>CAUYUJ010007602.1:303600-328600 GCA_963575745.1 Prorocentrum cordatum | reverse complement strand
GCGACCTTAATTACGCATGTTCCTCCTCCTCCTCGTCCTCCTCCTCCTATTTAATTTCGGAGGAACAAGCACCGATACCGCTGCTTGTCCTGGGCAGTCCTCGTCACCATGGCCGAATTGTCCTCGAGATTCTGTTCAGAACGCACCCCACGAGATGGCCAGGGAGTAGCGGTATTGGTACCTTTTTGCCACCTTCACTCATGCTTCGGTTGCCGGCTGAACGGTTCGCTGGTGTTGATCACATCACTGAGGAACCACCACGACACTAGCGGGCTGCAGGCCGCACAGCTGAATTCGATAAGTATATCAGTGACATCGATGCAATCATGCGATATGGACTACCAGCTGCCTTTTCCCCCCTTCCTTCCCTCCCTCCCTCCCGCCCCCTTCCTTTCTCCCCTCCGTACGGGACCTTGCCTTGGACTACCAGCTGAACCACGGGTCGAACCCATAGATTCGACCAACGAGCACACGACACTACTCCACCTACGGCCCTCCATGTTACGCTACGGGCCATCGGGGGTGTAGCGTAAGTATACCACGCAATACCCACTCCAGATTTCCTGGTATACGTTAAGCCCCGTGGGGCCGTAGGTGGGGCGGCGTCGTGTGTTTTCTGGTCCAGATATTGCTCTGGCAGCTGCCCATTGCTTAACCTGTTGTTTGTTCGCGGATACATGTGTTGTCGTGCCAGTTGTGGTCGCGTTTGTTGGTGAGCGTTCACATGTTATTTTGTCAAGCCTGGAGACGCAACTTGCCCACGTACAGTCTTCGGGGCATCGGGTGGACAGACGCCGACACAGGTCGGCGTGTGCGTGTGCTGCACGCGTGTGCGATGGCCAGACACGAGTCGTCGCTTCCTTATCCATCGTACTCACCAGTGTGGCATCTCACGCAGGCATTTCTGAGCGTGTAAGGGTGGCCACGAAGCACAGCGACTCCATGTGCCCATGTCAGGTGCTCTCCCGGACGGCCTGCGAGGGGTGGGGGTGCTGCACGCCCACCGCCCACCCGAGTACCCCCTGAAGACACAGGCAAGTGAGCCCCCGGGAGCTCCCACGGAAGGCTGGACGGAGGTCTAGGCGTGCGGGGGGAGATGGGCAGTATGGTAAGATGAGCAGGGCGTGCTGCAGCTGGGGTGGGGGGTGCATGTGCACCGTGCATGTGGGCCTGGGCGATGCTTTGTGCAGAGGGCAGCGTGAGCTTGGAGGTCGGCCGGGGCTGTGGCGGCGAAGGCCGGCCTATGGGGATGGCTGGAGCACCTCACGAAGGCACAGGCAAAGTGGGTCCTGGGCACTCAACCAGAGGGGCCTCCCGCTGTGCCGCCACCCTGGGGGTGGCTGTCTCTTGGTGCAGGTGCAGAGCCCCGAGGAGGACAATGAGGAGCCGGGCGGGGAGAATGCCGAGGAAGGCGAGGTGGAGGGTGAGGTTCAGGACGAGAAGATGGAGGATGAGGAGGGGGAGCAGGAAGAGCAGGAGGGCGAGGGCGGCCTGGCGCGAGAGCATTTCGCGGTTGAAGAAAGAGCCTCCAGAAGCGAAGTGGTACATGGACGGGGACCCCGACTTAGACTGCAGGCGGCAGCGCTTCTCCTTTTCATCGCCAGCAGACAGGCGCTGCCCAGTCCTGAGGAGGACGACGAGGGATGTGGAGTAGGCGGAGGAGGGTGGACGCGACTCTGCCCTCGGAAGCCGAGCACATCATAAAACCGTGTTTTTTTCCGGATAGCCAAAGACGAGACGCTATGTCCCGCGCGATTTGGTCACGCCACGTGACAGTTTTGCCTTGTGTCTTGTCGCTGCTCATACCAGCTTAGAATGATCGTTCAAGGTGTGTGTGTGTGTGTGGCTGGGTGTATGTGAGCATGTTTGGCCGTGTGTGCGCGCGTGCGTGCGTGCGTGCGTGCGTGCGTGCGTGCGTGCGTGTGTGTGTGTGTGTGTGTGTGTGTGTGTGTGTGTGTGTGTGTGTGTGTGTGTGTGTGTGTGCGTGTGCGTGTGTGTGCGTGCGTGTGTGTGTGTGTGTGTGTGTGTGTGCGTGTGTGTGTGTGTGTGTGTGTGTGTGTGTGTGTGTGTGTGTGTGCGTGTGCGTGTGTGTGCGTGCGTGTGTGTGTGTGTGTGTGTGTGTGTGTGTGTGTGTGTGCGTGTGTGTGTGTGTGTGCGTGTGCGTTCGTGCGTTCGTGCGTGTGCGTGTGCGTGTGTGTGTGTGTGTGTGTGTGTGTGTGTGTGTGTGTGTGTGTGTGTGTGTGCGTGTGCGTGCGTGCGTGGTGTGTGTGTGTGTGTGTGTGTGTGTGTGTGTGTGTGCGTGCGTGTGTGGTGTGTTGTGTTGTGGTGTTGTGTGTGTGTGTGTGTGTGGTGTGTCCGTGCGTGCGTGTGTGTGCGTGCGTGCGTTCGTGCGTGTGTGTGTGTGTGTGTGTGCGTGTGTGTGTGTGTGTGTGTGTGGTGTGTGTGTTGTGCGTGCGTGCGTTGCGTGCGTGCGTGCGTGTGCGTGTGTGCGTGTGTGTGTGTGTGTGTGTGTGTGTGTGTGTGTGTGTGTGTGTGTGTGTGTGTGTGTGTGTGTGTGTGTGCGCGTGTGCTTTATCAGTTTGTTAATTGGTTAGTTCGTTAGTTAGTTAGTTAGTTAGTTAGTTAGTTAGTTAGTTAGTTAGTTAGTTAGTTCAATAGTTAGTCAGTTAGTTAGTTAGTTAGTTAGTTAGTTAGTTAGTTAGTTAGTTAGTTAGTTAGTTAGTGTGTATGTGCGTGTGCGTCTGATTCTGCGCCTCCGGCTCACCGTCTGGCGTTCTCGGAGTTTGTGCTCCCTCTGCCCTTCCGTCGTGGCTGGTCCTCGTCCTCCCCTCGTCCTCTCGGTCTTCTCTTCTCTCCCGCTCGGCCGCACGAGTTTGCGTTTGCATTCCTGTGCCCGGGTGCCCGGGACGGTTTGCTCCCCCGGCTTCCGACGGTGGATCATTGTCGTTCTTCGTCATGTCTTTCGTCTTGCCCCCCCTTCTGAGTCTGCACGGTGCTCTAGCCATGCTGGCCCGCCCTGGACATCGCCCTCGGGTCTCCCTCGTCGTCTCGTCGGGTCCTGGGTCTCTCTTCCTCTGCCTGCGCTGCTCGTCTCTTGCGGCACCCCCGTCCTGCTTCGGCGTGCGGGCCCGGCACGCGTCTGCGAGCGCGCCCAGGTGTGCAACCTTTGCAGGCCTGTGTGCCACGCTTCCCAGTTGCATGCGGCGCGTGGTTGCCGGCTGGCTGGATTGGCCCCAACCTCTCTTCCGGGTCTCGCGTCGTCGTCCGTCTCTTTCGCCCACCTTGGTTTCGGCATCCTCTCTCCCCTCCGTCGTCGTCGTCATCTTGTTTTCCCCCTTGTCGCCACCTCGCCCGAGGTTTTCTTGCTGCAGCGCTGTCCGCCAGTTGCGTGGGATGCCTGCCAGTTTGGTTGAGTTTGGGACGCTCTTGCTAGAGCCCGTTCGTCACAATCATGTTTACAATTCGCGCCAGCCCGCGCCGCCTGCGCCTGCCAGGTGGTTGCTGCAGTGCTGCTGGGCAGAGAAGAGTGTGTGAGTGCCGCCCAGTTTTTTTGCGCCGCGTTACCACTTAAGGTAGAAAATCCAGGCCTGTTCAGCTTGCCTGTTTCCGTTGCCAGAAATCGGCCACGCTCGCAGGACAACCCTGCGGGGGGTATGCTTTGTCGACGGCGCGTTTGGCGAGGCTAGTTGGTGAATATTTGCTGTCCGCTTCCATTTCCCCTCTCCAAAAAGGAGGGGAAGAATGTGTGGTTTTCACGATTGCACGCAGCCGTAAACAAGTTTCCTGGCCTGATCGTTGCTGCAAGCGTGACCCGCCACAGCTTGACCCGTGGTTGCCTTCTCTCGGGGAAGAAAAATTGCACATTTTTGATGCGCTTTTTGTTGTCGCGTTTTTTTTTCTGTCGCGCTGTGCATATTATGGTCATTGCTTGTTGTTTTTGTTCGGGGGCGCTTTGCACAACAAGCAACGCATGTTTGGCACCGTGGGCCCCAAACAATGTATTCTAGCGTATTGTGGTTCACGGTAGGTGGTGCAACCTATGCGGTGCCATATGTATATAGTGTAGATATCGTGTAAGTTACGTGGTGCAATCCATGTGATACAGTTCACAATGCCCGCAATAAGTTGTCAGCTTCACTGCTCGCGCAATCATCCCACCCACTCACCCGCAACTTGGTTTGCAAAGCCTATGCGACGGCGATTGCGATGAGTGCTTGGCGTTGGCTGGTGCGTCTCTGCAGCCGCGCTAACCCGCGCATGTTCGCGCGCGCAGTGATCAGCTAGTGCGGCGCGACCGACGCGGCTGCGGTGGCGCTGACCGCAGGGCCATGCGCCCGCGGCTGACGCGAGCGAATGGCCCTCGTGATATTGTCTGACACGGATTGTGCCCCCCCGCGCGACATGCGGCGCGAGAAACCCGTTTGGCAGAATTGGATGACAACGTTGAAGCGAACCGACGGGTGTCTTAATAATTCACCGAGGTGCGATTTTTTTGGGTTAAAACTCATGTGGCAAAACCATGTGTGTTTTGTCTACATGTTATTGGGGCGGTAGTTTTTGAAATCCAAACGATTTTTTTTTTCCCCCCAGCGATTCCGGCACGCGCGCGCGACGACGTTCGCGCGTGCATTCCGTCCTGTTATTTGCAAAAGGGTATTTGTGACAGCGCGCGCGCAAGGGCGTTCGAATGATTTCGACATGTGCGCGCGAAAACCCCGTTTGGTAATACTTTTGTGGGAATTTGGAAAAGCAGACGGTTTTCGTAATAATCGGTTAAAGCGCGAGCGCAGGTGTTTTTTTCATACTCCTTCTTGCGAAACCATGCTCGTTTTGTATGTTTCCGTGACGTTTGATTTTGAAATCCTTGCAACATTTGTTAAACACCAGACAACATATTTCGCCATGCGCGCTCGACGACGCGCGCGTTTGCATTTTTCATTTTTATTTTTGCGCAGAAGTTTTTTTTAACACGGATGATCTTTGATAAACGAGTGTGCGCGCATACTTACTAATTTTGCAGAGGATGAAGGGGGGGCCAAATACCGGTTTGCTTGGGATGGTACGAATGCAAATCTAGGATGGACGATTGGGGCAGAATCGTATGTGAGTGGCAATTCGACAAGGAGGGCTGTTAATTGTGGGTGGGGGTGGGGGGTCGATCCTAATATTTTTCAGTTGGGGAACTATGTGGTGCAACGTAAGCTGAGTAAGTCATGTGATGCAACCTGTTTTAGACCATACAGGTGGTGCCAACTACGTGGTTCAATATATGTGGTGTACGCTACGTGCTGCAACGTGTTATGTGGTTCAATCAACGTATGGATGGATATATATATATATATATAAGCATATATATTTATATGAGTCAAGCCATGTGGTGCAATCTCTGTCTGGTGCACTGTATTTGGTGTAGGTTATGTGGTGCAATCTATGTGGTGGGAGCTATGTGGTGCAATCGCATATCTGGTGCAACGTGTGTAGTGCGATCTTGGTGATGTGGTATAGGCGGTGCAATCTATGTGGTGCAAACTACGTGGTCCAATCCATGTGTTGCGCAATCATCCCACCCACCCACCCACTGCAATGGTTGCATGGCGATGGTTGGCACATCGTTGCGACCGCGCTGTCGCGCGCAAAACGGACAGCTAGTCTGGCGCGACCGACGCGGCGGCGGTGGAGATGATCGCAGGGCATTTCCCAACGCGTCTCGCAGGCCACGTTGCCGCGCGGGCATTTCACTGCGAGTCCGTGGCTCGGGCGGGCGCGGTATCATGGCGACGTCGTCAATGGCAGACGTGGCGATGGTAGTAGCGATGCTGTGACGATGATGACAATGACGACGGCAAGGCCAATAACCGCGCCGACGCTGATCATGTCGATGACGATGTCCACGTGCTTGTGATGACGTTTTTGGAAGGATTTCGAAATGCGCACGCGGCCGGCGCGCGCGAGTGGCCCGCGTTTCGTGACAAAGATCGCCCCCATCCTCTTCAGCGCGTGCGCAAGGGACTTCCAATGATTCCGACCTGCGCGCGCGAATGGCCGGCTTGATCGAGTTTGATGAATAAGTTGAGAAATGCTTCGTTTATTTTTCAGCCGTATTTCGCAACACAGCGCGCGTATTTATTTTAACATTCATGTTGCAACACCGTTTCGTGACCTTTCGGGGAAGCTTTTTTTTTTTTTTTTTTTTTTTTTTGTAATACCTGGGGTATTGTGAAGGTTTCGGCATGCGCGCGCGACGACGCGCGCATGTGGACTTCGTCACGGTTTTGCAAAGTGTTCATGCACATTTGTGATTTTTGATAAACGAACGTGCTGCGCGCGAAGCATTCATGGTCTGCAGTGAGAGGGGGGGCGATCAGGGCTTTGGCTGGGATGCGAATTCATATTTGAAAAAAACGAGGGGGCACAATCGTATGTAAATCGTATTCTCCTAGGGAGCTGGGGGGTGGTAGACTTCATTCCTTATTCGAAATAACAACTTGTAAGGCTCGCGCAATTTAGGGGTTGCAACTAAAATGCGGCGGCGACGGGCGGCGGCGACAGGCGGCCACAACCGGGCTGGATTGGCGCACGTGCGGCACGAATGCACAGACGGGCGGCGGTGACGGGCGGCAACTGTCGGCGGCGACGGGCGGCCACAAGCAAGCCGGACGGGCACACAGCACAGGCCCAGACGCGCAACGGCGACGGGCGGCGACGAGCGGCGACGGGGTGGCGACGGGGCGGTCGCAAGCTGGCCAAGGCGGCGCACCAGCCCAGTTCTTTCTAAGGCAATGAATTCGAAACCTCTAAGTGCAAACATCGTTTGGGGAACTTGCGGAACTCCATCCTATGTGGGGTTGTTGCTTTGTCTGCACACGTCCGCGCAGGAGTTTCTTTTCACGCCTCAGCCCCCTCCTCTTGTCATCACTATCCCATCAAGATCACCGATCATCACGATCACCCGCTCAGTTTCTCGCTCATTCACTCACCACCCACTTATTACCATGTCATGATCTCACTATGGTCATTGGCAATCGTCATCATCATCACCAGCCAGTTACACTGACTCTCGCTCGCGCAGTAACATTCAGTCATCACCCACTTATTCATCATCAGGTCATCGTCCATTAATGTGTTATCGTCATGAATCGTGCCATCATCCCACACCCTCTCCTTCGCATCACCATCGCTATCACCACTGTCATCATCGCTCACATTCGCTCGCGCACTGATCATCATCATCACCATCACCATGACCATCATCATACACACATCAACATTGCCACCATTATCGTCATCGCCACCACCCATCATCATCGTGATCATCATCCTCATCACTCAACACCACCACCGTCATCACATCATCATTACCACCATCCTCACCATCATCGTTACCATCTAGCACCGTCATCCTCATCTTCAGCACTCACCATCACCATTATCAGCCCAGCATCATTCAGCAGCATTCACCATCACCATCACCATCATCACACGTGTATCATTATCACCATCCAATCATGATCATTGACCAGAAGGGAGCTTCGTCTGTGAGTGAATCGCGAGGAAGTCTCAGGCGGGAGCCCCCTCCCTATGCCGTCCGCACTTCATGTTCTAATCCGAGCGGGTCATCGGAGTGCTGTAGGTGTCGTCAATTTTGGGCTCCTCAGGCCTGGATCCTGAAGAAGTCTCAGACGGGAGCTTCGTCTGTGAGTGAATCGCGAGGAAGTCTCAGGCGGGTATGGGGCCCGCACTTCATGTCCTTATCCGAGCGGGTCATCCAAATCCTGTAATCGTCGTCGCTTCTGGGCTCCGCACGCCTGGATTTTGGAAGTCTCAGGCGGAAGCCCCCTGTGTGAATGAATCGCGTGGAAGTCTCAAGCGGGAGCCAATTCCCTATGAGGCCCGCACTTCATGCTCTTATCCGAGCGGGTCACCCAAATCCTAGAATCGTCGTCGCTTCGGGGCTCCTCAGGCCTGGATTTTGGAAGTCTCAGGCGGAAGCCTCCTGTTTGAATGAATCGCGTGGAAGTCTCAAGCGTGAACCTATTCCCTATGAGGCCCGCATTGCATGTTCGAATCCGAGGTGGGTCATCGGAATCCTGTAACTGTCGACACTTTCGGGCTCTTGTGGCCTGACTATGGAGAAAGTCTCGAGCGGGAGCCTCCTACCTATGGGGCCCGCACGTCATGATGGTAATCCGAGCGAGTCATCGGGATCTTCGTATCCGTCGTCATTTTTGAGCTTCTCAGGCTTGAGTATGGAGGAAATCTCGAGCGGGAGTCTCGTCTGTGAGTGAATCGCGCGTGGCGGCGCAGACTTGCATGGCGAGTGGTTCGTTTCGGGGGTCTTTTTGGCTCTGGTCTGGAGCTGCGCAAAGGCGCCAGTGGGCAGCAGGTTCGAGTGATGGGCGGAGGAGGAGTGTGAGGACGTGGTGGAGGAGGGGGAGGAGGGGGGGGAAGAGGAGGTGGGGGAGGACGTGGAGACTTAAAATGGTTGGTCCGTTTCGCCTGAGACATCCTCACAGTGCTCCGCTTCGTCTGAGACGTTCCCAGAAAATTGGGGGCCCAGATGCGGTTCGCAATGTTTTGACGTGCGTTTCGTTCAGGGTTTCCGAGATGCCCTGGCTTGATATGCGCCATTTGCTTATTGTGTGACATCCTCAGAACAACAGCGCTCATGCGTGGGCACAGCGGGTCGTGCTACGTGTGCCAGGGTGTTCGGCGCTGAACTTTGTGGGGCTCGTGCCTGTAGCGCTGAACCCTCCGGGGCTCGTGCTACACCGTGTTCGGAGCGCTGAGCCTCGTGGAGCTCGTGCTCAGCGCACATGCGGCGCTGAACCCTCCGGGGCTCGTGCCAGCAGTGCTGACTGAACCCTCCGGGGCTCGTGGTACACCGTGTTCGGAGCGCTGAGCCCTGAGGGGCTCGTGCTCGGAACGCATTCGGCGCTGAACCCTCAGGGGCTCGTGCCAGCAACGCCGAACCCTCTGGGGCTCGTGGCAGTAGCGGGAGGAGGGCCTGCGCCAGTCGAAGAGGAAAAAGGCGAGGGGCAAGCGAAATTGATTTTCATGTGGGCTCCCACCGTCGGCGTATACATGTATATGTATATGTATATGTACGGCGTATACATGTATATGTATATGTATTCTCATACGCACCTCTCCGAGGGAGTAGAGCTCAGAGGGGATTAATGCGTCCGTGCGTCCGTGCGTGCGTGCGTCTTCGATTTTCCCGGCCGTTTCGCTCGGGACATCCTCGAAATTTTGAAAATCGGTGGCACCCCTCACGCAGATCGTGAAGGAGAGGTCCAAAAACACATAGGAATTTCAACATTTTAACATAAAACCTTCAAAAACACATTGTAATTTCAATAAGTTTGACCCCGATTCTCAGAGAATGGCGGTTTCGCCTGAGACATCCTCCCAAAATCGAGCCCCAGACCCCTCCTCGGAGCCTCCTGGGGGCCTCCTGGAACCTCCTGGGGCTTTCTGGACCTTCTGGTACCCCAGACCCCGCCTCGGAGCCTCCTGGAGTTCTCCTGGGCCTGCTGAGGCCGCCTGGGGCCTCCTGGGGCCTCCTGGGGCCTCAGAACTACATGCACACACAGAGACACAAATCACGCCTAACACATCACACGCTAGACACACATAACATACACACACACACCACCGACAACACACAAAAAGCACGCACCACACAAAGCACACATCACACACGCACACACACACACACATACACAACACTCACAATCCTGGGGCCTCCTGGAGCCTCTTCTGGTATCCAAGTCGGGCCTCCTGAGGCTTCCTGGGGGGCCCTGGTACACACATCGCAAGGTGTGGCAACCTCATTTGCGCTCGAGTGCGACTTCGCTGTTGCATGTCACTCCTGCTTCAAACGCCCCTTCAGCTTGTTGTATGAGCCTGGGCACACACGTGCCACTTGTATGTATATGTCTATGTTTATATCTATGCCTATGTATATCTATTATATGTATATGTTTATCGACATACATAAATGTATATATATGTATATTTATATGCAGTTGTATATGTATATGTAAGTGTAAATATAGATGCACATGTATATGTATATGTACATATATAGGTATATGTATATGTCGAGGTATACATGTACGTATGTGTATACGTGTGTGTATGTGTTTAGATATTTGTATATACAATTACATTTGTATGTATATATGTATGCTTGTGTGCATGTATGTATGGTTGCATTCATGCATGTATGCATGTATGTATGTCTATATATATATGGATGTATTTATGTGTGCATGCAGGTATGCGTGTATGTATGTATGTATGTATGTATATCTGTACATAATGCATATAAGGTAGGTTTGAATGTATGCATGCATGTATGTATGCATGTATGTATGCATGCATCTATGTATATACTGATGTTTGTGATATAGGTACATACGTATGTATGTAGGTCGATGGATAGGTAGGTCGGTGGGTATACGTGTATGCATTCATGCATGCATGTATGCATGCATGCATGCATACATGACTGTTTTTTTTTATGTACGTTTGTGTATATATTTATATTTGTTTACATACATTTACACATACGTATATATGTATGCATGCATGCATGTATGTATGCATGCATACATGCATTGATGTACATGCTTCTTTGTATGTATGCATGCATGCATGCACGTACGAATGGGTGTATGCATGTATGTATGTATGTATGCATGCATGCATGCATGTATGTATGTATGTGTATGTATGTATGTATGTATGCATGCATGTATGCATGCATGCATGCATGCATGCATGCATGCATGCATGTATGTATGTATGTATGTATGTATGTATGTCTGTATGTCTGTATGTCTGTATGTCTGTATGTCTGTATGTCTGTATGTCTGTATGTCTGTATGTCTGTATGTCTGTATGTCTGTATGTCTGTGTGTATGTATGTCTCTCTCTTTCTTTCTCGTAAGGGCTTCACCCTCTGCCGCGGGCACCCTGTTACTGGTGCGTGCGGCTGCGTGGATCGGGCTGTGGTCTTCTCGTGGCAGGCTTCTCGGCAGCGTCTGCGGGTCATTCTTGGAGCTTTCTGGGAGCCGTTTTGGAGCTTCTTGGGGCATACTTTGGGTCTCTTGGGGGTCTCCTCGGGGGCCTCTTGGGGGCCTCTTGGGGGCCTCTTGAGGCCTCTTGGGACCTTCTTGGGGCCTCCTGGGGCACTCGGGGCGGAAAGGTCGAGTTTTCGGTTTGCGGATTCCCTCCTTGGGATCGTCTCAGGGCCCTTTTGGGCCGTTTGGGGCGCTTCTTGGACCGTCTTAGGGCCCTCTTCGGCCGTCTTGGAGCCGGTTTGGGGGCCTCTTTGGCCGTCATGGGAGCTTCTAGGGCCGTCGTGGGGCGATCTTGGGAACCTCTTGGTCCGTCTCGGAGCGTCGGGAAGCCGAAAAGGCGAGAAGGCCAAACACCTTCGAAAACGCCAGGAAAATCATATATTTTTGCTTCGTGGGGCCTTTTGAGGCCTCTTGGAGGCCACTTGGGGCCGTCTGGGCAGCATCTTGGGCCGTCTTGGGGCCATCGTGGGCCATCTTGGGGCCATCTTGGGCCGTCTTGGGCTCCTGAGGCTCTCTTCGGAGCCTCTTCGGGCTATCCTGGAGGCCTCTCGGGCCGTTCTGGCCGCGCGGTGGCGTCACCATGAGAATCCTGGGGTGGCCTGGAGCAGCCAGGATTTGAGGTTCACCCCCCCCGTTGGCTGTTTGGTGAAGCGGCGGGGCCCTCTAGCAGACAGTAAACAAGGCAGGAAACAGGACTGGAGAGACAAAGCCAAACAACAAATGACAACACATAACAAACACATGACAGCAGACCGCCCACACAACTTCGCAGCCTTGCGCGCCCGGAGGGGGCCGGCGGATATATATACACATATATATATGTATATACATACATACATACATACATACATACATACATACATACATACATACATACATACATACATACACCTTGCGGCGTTGGGGGAGAGAGTGTCCGCGCGTGCGTCTGCGCTCTCTCCTCCTGGCAGGCCCTGTCTCCTGCCCAGCCTCTGCACTGCATGCGAGGCGTCGCCCTGCCGCTCGGCTGCCGCCTGTCGGCACCGCGCTGCCACCACCTGCGCCCCCTCCGCGCCTGCCTCCGGGGGCCCCTCGCTTTGCCATCGCTTGCTGTACTCCTGCACTGCTCGTCCCCGCTCGCCCCTAGCACAGCAAGGGTCCGGTTCGGGTCGGTTCGGGCTGGTTCGGCAGCGAACCGATTCGTTTGCGCCAGATCGGTTTCAGCTGCGGGCTGGTTCGGGCTGGTTCGGCCGGTCCGGTTTGGACCCCACCAGGCCCCACCGGGGCCCCCCGGTTTGGCCGCCCGGGCTGGATTCGGCCCACCGGTTCGGTTCGATTTGATTGGTCCGCTTCCGACTGGCTCGGTCAGGGCTCTCGTTCGGCCAGTTCGGTTGCAGAAGCCGTCAGTTCATGGCTACCAGTTCGGTTCAGAGCCACAATGCTAACGCGGGATATCAAGGCGGAGCTGGAGCGCTGTGGCTTAGGTGCCATCGCAAATCCCTTGTCGCAGTCCAGGAGGTCGTCGACCCGCGCTTTGATCCCGTCGTGACGGAGCAGGGAAGAGTGTGCGTGCGTGCACGTACACGTGCGCGCTTGTGCGTGCCTCGGGCGACCGCCTTCCGATTCCCCTTGTGAGGTCGGCGCCGCGCGCTCTTGCCGAGCTGTTCCGACCGGGCGCTGGCTCTTCATCCCGCATGTGTTCATCACCCACCAACCCACCCCAACCCAACCTGAAGGCCCCGATTTGCCCTCCATTTCCAGTGGGGGGGGGTCGGGGAACATGGAAAAAACACATATGGAACCCGTACCCCCCCAACCCGAAATTCGGGTCTTCGGGTTGGGTTGGGGTTGTCTGGTAGGCAGTCATGTGTTCCCAGCGAGCGGGGCGCCGTGCGCGGAGTTGCACCGCGCTCTCCTTGGGCAAGGCGGGTGCCTGCTCGTGCGCGCGCCCGTGCGCGCGCGCGCGCCCAGCGCGGCCTCGGCCTCGCGCTGGGCAGGCCGAGCCGAGGCGGTCTCGTGGCGCGTCCAGGCCCGAAGGGCTTCGGCGCTGCTCGCTGTGCCCGCGGCCTGCCTGCCACTGCGGGGCCCAAGTCATACGCCTCCGCCACCACCACCACCACCACCCACCCGCCCCCTCCTCCCCTCCTCCTCCTCCTCCTCCTCCTCCTCCTCCTCCTCCTCCTCCTCCTCCTCCTCCTCCTCCTCCTCCTCCTCCCCCTCCCCCTCCCGGGAACGAGGAGGGGAAGAGGAGGGCGGAGGAGGGAGGGGGGAAGGGAGGGGGTGGCAGTGCACATGTTCTTGGGGCCAGCAGCAAAGGGCTCCCAGCTTCGCCGCCTTCTACTGCGACGAGTACGAGGACACCAGCGCCTTCGGCCACGTGCCCAGCGAGGCGTGCTGCTGGTGCGGCGGCGGCATAGGTCGCGCGCCGGCGTCGGGGGAGACGGGGTGCAGCATCGGCTCGCATGGACGGTGGGTTGGGTGAGATAGTATATGTGCGGTCCAGCTCAACTATTGGAGTAGGGGATCGACTACAGAATTGATTTACCCCAGAATTGATTTCCTGTCGAATTTACGAACGAAACCGTAGAGTGTTCTACAGAGCATTCTACTCATCTTTCGTAGACTGGACGAACACATCAATTCTGGGGTAAATCAATTATGTAGTCGATCCCCTACTCGAACTATAAGGGATACTGCCCGCGGGGCAAGGGTATCGGTCTCTTGCGAGAGCTCTGCGTGCTGATGCTCTGGCCTGAGGGGAGCGACCCATCAGCCATCCTGGCGACATCCGCCGCTCGAGGAGATCGTTTCTTGCTGGGCAGCGCGTCCAGAAGATCTGGTCTGACAGGGTACGAGTCGCTCCGACCGCCGCTGCTTTGATCGCTGTTGTCGAGGCGGCCTTAACAACGACATTCAACTGGCTGGTTCGGGTCCACCTCGGTACCCCGCGGCCCAGTGGCTTTCAGCTCGCGGGACCGCTGAATGTCGCAGCTCGTGCTCTCTTGTCGCGCAGGCGATCGACCGGTCGATATCATCAATCCTGGGATAGGTCGGATCGACGTCGGGCGATGTCGCCGCTTGTTTTGGTAGCTGGCGCCTGTTGGGGAGATCCTGCCGCTGGGCGCTCTGGCTGCCACGGGAACTCGTCAGGCGCCGAGCTCGGGATCGGGGGAGTTGGGGATGGTGGGGCAGGTGGTCGGTATCGTTTAACCAATCCCCATCCCCATCCTCATCCCCTTCGAGACCCCCACGAAGTTACCCCCCCAGTTGGGGATACTCCTCGAAACCCGAAGGGAACGACCCACATCTCCATCTGGGGGGGTAGATCGGCCAGCGGGGCCCAGGCCACGCCGCTGGGGAGGGGGATCGGTGAAAAGATACTCAGGTGGGGGGCAGGCCAGAGCCAGCCGGTTCTGCGTTGGGCTTCCCCCGCGGGGGCGCGCTGCCAGGGCCCTCCCCCGGGAAGCTGGACACGCGCCTGGCGCGGCTGGCCTGGACCAGAGCTGGGTGCTGCACGCGCGGCCGCTCGCCTCTCCGGCGCTCGCCCCTCGCACGGCCGGGGGCACCGGCGCTCCGCGCGTGCATCCAGCAAGAAGGAGGAGGAGGAGGAGGAGGACGAGGAGGAGGAGGAGGAGGAGGAGGAGGAGGAAGAAGAAGGCCTCCGCATGCTCCGCAGGCGAGTCCAGCCGCTTGTTTTCAGCTTCCTCCTCCGCACGACTCGCTCGTGCCTGGGCGTGTCATCCTTCGGCTGCAGCTCCAGTTCACGTCGGCTCTGCTTCGGCACATCCCGAAGAGCTTCTCGCTCGGAGGGCTCCCCCCCCGCCGACCGCAGTCTCCTCCTCATTTCTTCTTCCCTTCCCTTCCGCCTGAGCCGCAATTAGCCTCGCCTGTGCCCCAGCGCAGCCCGCCCGCAACTCGGAGATCAGAGACGCCGCCGACCAACGAGTGCCCAGCTTCCTGGTAAGCTCGGGGCCTCTTGTTGTCTTGTGCGGAGTCGTGCCGTCATGTTGGCGGTCCAAAGTGGGTGGCGCGAGGGGGATGGCATTCTAAGAAGGCGGCGGGGCCTCTAAGACGGCAGGGGGGCTTCTTGGAAGCTCGCCCGGCTTCCAAGAAGCCTTCTGAGAAGCCTCCGGGGCATTCCGAGGAGCCCCCCGCCTTTTGAGAAGCCCCTCCGCCTTCTTCAGTGAGCCGCCCCCCTCGCGCCACCCCCCTTCTGCGCGCCGCCGATCGTTGGGGAGTCGCGGGGCCGCCCTGGGGCGCCGTGCGGCAGCCCAGGGAAGGTCAGGAGGCCGCCACGCGCTGGTGCTGGTACCCAGAAGCCGATGGTCAAGTCGGGCCTGTCCCTCTACAGGAGGAATGTTCAAAAATAGTCAAAAAATAGTCTGGGGACTATCCGTAAGGGCTTCGCCCCCTGCCGCCGGCTCCCTCTCTCGGAGAATGGGCCATGGAAGAGCGAAGTCATGAGGCTTTGGCTTCGTCGTGAAGCAGTGTCGGGACCTGTTTGTTTTTCGACCCTGACCCTGCCGATCTGCGTGAGTGGTACCGCTGGATTTCAGAAATGTGGCAATTCCTCTGTGTTTTTGGACCCTGACCCTGCCGATCTGCGTGAGGGGTGTCGCCGAATTTCAGAAAAATTGGAAATCCTCTGTGCTTTTCGACCCTGACCCTGCCGATCTGAGTGAGGGGTGTCACCGGATTTCAGAAAAGAGGCAAATCACGTGTGTTTTTGGACCCTGACCCTGCCGATCTGCGTGAGGGGTGTCGCCGAATTTCAAAAAAATTGGAAATCCTTAGTGTTTTTGGACCCTGACCCCGCCGATCTGCGTGAGGGGTGCCACCGAATTTCAGAAATGTAGCAAATCCTTTTTGTTTTTGGTCCCTGACCCCGCCGATCTGCGTGAGGGGTGTCACCGAATTTCATAAATGTGGCAAATCGCGTGTGTTTTTGGACCCTGACCCCGCCGATCTGCGTGAGGGGTGTCAATTTTGACCCACCCCAGCAATTCAGAGCATCTGATTTGGGCGTGGTAAAAATGCCCGTTTTGGGCCTCCCCCCCTCGCGCGGTCCATCAACAAGGAACAGTAAGCAGCAAGAAGTCAACAAGGAACAGTAAGCAGCAAGAAACATACTTGTAACAGTGGAAATTGGAAGCTGCAACTGGTACAGGAAACTGCGAAGCTTAGCCCTACAGCCTGGTAGCCCCACAAAGGGGCTGGCTTTTTTTTGTGATTATTTTTTTGACCATTTTGGAGTATTTTTGGAACTATTTTTTATCTTTCCTCCAAAATCCCCCTGTAGGGGGAAAGGCCCGACTTAAGCCTATGGAATCCTGGAGGCACCTGAAGGCCCGGGAGTGGCCCGACGCGTCCAAACAGCTTCTCGATCCTCGCGCCCTCGAGCCCTGCAGGTCTCACCACCACCCGGACGTCGAGCACCGGGACGTCCACAAGCACTGGGACGTCCACCCTGACCACTCCAACGAGCACCGGGACGTCGACAAGCAGCGGGACGTCGAGAAGCACTGTGACGTCAACAGGCACTGGGACGTCAACGAGCACCGGAACGTCCACAAGCACGGGGACGTCCAGGCGGCATTCCCCTTGGGGCGGCCTGACGTGGCTCGTGGTTCTTCCGCTTCTTACGTGCTCGATGATGGGTCCCTTGTGGAGCGCAACCGTCCAGTTTTCGCGCCGAAGACCTCCCATAAACCACCGAAGACCGCCGAAAACTGTCAGAAGATCCCCGAAGAGCGCCAGAAGGTCGCCAGAAGGCCGCAGAAGACCGCCGAAGACCGCCGAAGATCGCCAGAAACCTGGTGAAGGCAGTCGCTGGTGGGTAACAAGGGGTCCATGGTCGAAAACGTAGTGGTTCGTGTCTAATTGACGTGTGGTTCGCAACTGGTTCACGTCCGAGTTGCTTCGCATCTGGTTTGTGAGAGTGCAGGAAGATGGGAGGGATCATACCGTTGATTTGGACGAATGGGATGAGGATCCCAGCCCTGGAAGGGCATAGCATGTGTATCGACCTTGCGCAGTCCGCTGTGGCCTTGTCCCAAACGAGCGTGTCCACCTTAGCGGTTTAAGGGCAGCGCTTAGCCGCTCTAGTCATACAGCCTCGAGATAGAAGTGCTACTCTCCAGGGGTTTCAAGCAACGTCGGAGAAAGATGGACAGAGTATGAGGAAGGTTTCTCTGCACTTCCCTTACGCCCCTTCTGCCCTGACCGTCCCTCCTCTTCTTCGTCTCCCCGCCCCCCTGCGGTCTTTGGGCGTTATGCTGTGGCAGCGTTTCTGGCAAAGCACAGGGCGGGTAGAGGCTGGGCTGAATTCGAGGTTCGCAGACAGAGTAGCGCCCGATCAGGTGTAATTCTATAGAAATCTCCTCCTTAAACCGTGCCGCCTCGTTTCGTCACCCTCCTCGTCGCCCCCCTGCTGTCTCTAAACGTCATCGTCATCGTCATCAGCATCATCATCACCACCACCATTACCCTCACCATCATCATCACCCCCACCATCACCATCATCATCATCATCATCATCATCATCATCATCATCATCATCATCATCATCATCATCATCATCATCATCATCATCATCATCATCATCATCATCATCATCATCATCATCATCATCATCATCATCATCATCATCATCATCATCATCATCATCATCATCATCATCATCATCATCATCATCATCATCATCATCATCATCATCATCATCATCATCATCATCATCATCATCATCATCATCATCATCATCATCATCATCATCATCATCATCATCATCATCATCATCATCATCACACCAACAACAACATCATCATCATCACCATCATCATCATCATCATCGTCGTCGTCGTCGTCGTCGTCGTCGATCGTCGTCGTCGTCGTCGTATTCGTCGCTGGCCTCCTCCCCCCGGTCTGTCCAGATCGACATTGAGCTTGTCGAGCATAACCGTGTCGATGACGTCTGGCACCACTCTGAGCGTGTCGGGGACGTCGGGCACCACCCTGAGCGTGTCGAGGACGACGACGAGCGGAACCTCCTCGACTGGCACGGTGACGCGGAGGCGGAGGAAGACACGGAGAGAGGGTGGGGGAGGCATGAGCGAGGGAGAGCAGCAGGATAAAGTTTCGACCTCTTCTTTTGGTCCCCCGTCCGTTTCTCCCTCTTCGTACCTCGTCGGCCTCACCAACGGTCGGATCGGCCCATTTTCCGAGCAGGAACATCTACGATGGTGCCGCTGCTGCTGATGATGATGCTGATGATGATGATGAGGATGATGATGATGCTGCTGCTGCTGATGATGATGATGATGATGATGATGATGATGATGATGATGATAATGACAATGACGATGACGATGATGAGGATGATGATGTTGATGGTGATGATGATGACGATGCTGATGACGATGATGATGGTGATGATGAATATGACGACGATGATGCTGATGTTGATGACGATGACGACGATGATGATGGCGATGACAGCGACTACGATGATGATGAGGATGACGCAGGTAATGTTGATTCGGGTTGTGATGATGTCATGCTTATGGTGACGATGAGGATTCACATTCCAAGTGTGATGAATGTTCGGATGATGTGGTTGCCGCTGTGGGTGATGAAGACGATTCGGATGTTGTCATTGACGGTAAAGGGAGGATGACGAGGGATGAGGGATGGAAGGAACGAGGGAGGAGGGAGTGCGATAGGGATGATCTGTTCGCTTGCCCAGATGTAGCTTACTCATATCTTGAGGGCTTCGCCCTCTGCCGCTGGCCACCCTTTAGACTGCTTGCTTGGCCAGGCCCGGTCGGTCGGTGGCTTGGTTGGTTGTCTTGTCGGTTGGCTGGCTGACAGCTCGGCTGATTGGCTTCTTGTCTGAATCGATGGTTGGCAGCTGGTTCGGACTGGTTGCTGGCTGGCTGGTTGCGCGCGTCCGTAGTAAGTCATGAAGGATGGTGGCCTACGGAGCGCGATTCCATCGACACTTGCGAGGCTTCGCGGCTTCGGGAGCGCGCATCCCTAGCCATCTTCGGGGATTCGTGGCCTCGGGTCCAGAGCCGAGCTTTCACGAAACAAAGGGGTCCCTCCCAGAACTTTAGCGGATGTGATTCCAGCTTGGGCACCTGCTGGTTTTCGGGCCGGGGCCTTCGTTGGGCCATTTTGGCAGCCTCGGTGGACTGCCCTGACTGTCTGGGAGGCCCTGGAGAGGCTTCGAGCGCCCCGCGACCCAGGGAGCCTCGAGAGGGGGGCGGTGCATGCAGGTGAATGTGACGAGGAGGGTGGGGGGGGCGGTCCCGTGGACGACTTACATACACCTTACCTGACAGCACTTGGCACTCTACCACGTCTCAACGTGTCACGCGGCACGGTTGGCGAATATTCGGTTCTTTTTTCTTTCCTCTTCTTCCTTCTCCTCCTCCTCCTCTTCCTCGTCGTGCTCCTCGTCCTCCTCGGGGAGGGTGTTCGGCCAGAGTGTGGCACAGGGCCTCCTCCGTCTCTTCATCCTATTCCTCATCATCCTACTCATGTTCATCCTGATCCTCATAATTACTCCTGTTCCTGTTCCTATTCCTCATCCTCTTCCTCCTCCTGCTGCTGCTGCTGCTGCTCCTCCTTCCCCTCCTCCTCCTCCTCCTCCTCCTCCTCCTCCTTTCCCGACCGTCCGACCAGCTCTCCCTTCCTTCTCACTGCTCCTTTCACCTCCAGCCATTGATTTCTTCCCTCGCCCCCTCCTTCTCCTCGCATCCTCTGTCTTCGTCCACGCTATCCTTATCTCATTCTCCTCCACAGCTTTATGCAAGTGAACGCCCCCGAGGGGGCAGGCACCGCCGCCCTACGTTTTGTATCGTGCGAGAGGGGCGGTTCAAGACAGCCCCAGAGGGCTCAACACATTGAAAATTGCCCGAGGGGGCCCCAAGAAAGTTCCAAGAGGCTCCGGCAATGATCCAAAACCGCCAGTTTGTTTTGGGGTCTCAGAGGGCGCGCCCAAGTTGGCTCGCGCCCAAAGGGCGGCCAGACGGCCCAAAGTGGGACCAAGAGGCCTTCAGGACAGCCCAGGAGGCCTTGGAGATGTTCCAACGTGGCCAGAGAAACCCCTAGAGTGTCACAAGAGGCTACAAGAGAGCTCGAAGAGGCGCAAAGAGAAGCCCGAAGCAGCCCAAGTCGTCAACATCCGTAGGTTTTGGAACGTTGTTAGCATTTCGCGGTTTTCTGCTCAGCATGGCTCGAATAAGGCTTCGGAAGGGTCCGGCACGGCCCCCAGAGGCTCCTAGGGACGGGCCATGTGAGCCCAAGTGGAACCCAAGAGGCAGTTTTTGTTTAGATTCTGGTAAGTTTGCTTGCATGGAGGGGGGGAGGGGGGGCGTGGTGAAGCCCGGACGGGAATCTGGACTTCATGCAAGTTGGGACTCACTTTCGCGCCTGTTTGGCCCAGCGCTGTTGAAAAAGGTGGCGCAGGGGGGCGGGGAATGCCGCCATGCAAGTAAACTTGCCCGAGTCTAGAGAAAAACAGCCTCCAGAGGCCTCAAACAGCTCCTGGAGGTGTCCGGAAGCCTCCCGTGAGAAGGCGCGCTGGAGTTGAGGGCAGAGTGGCCGCCGGCGGACGCCCGTCACACAGCTGGGACCCCTGGGCTGGCGCAAGGAGCAGGCCGCGGGGATGATGACCTCAGGAGGGGTTGTCGGCAGCAGATGACTGGAGCCTTGCATCTCCTCGGCATGTCGTTTTCAGAGTGCATGATCGCTCGGTAATCGATGAGGAATCGCCAGTTTAGTATAGTGTCGATTTAGCGTCGACTTAGCGTCGATTTAGCGTCGATTAGCGTCGATCGGCGTCGGTTATCGTCGATCCGCAAGGGTCAGCAAGATGGCATGGGAGGCTCCCATGAGTTGCTGGAGCACTCTTCGGGAGGGTATATGTACGAGTAGTTCGTAGGTAAGAGGGTTGAGGGGACGCAGTCCTTGCATAGCATGGGGCGGAGATCTCACACGCCGCACCCAGTGGGGCGGCGGATCGCTTCGCTGCGATTGGGAATGTGTGCGTGTGCTCGGGGCCAACGGGAGATGTCTGGGAGGCACTCGATGGCTTTTCGGGGCACTCTTGGGACCAAGCTTGGTCGGTGACCCGATGCCTCTTTGGGAGGCTTCTTGGGATCTCTTCGAAAACATCTCAGGGGCTTCTTGTCGGCTTCTCGGCGGCAGTGGACCAGATGCATCTTTGGTAGGCTTCTCGGGTTCCCTTCGGAGGCCTCTCGGGGGCTTCTTGGCGACAGTCTGTAACCTCCTGGGGCCTCTTGGGGGCCTCTTGTGGCACCTTTTTGGGCCTCTGGGGGCCACTTTGGGGCTTCTTCGGGGCCTGTTGACGGGCTCGGTCGCAATTGTTCATCTTCAGGGCAGGCTCGACATGTGAGTTTGGATTCTTCCTGGGGCCTTCTTGGGGGCCTATGCAGTTCAGTTCTCGTGGGAGGCCTCTTGGGCCGTCTTGGAGTCTTCTTGGGACGTCTGGGGGCTGTCCTGGGAGCCTCTCAGGCTGACTTGGGGCAGTCTTGGCGGCCTCCTGGCCCGTCCTGGGTGGTCGGAAACCCGCAAATGTGGTACCGCCCAAATCTTTCAGAATCCTTATAACATCAACAAGAATAATCAAGGAAGTTTGCGGGCCGTACCCACGGAGGAGGAGGAGGAGGAGGAGGAGGAGGAGGAGGAGGAGAGGGAGGCGGAGGGGAGGAGGAGGAAGAGGAGGAGGAGGATTAGGCGGCGGAGGAGGAGGCGGAGGAGGAGGAGGAGGAGAATAATGCGTATGATGATGATGATGATGATGATGATGATGATGATGATGATGATGATGCTGATGATGACGATGATGATGATGATGCTGCTGCTGATGATGCTGATGCTGATCATGCTGATGATGATGCTGCTGCTGATGCTGATGATGATGCCGATGATGATGCTGCTGATGACGATGATTCTGATCATTATGATGACGATGATGGTGATGCCGATGATGATGCTGCTGATGCTGATGCTGCTGCTGCTGATGATGATGATTCTGATGATGACGATGATGCTGATGCTGATGGTGTTGATGATGCTGATGATGTTGATGATGCTGATGATGCTGATGATGCTGATGATGGTGCTGTTGCTGATGCTGCTGATGATGCTGATGATGCTGCTGATGATGATGCTGCTGATGATGATGCGGATGATGATGCAGCTGCTGATGGTGATGATGCTGATGCTGATGATGCTGATGATGCTGATGATGCTGATGATGATGATGCTGATGATGGTGCTGCTGCTGATGATGCTGATGATAATGATGACTACGCTCATGATGATTCTGCTGCTGATGATGATTATGATCCTTATGATGACGATGATGATAACGATGAGGATGATGCTGATGCTGATGATGCTGCTGATGATGATGATGATTCTGATGATGATGACAATGATGATGATGATGATGATGATGATGATGATGATGATGATGATGATGATGATGATGATGATGATGATTATGCTGCTGCTGCTGCTGCTGATGATGATGATGATGGATGATGATGATGATGATGATGATGATGATGATGATGATGATGATGATGATGATGATGATGATGATGATGATGATGATGATGATGATGATGATGATGATGATGATGATGATGATGATGATGATGATGATGATGATGATGATGATGATGATGATGATGATGATGAGATGAGGAGGAGGAGGAGGAGGAGGAGGAGGAGGAGGAGGAGGACGATGAGGAGGAGTTGGAGGAGGAGGAGGAGAAGGATGATGAGGAGGAGGAGGAGGCGGAGGAGGAGGAGGAGGAGGAGGAGAATGAGGATGAGGAGTAAGGGGAGAAGGATGAGGAGGAGGAGGAGGAGGAGGAGGAGGAGGGGGAGGAGGGGGAAGGGGGGGGATGCCACATACCCACCTCGGCACGTCTTTCGCGACGTCCTCGAATGCATCCCAGCCCAGTTGACGTCGACATCTGCTTCCTCTTTGTCCTCTTCTGCGACATCGAGGCGCCCTTTTTATCCGCGCGTGCCCAGACCTCCGACACGTTTTGAAATTGTTTTCATTGCTTTGATGCTTGCAATGCTGGTTTTCACGATGCGGGCTCCCAGACGTCTTGCTCCCTGGACCGGCTGTGTGCCGCGTTTCTCTTTGGATGGTTCTGGGGGTGGAGCGGCTGAGAACTGCGCACGGACAGCCTCCAGATGTGGCCCAGGCTTGCCTCACCAGGCCGCCCAGGTCAATCTAGGGACGGTCTCCGCACCGCCCTTGCGCCGCTTCTGGCGGTGCTCCTCTTGGGCGTTCCGCTCCGCGGGGACTCGGGCGTAAGGCCAGCCGGGACTTCCGGGGAGAGGCGGAGTCCGCCGAGGGCCAGCAGATCTCACATCCGACGCCCGTTTACAGTCTGCAGGCGATCGCAAGCATGGATCAAGGGGGCGTGGGTTAGCGATGGGTCCCGTTTCCATGGGAGATCGCGGATTTCCGCCGCCGAGCGAGGCGGCACCGGCCACGTTTTTTCGGGAGGGCACCTCCCCCGATCCATGGCTTTGGCGACCGCGTGCCAAATCCACGGATCGCTAATCCATGTCTGCGCGCCCCCGAAGTCTGCGCAGCCACGCGGGGCGCTCCAGAAAGGGCCTCGCCTGCGAGTGCTCGACCTCTGCCTCGGTGGAAGGCCGGCGGAGGGCGGCGGGAGCACGGCGGGGCCGCCCTCGCTGGGCGAGGCTGGCCGAAGGCCGGCGGACGCCAGCGGTGGGCCCATCCAAAGAGGTGCACACTTTTTTGGGTTCTGGGTTTCTGGCACGAGCCAAGGCGCCGACGACGACGCCGAAGGCGCAGGCGGATCAGGAGCAGGAGGGCCGAGAAGGGGACCAACCTGCACATCCACTCAGCGTCATCTTTCGCTCACCGCCTTCACATGCACACGGCCTGGCCGTTGGTAATAGTCTGTCGCTTTGAGCGCATGTGCAGCAGCAGAGCGAGCTTGCACTACTTCAGAGATCAATTCGAGCGTAAATTGTTTTCTGTAACGGGTGTTTCTCTCGGTTGCTTGGATTCAGCTAAAAGGCTGAACCCCGCGAAACCGAGTGCAACGTCATTTCTGGTCTTGCCCTATTTCCCCGAATTTGAAGTGGCGAACTTGTACAAGACCATCAACAGCGAATCATCCGATGAGCGAGTGCGAGTCAGCTATAAGCTAGCTGGTCAGCACTTGGTGCACCGACTGGTAAGATTATGCGACAGTATCGCTTGCTTATGTGGGAATGTATTTCGAACCGTTTGACGTTTAACGGAGGTAGATTGGGGTAGGTGGTGGCCTACCTTGTCTTGTCTAGGGCGACATAATCCCCATGGACATAAGGATAGAGCAGCGAGAGCCACAAACGCCGTTACGACATCCAGCTTGCGGCCACAGAGCGCCGTTTCGAAAGATTTGGCGTCTTTGCTTCTTCCGTAGCACATTGGCCCAGAGCGCTTCGCCGAGCAAGGCAATTTCCAGTCTGTGGCAGAGTCCTGGAGGGCACGCGTGCCAAATTGAAGGCAGCTCATTCCTCACCTGACTCCCCTACCCCTTCCCCTGGGAGCCCGGTCCCGTCGGTTTGGAGAGGGGGCCCCCCCGGATCCACTGGGGGGTCATCCGCTCGAGAAATGATCCCCGACGGCCTCGGATGGCCTCGGAAGGGTCCCAGGACTCCTCAAGACGGCCCAAGATGGCCTCCACGTGGCATCAGATGGCCCAAACACTCTCTAAGATGGCTTGAAGACAACACAAGCGGCCCCCAAGATGCCCCAAAAAAGGGCTCATGGAGGGCCCGAGAAGGCCTCAAAACGAAACATCTGCCCAATCCCTCGGGAAACACGTTTTGTTGCACATTCGTTGTTTCTCTTCGCAGCGTCC
>CAUYUJ010007602.1:296100-301100 GCA_963575745.1 Prorocentrum cordatum | reverse complement strand
GGTACAGCTCAAGCCAGATCCCCATTTTGGAAAAGGACCGTCCCCATCCGTGAAATTGTTGCACAAGTTGACATTCCTGGCCATGTGCGTCGAGGAAGCCTTGAGCGAGAGCCCCATTCTGAAGAGGATCCGTCGTCCTTCCTTGTAGTGGTTGGAAACTTTGAAAGACGACTGTGCGCGGTTCTAGTGCGAGAGCCTCATTTGGAGCTGGGGCCGCCATCCATTTTTGTCACTGTTGCAGGTCTTCAAAAACAATGTGCGCGGCGCGAATGAGAGAGCTCTATTTTGAAAACCACCTTGGCGCCATCCTTATAGCTGTTGCAGGGTTGAAAAAATGGAAGTGCGCGGCACTGAGGCGAGCCCCAAGTTGAGAAGGAACTGCTTTCCGTCCCTGTGCCTGATGCCAGCTTTCAAGACGAATGTACGCGGTGCTGATGCGAGAGCCCCATCTTGAACTGGAGCCGCCATCCTTCCGTGTAACCGTTGCAAGATTTTACGACGAATGCACATGGCGCTAGGGCGAAAGCTCCATTTTGATAACCGCCCGTGGTCCATCCTTGCCTCCCAAATAGTACTTTCAATCAGGGCTTCTTGCTTCTGTTGCTGAGGAGCTGGATGGGTCCGCCGAGGTTGTCACCACGCTGCCGCCCGTGGGCGCCTCGTGGCTGGGCGGGGTCCACCGAGGCTTCGCTCGTGGGCCCTTCGTGGGCGCCCCCTGCGCTGGGTGGCTTCGCCGAGGCTTCGCCACGCTGCCCCCCGTGGGCTCCCCGTGGGCGCCCCGTGCGCTGGTTGGGTCCGCGAGGTTTCGCCACGTCGCCGCCCGTGGGCGCCTGGTGCCCCGTGCGCGCACGACGTAGTTCGCACCAGATGTATCTTCCTTCCCGAACAAGACTAAGATGGTACCACTCTTCTGGGCCAGGACCTCAGGGTCAACCCTGGGGTATTGCGATTTGTATGTGATGCTTGCCTCGCCGGGTATCGACCCTCCTCCCGTCATCCTTGTCAAAGAGTGCCAGGCGCGCACTCGCTTATCTCAATCTTTCTTTTCCATGGCCACTTACAACTCTTAACCAGCGTGGGCCCCAAGCAGTCAGCTATTGCACTATGGATGAGTAAGCCATGTGGTGCAAATTATTTGGTTTAAGCTATGTGGTGCAGTACAGTGGTGTAGGCTAGAGGCGCCAGCGAAACGGCAATGGGCGACAACGTGGCGAAACCTGGCCGGACCCACAGCGCACGAGGCGACAACGAAACGGCAGTGCGGCGGCAACGAATGGCAACGTGGCGAAACCTCGCCAGGCCCACCCAGCGCACGAGACGGCGACGAGGCGGCAACGAAGCGGCAACGGGTGGCGACGTGGCGAAACCCCGTCGGACCCACCGGGCGTACGAGGTGGCAACAGGCGGCAACGCGGCGAAACCTCGCCAGACCCACCCAGCGCACGAGTTGACAACGAGGCTGCAACGGGCTGCAAAGTGGCGAAAACTCGCCCGCTCCACCCAGCGCGCGAGGCGGCAACAATGCGACAACGGGCTGCAACGTGGCGAACACTCGCTGAACCCACCTAGCGCGGCGAAATTTCGGGGGACCCACCCAGCGCACGAGGCGGCAATGTGGCGGCAACAGACGGCAACGTGGCGAAACCTCGCTGGACCCATCCAGCGCACGAGGCGGCAACGAGGCGCCCACGGGGGGCAACGTGGCGAAGCCTGGCCAGACCCACCTAGCGCACGAGGCGGCAATGAGGCGACAGCGGGCGGCAACGTTGCGAAACCTCTCCAGACGAGGCGGCAACGAGGCGGCAACGAGGCGGCCACGTGGCGAAACCTCGCGGGACCCACCCACCGCACGAGGCGGCAACAATGCGGCAATGTGGCGAAGCTTCACTTGACCCACCCAGCGCACGAGGCGGCAACGAGGCGGCGACGGGCGGCAACGTGGAAAGTCCTTACCAGACCCAACCAATTCCGTAGGTGCAGACCTTGCCTGGGGAAAGAGATAACGGTGCTTAACATGCGCGTGCACATGTCGAAATCCCACCAAGCACATTCGTTCTGCAAGCGTCCTACCATAGAAACTTCCTAAACCCATGTTTTTTTTGACTACAAGCCTTGCAGGTGTTCTGTCCGCGCGCACTTGCTGACATCTGAGGAAAACCATCTGATGGTAGCGCTCGCGTCCAGAACCCGCATTCTCCGTTCCCCACGCGGTGTGTCTGCGTTGATCTAGCCTGCGCCCAGTGCGCGGACCAATACCAGGTAGGGCCATGCGGGCCACCTGCTCGCGCCACCGTGCGCGTGCCGACATCTTTCAGAGCTATGGGTTTTCGACCTCTTTCAAGACACAACTCTTCAAACACATCTGAAGAGCCACGCGTTTTTCGGCAGCACGCATGCCATGGTTATTGAACATTTGCGCGCGCACTTCCCCATTACAGTCGTCAGCGTCATCGCATCACCGCAGTTCTCGTCATCGTCAATCGCCGTCATTAATGCCATCATCATCATCATCATCATCATCATCATCATCATCATCATCATCATCACCATCATCACCATCATCACCACAATCACTTTCACCACCGACACATGACATCATCATCGTCATCGCCGTCACCAGCATCGGTGCTGTCATTGACCTTGCCGTCGTCATCGTCATGATCGCCACCGCCATCGCTATTATCATCGTTGCCGCCGTTGTCGACGTCATCGCGAAATTCCGCCTGCCCGAGTCACCGACCCGCACTGGAGTGCCCGCGTGTCAGCGCGGCCTTTGCGACGCGCTGGGGGGATTCCATCGGTAAGCGCCATCGCGGCCGCTTCAGCTGTGCCAAACCAGCTGGTCGCTCTGCGCGAGAGCGCGCGCGCCAGCGCGCCCGTAGAGGCGCGCTAGCAAGTTCGAATCGGGGGCCGCAATCGTGGCCAAGTGGGTTTTGCCTATCGAGTTGCCGGTGGGTAAGTGGGATGCTTGCAAGAGCAGTGGAGTTAACCGCCTCCAAGGCGGTCGAAGGTAGTTGCGCCACGTAGCTTGCACCACGTAGTTCGTACCACGTACGGTGCAACACATAGTTTACCCCACATAGCTCGCGTTTGATAGCTCACGCCACATAGCTCACATGCACCGCATAGACCGCACCACATACAATGCACCGCGTAGACTGCACCACATACTTCGTACCGTAGATCGCAAAACACACACATCTATTGCACCACAGAGTTTGCAGCACACAGCTTGAACCACACATATATATATGTATATATATGTATATGTGTATATATATATATATATACATATGCCGTAGCCATTTTGGCTCAAGCCGCGCCGGCCAAGGCCGCTGACTGCACCCCCGCCCCCCTGCGGACAGACCGCTGCCCCGGCCCTGGCCTGGCTTCTGCTCGGATGGGCTCCCCGCTGGTGGGGCGGCTGAAGACGCAGCTCAGCCGCCTCGCGGGGGACCCGGAGGGGCTGTACGTCACCGCCGAGAACCTCAAGCGCCTCCTCCGGCAGCTGGACCCGAGCTCGGCGATCATCTCGGACGAGGGCCTCAACGTCTTCGTGTCCGTGACCCCCAAGGAGTGCAACGGCCAGATCTCCGTGGGCACATTCGTCGACTGGCTCTACGAAGACTCGGATTTCGGCTTGCCGGAAATGCACGAGAAGAAGCCGTCGACGATCGCAGTGTTCTGGAGCAATCACCAGACTCCGACGGTCTCGGGAGCTCGCCGCGCGTGGCTGGCGCGGCTGCTGTCCACGGACCCCGAGGCGGTCGACGAGGAAACCATGAACATCAAGGCTTCCATGCCGCCTTTCAACAACAGCAAGAAGATGGATCTGCCGAAGTCACTTCTGTCTATTAACGTGCCAGTCTACGGACCGAACATCCCGAACTCGGTGATGAAGATCTTCGAGCCCGCCGATATGAGAGCTCTTGCGCAGAGGCTTTCGTGCAGAATACCTTCCTATGTTCTCAACCGCGTAGTCCAGAGCAAGATGCCCAAAGTCGTCGACCTTGTCAATGCCGCGCGCAGCATAGACGACATCGCCCAGAGGAACGGGGCAGCCATAGACAAGCTGGAGAGTTTCGTGAAAGGTCTGCTGGATCTCAAGCCGGCGGATGTTCCAGATCATGGTGCCTGGACAGCCTTCGTGAACAGGTACGCGGGCGACGGATGGGCGCACAAGCTGCACTTTGACCACCTTCTGGACAACTTCGGATTCGACAAGGAGGCGTCGGACGTGCTCCGCAAGATAGAGACCAAGAATTCGGACGGTGAAACCGTGACCCTAGAGCATCACGCCTTCCGCTGGCTTAGCAAGGCGTTCGCGGCTTACGGCGTCGAGGGTTGCATGACGGACGTCGTCAATCTGATCTTCGCAATGATGGGCATTATTCCTAAAGATCTGGACGAGGGCAAGATCGCCGAGTACATTGATTCATTCAGAGATGATATATTGCGGAAGAAGGACTTCTCTCAGCTCTGGGTTCCTAATTATTTTGTTATGGACGCAGAGGTCGATGATTCCCTGACTATGGTTATCTTGTCGTACGTGCATGAAGCGCGTGGTACCACGCTTCAGACGTTTGTCCAGCTGCCCAGCGATGAATCCATCAACGAGGCCGCGGCGACGCTCGAGAAGCTCAACGACGTCTACGTCTACCGTGATCCAGAGGCCAGGAATCAGAAGGCCGTGCTGCAGAATTTTGGCATGCATCACTGAGGCACCATGCCTGCACGGTGTGTTCTGTAACCACTTCCGCAATCATCCACAGCTCCTGTCGCAGCGGATCCACCCCCTCCCCCACCGCATCACCTCTCCCGGACCTCTCCCGCTCACCTCTCCCATCGCTCGCCGCCGAGATTTGTTCACCCGCCGCGGTTGCTCGCAGGGCCTGCCTACGTCTCACCGTGCTGCTCACTCCCACCAGCCACCTGGGCATCGCTGCGGCTCATCGGGGCTTGGCGGGCCTTGACAGTGACGTGCTGCAGACGATTGCACC
>CAUYUJ010007602.1:283600-291100 GCA_963575745.1 Prorocentrum cordatum | reverse complement strand
GGAGGAGGAGGAGGACCAGTAAACTCAATAATCATCCATGGTGTTGTAATACGCCCTCCCTTCAAGCTCCATCTTCATAAGCCGCTGCAACGGATCATTTCCATCGAAGGAGCTGCCTCGTTGGAAGACAATCGTTTGAAGACCCTGAAGTATATCAAAACATTTTTCTCGGAATTCCAACGCCACGGATCAACCTGACTGTTGCGTTTTGTGCACCGCGGATGAACGTAACTGTTGCGCTATCATAATCCTGAGCCCTTCCGAAACACAGTTTCTGGCATTTTAATCATGCGATGTCATGAAGCTCTTGCAACTTTTGAGAACGAACGTGCGGGGCGCTTAGGCGGGAGCCACATTTTGAAAAGGAGCTGCCCTCAATCCGTGAAGCTCTTGCAGTAAATGAAAAAGAATGTGCGCGGTGCTAAAGCGAGAGCCGTGTATTTTCAAAGCGACTCGCCCTCCATCTGTGTAACTGTTGCCAAAGTTAAAGCTTCATGGTTATAAGTGGTGAGGACGTCTCAGGCGAAACGCCCGGCCCGCCCTAAACTTTGGCCTCTGGGTGCGACAGGGGAAAATGATTCACAAGGAGTAGGAGCAGGAGGAGGAGGAGGAGGAGGAGAAGGAGGAGCAGGATGAGCAGGAGGAGCAGGAGGAGGAGGGGGAGGAGGAGGAGGCGGAGGAGGAGGAGGCGGAGGAGGAGGAGGAGGTGGTGGTGGCGGCTGCGGAGGAGGAGGAGGAGGAGGAGGAGGAGGAGGAGGAGGAGGAGGAGGAGGAGGAGGAGGAGGAGCAGGAGGAGGAGGAGGAGGAGGAAGCAGGAGGAGGGAGGAGGAGCAGAGGAGCGGAGGAGGAGGAGGAGGAGCAGGAGGAGGAGGAGGACCAGTAAACTCAATAATCATCCATGGTGTTGTAATACACCCTCCCATCAAGCTCCATCTTCATAGGCCGCTGCAACGGATCATTTCCATCGAAGGAACTGCCTCGTTGGAAGACAACCGTTTGAAGACCCTGAAGCATATCAAGACATTTTTCTCGGAATTCCAACGCCACGGATCAACCTGGCTGTTGCGTCTTGTGATCATGAGTCGTGGCAGAACGCCTTCCCTGGGACTCCAGCACCGCGAATGAACGTGACTGTTGCACTATCATAATCCTGAGCCCTTCCGAAACACAGTTTCTGGCATTCTAATCATGCGATACCATGCAACTCTTGCAACTTGGGGCGCTTGGGCGGGAGCCACATTTTGAAAAGGAGCTGCCCTCAATCCGTGAAACTTTTGCAAAGTTCTGACATGAATGTGCGCGGCGCTAAGGCGGGAACCACATTTTGAAAGCCACCCGCCCTCAATCCGTGAAGCTCTTGCAGTAAAAGAAAATAAGGTGCGCGGTGCTAAAGCGAGAGCCATATTTTCAAAACGACTCGCCCTCCATCTGTGTAACTGTTGCCAAAGTTGGTGAGGACGTCTCAGGCGAAACGCCCGGCCCGCCCTAAACATTGGCCTCTGGGTGCGACAGGGGAAAATTATTCACAAGGAGAAGGAGCAGGAGGAGTAGGAGGAGGAGGAGGAGGAGGAGGAGGAGGAGGAGGAGGAGGAGGAGGAGGAGAGGAGGAGGAGGAGGAGGAGGAGGAGGAGGAGGAGGAGGAGGAGGAGGAGGATTAGGAGGAGGAGGAGGAGGAGGACCAAAGCAGGAAGGAAGAGGAGGAGAGGAAGAGAGGAGGAGGAGGAGGAGTAGGAGAGGAGGAGGAGGAGGGGCAGAGAGGAGGAGGAGGAGGAGGAGAGGAGGAGGAGGAGGAGGAGGAGAGGAGGAGCAGGAGGAGCAGGATGAGCAGGAGCAGGAGCAGGAGGAGGAGGAGGAGGAGGAGTAGGATGAGGAGGAGGCAGGAGCAGGAGAAGCAGGAGCAGGAGCAGGAGGAGAGGAGGAGGAGCAGGAGGAGGAGGAGGAGGAGGAGGAGGAGGAGGAGGAGGAGGAGGAGGAGGAGGAGGAGGAGGAGTAGGAGGAGCATGAGGAGGAGGAGGAGGAGGAGGAGGAGGAGGAGGAGGAGGAGGAGGAGAAGGTGGAGCAGCAGGGCCCCACACCTATCAGGTATCTTAATTACCTAACAGCGAAGACTGATAGGTTTCTAGTGGTGTCAAACGAGAGCATCTGATAACTCAGAAGGGAGGTCTGGGCGGCATCCGGACAGCGAGGGCCGGGCTCAGGGCCGGGCTCGTTTTAAGGAAACAGTCACACACTTCGTGCTCTTCGACCTCCCAGAACTCCATTCCCGGGCCACATTTTGAATGCTCGAAGCCAACTGTAGGCCACTTCGTGCTCTACGACTTCCCAGAACTCCATTCCCGGGCCACATATGCTCGGAGCCAACTGTAGGCCTCTTCGTGCTCTTCGACTTCCCAGAATTCCATTCCCGGGCCACATTTTGGATGCTCGGAGCCAACTGTAGGCCACTTCGTGCTCTTCGACTTCCCAGATCTCCATTCCCGGGCGACATTTTGGATGCCCGGAGCCAACTGTAGGCCACTTCGTGCTCTTCGACTTCCCAGAACTCCATTCCCGGGCCACATTTTTGATGCTCGGAGCCAACTGTAGGCCACTTCGTGCTCTTCGACTTCCCAGAACTCCACTCCCGGGCTACATTTTGAATGCCCGGAGCCAACTGTAGGCCACTTCGTGTTCTTCGGGCCACATTTTGCTTATTGGATGTCCCCGTCATATCTCTCGCCGCCCGATTGCCGGTTTGTTCTGTTCGTCATCGTGCAGGGCAAGACGGCGGACCCAGGCGTCATCGTGCACTGGACGTTTCCGCCAGAATCTAATACTTGTAGTAGCAGTAGTAGGAGGAGCAGGAGAGCAGGAGGAGCAGGAGGAGCAGGACGAGGGAGGCTCCTTACTCTTTCCTCCCTCCCCTTTCTCCCTTCATTTCTGTACTGGGTACCCGACCCTTTATGACGTCCTCCGCAGGCCTGGGTGGTCCACTCAGGCCGCGGGGGAGGATAGGGGGAGGTGGGGTCTTCTTCTTTTCCTAAACAGCTTGATCCTCGTCGCCAGTACTGAGGAGGGGGGGGGTGCACCGTTCCTTCGGATGGGCACCCCCCCCCTCCGGGAGCTCTCGATCCCATTTCTCTCTCTCTCTCTCTCTCTCCTTCTTTCTTTCCTTCCTCGAAGCAGCAATCTCAAGATCGTCATCATCAAGCGTCTGTGGTCTCACAGCGTCACAGACTCATCATCTTCATCAGCCTCCCCGTAGCCTTCTTGGCTACAGCCCTGCTTTCGAAGATTCCCTTTCAAAGGAACTGCGCAGCGCCTACTGCAAACCTTAATGCCAAGACATGCTGGTAGTTCTCGGTCTGGCGGCGGTGCTCCTGAGCCTGCTGCATTGAACAGCGGTGCTCCTCAGACTCCGGCAGTGAACAGCGCTGCTCCTCAGCGTGCTGCATTAAGCGGTCCTCTGCAAACGCTCGTCGAGCACGTGAAGCAGTTCGGCCGGATACCGAAACGAAATAAAGGAACGTCCGAACAAGAACGGGCCGAAAACAAGTTGGCCAAACGTTTCTCGGACCATCGCGACCGCATCCCCAAAGACATTCTGCATGAACTGCGGGCCCTGGGCTGTGCTGATCAGCAGACGGAGACAAACGGAGGACCATCACTCCTACTCGTTCATTCCACACACTACAACTACTACTTCACTGTTACCACTACTACCATCACTACTACTTCTACTGCTACTACTATTGTGACTATTCCTGCTGCTGCTGCTGTTGCTGCTGCTAGTGTAGCTATTGCTACTGCAACTACTGGCAGTGCCATTGCGACTGCCGCTGATGTTGCCACTGCGACTGCCACTGCGAATCCGAATGCGACTGCGAGAACACCAGAATTCTACAAAAACACTCTTACATGAATACCACAGGCAATGCTTCCAGCTATGCTTCTACACATCGTTGTTAGGTTGCTTTGCCGGGATAATATTTTTCCATGGGCTCCAGATCTTGTTCAAGAACCTAGAATCTGGACCGGACCCTGGGCGTTTTCTTTAAGCCTTGTCTCTTTGTAGAATTCTTGCATTTCTGGACCTGGACCACTGTCTACGAAAGCGCTTGGCGTGACATCCGTTTCCTTCGCCTATAATTCTCCTAACTCTAAGCAGGGGTGTGCGCGTCGCTGCGGAAAACCTCCAAGTGGGGCCCGCGCCGTGCAGCATTGCAATCGTCATGGAATGTTGTGCGCGCCGCATCACGCTGAGGCCCTGCAGCGCTCGCAGCGCCCAAGCAGCGCTCGCAGCGCCCAAGGCTCACGGCACCACCGTGCTGGTCGGTAGGTAGTTCCGGCCAGGCAGAGCACGAGGAGCGTTGCAGCCAGGCTGCAGAGGCACACAGCGCCATTCCCGAGACTTGCGGCGGCCGGCGGCCGGCGGCGGGGCTCGCTGTGCGGCGGCCCGCGGCGCAGGGCCCCCGCCCGCCCCCGCCCTGCCCCGCCCCGCCCGCGGCGGCAGGCTGGTGCCGCCGCCCTCTCGGCGCGGCACGCGGCGGCCTGCCCGGGGCGGCCTGCCCGGGGCGGCCTGCCCGGGGCGGCCTCCCTCGGGCTGTCGCCTGGGCTCCGCCCTCCCTTTCTCCCCCCCCTGTCGCGGTCGTGCCCTGTCGTTCGCTCTCCGCCCTCCCCGGGCTCCAGGTTCGTCCGGGCCCCCGGGTGTCATTGCCTCCTCTGCCCCCTGCTGCTGTTGCTCTCCCGGGTCGTCCACCGGCGAGGCGGCGGGCGGGGCGCGCACAGGGCATATTTTCGAGCATCCCCGGTCCATTGCTTGGCGCCGCATCATTGTTTGCCAGCTGTGGTGCTGTCGAGGGCCTGGCGTCTCTGATGCTCTTGCCCCTTCGACACGTAAGAGTGACCCTTCGCTGGAGTGACCTTTGGTGCGGGCCCATAGGGGTCCCCCCGATCGCTGAGCGCGGTGCGATAGCGGCTGACCATCTTGCGCCCCTCTAGTCCGCGCACAAAAGGTCACGCCTGCCTAGGGTCACTCCTGCGTGTAGCCGATCCTTGCCGCTGGTCGTGTCCTCGACCCTGCAGGCACGACGTGCCTCCTCCCTGCGGTCGTCGACGTCGGAGGAGGACGATGAGAGGCGAAGGAGTGGATGGGGAGAGGCGGCGCAGGCGGAGGCCTCTGGCCCCTGCGGGGCTCCTGGGGGGCGCCCTCGTGACCGCCGCTGTGGTTGGATCGGACTTCCGGCCCGGGGCGCGCCTCCGGAAAGGCCGAGGCCCCAGGGGTCGATCTCGAGGAGGAGGCCCAGAGGTCGGCACCGGCACCAATGTCGGCGGTGTGCCTCCCGCGAGGGAAGATGATCCCGAGCTCGGTGACAGCGGTAGTGCTCGGGCTTCCCGGGTGGCCGAAGCATTACCGCCCGAGCCAGAACCTAGGATCGTCCTCCTCTGGTGGACGCACACCCCCGTTTCTAGTGTTGGTGCCCGTTCCGGAACCTCCAATAACTCTCCGCCCCGCTGGTAGCCGACCGCTTGTTGGACCCAACTCGCGCAGACCTCAAAAGTGCCTTTTGTCGTTGCCTTTCTTTCTTCAGATTTCTGCCTCCAGGGCCTGCTATATAGAGCCCCACAGGACCTTCGGAAGTGGATCCGGGGCGACGAGCCCCCCCCCTGGGAAGGTCGACGCCTCCCTGGGGCCGCGCACGCTCCTGGGTCGGCTCGATTCGGGACGACTCGCTGGCGATCCGATCCGCTTCCGATCCGATCCGACTCTGCGATCCGCCCCAGCCCAGGCCTGTCGACATCGGAGGGCCAGGATCTCGGCGCATGCCCTTCTTGGCGCCGCAGGGCTCGCCGCAGCTGCTCCGGCGCGAGGCGTTCCGGCGGGGAGGGGGCCCGCGCGTGCGAGCCGGGCCGCCGGGGCGCCGCCCATGGAGGCAGCTCTGGCGCCCCGCGCGGCACCAGCGGGAAGACGGGGGCCGAGTGCGAAGCCTGCCCCCCCCCCCCCCGCTTCCTGAGGGGGCGCTCCCGAGCGAAGTGACCCCCCCCCTTCCCCTCCCCGTCGTGACGCGTGGGGGGTGTTAGGGGCAGGGCTCGCACCTGGCCCCCTGGAAGAAGCGCCGGCGGAGCCGCAGGCCTGCCGCTGGCCGACGGGAGCACCGTGGCGTCCGGCAGCGCCGCGGAGTGCTGGAGCGCGGAGGCCGAGGGGGCCGAGGGGCCCGGGCTGGGCGAGTACGCGGCCGGCATGTGCATCAAGAACACCTTCCTCGAGATCCCCTCGGAGATCGAAGGGCAAGAAGCGGCGTGCCCACGATTTCTCGGAGGTCCGCGCGGACCTCCGAGGAGTCGTGCGGGTGCCGCTTCTGATGCCTCTGGCCAGTCTCCCAGTCTCCCTTTCCCGCTCTCCTGCTCCTCTCCCCTCCTTCTCCCTCGCCTTCTCCCTCTCTCCGGCTCCTCGGTTCCTGCCTTGCCCCATCCCGGGGCGGAGGACCTCACGGAGCATTAGAAGCTATTCCAACCAGCCTCTTCCTGCCCGAGTCGCACGCTGGCACTCGAGCTCTCCGTCGCGCACCTCATGAGCCCGCCCTCGTTCGAGCGGGGTGTCTTGACTTGACTCTCCCAAAGGGGGCAAACACACGGGCACAGAGAATCGTCGATTCCCCGGAAGATATGGAGCCTGTGGGAAGTGGAGGAGAGGACGAACATCCCGAACATCTGGAACAAATGGGGGGAAATCCTGGAATGTGTGTCTGTTTGCTGGTGTGCCCCTGGGCCCCTTCAGCCTCCTGCTCCTCCAGGAGGCGTCGCTGGAGCACTCCGCCGCCCGCCGGCGGGCGGCCTCGGCCCCCTGCCGCTGCGAGGGCGTCGCCGCCGAGTCCGCCGGCGCCGAGCGGCCGAGGGCCGCGGGCGCTCGGGGCCCTCCGCGGGAGGTGCAGCAGGCGGCTCCGAGCAGTGGCGAAGCGTCCTGGCCTGCCTGGGGGCCCACGGAAGAATGTTCTGAGAACCTGTTTTTTGTGGTCTGCACGACGTGTCCTCAGAGCGGTGCTTGCTGAGGCTGCCTTGCTCAACGCGTCGGCTTCACGTCCCTACGAACATGGTGTTTGCTCTTGGAACATAGTTCTGTCCTCAGAACATGTCGTGGTGGGCCTACAGCAATGCCTGGCCGGTCGGTCCCTGCTCAATCAGGGCCCTCCGCGGGAGGTGCAGCAGGCGGCCGCCGAGGGCAGCACCGCCCCGAGCCTGGGGCTCGCCGCGGTGCTCCCAGCGGAGGCCCTCCAGGGAGCCGAAGGGTGGCGCGGGCGTGGGTTGTTGGAGGTCCGCGCGGATCCCTGGGATCGGCGCTGGGCCCCCCTGGCGGCGCCCCCGCCTCCGCCCCTGGGGGGGTGGGGTCCCAGACCCCCGACGCCATGATTTTTCACGGCGCCCAGCCCCTACCAGCCGCAAAGGGTGTGCGAAGATCGTATCGGTCCTCAACGAAACAGTGCAGTCACACTCGGGCACGGTCGAACAAGCATCGAGCGCAGG
>CAUYUJ010007602.1:263600-271100 GCA_963575745.1 Prorocentrum cordatum | reverse complement strand
GAAACGCCACAAGGATTTCTTTCCCACTCTTCTTACTGCCACCGTCCACTCCCGCGGAATCAAATAATTATTTGTTTTTGTCGGGGTGCTAAACGATATCGTTCGGCGGTTTCCTGACTGCAGAAGCTACAGCTGTCGTAGCTGTTGGCCTGCCTGTCTGTTCTTTTGCTCATTATATGCGCGTGGAGCCTGTTGACTGTGAACGTGCTGTCCTCTCTTCCTCTTCCCGTTCCTTTCTCCCCTATCTCTCTCTCGCTCCTTGGCGATTGTCTCGAATTCGTGATTGGGTTGGGCACTTGCACTCCACCTCTTTCGTTTCTTCTGCAATTCATGCCGCATTCGTGTTCGAGGTGGTGGAACAGTCTATGGCGCTGTGCGCACACAGCTCAGAAACTGCCTCGAGGCTACATCTGTCATCTGACTATTTTTTGTTGTTGTTATTTATGTTTCTCATTTTTTTCATTTTTTTTGTTTTCTCTCTCTCTCTCTCTTTTCTTCTCTCTCTCTCTCTCTCTTTTTGCAATGGCTCTTTTTTCCCTTGTTTGAATCTCTCTCCCTCTCTCTCTGTCCTTGGCTCTTGTTTGTTCTGCAGCTGCTTGTCCACGACGGTCAGTCGTTTTTTTTATATGAACAACATATGTTATCGCTATGGGCCCTCACGCCGCGTTTGGCCATCGCACTGCGGCGATTCACCCGGGGTGTGGCAGCTGCTTGTGGGGTTGCTCGCCATGGAACAAAAGCCTTCGGGAATTGATTAGCTTGAGTGCCAGTGACACCCCAGGGGATCGATCATAGCTTTCTCCGGTCGCGTGTCCACCTCCGCTGCCCGGGCCCCTCCTGGGTGCAGGAGCGGTGCGCGCGCCCACCTGGCCTGGCCAGGGGGGCACACACCCAGACCCTCGACGTCGTACTCTCTCCACGACCTGGACCCGCCGCGGGTCTCAACCCGCCCCCCCGGGACCCGGCTCTCCTCCCGAGCCGCCCGGGACAGGGCGAGGGCACCTTTTTGGGGGCCAGACGTGGCCCCCGGGCCGGCAGTCGTGCTCTCCCGCCGCGCCGCGAGGGGGGGGTCGGGGCGTGCACCGCTCCTGGGCCCCCAGGAGGGGCCCGCGGGCAGCGGCGGTGGCTCTGCACGGGCCTCGCCGCCCGGTGCGGCTTCGCGCGCGCCTGGCGGGCCCCGGCCGAGGTCCCGGACGGGGCGGGGGCCCGCCCCTCAGCTGCCGCCCCGATCTCGCCGGCTCGGGGCTGCCGCTGGCCGCCGGCCCGGCAGAGCGCCTCGACGGCGGCGGTCCTCGGACCTCGATCCTCGAGGTCTCGATCTTCGATCCTCGATCCTCGATGCTCGATGCTCAGTCCTCGATCCTCGAAAGCTCGATCCTCGAGACCTCGATCCTCGATCCTCGATCGTCGAACCTGGATCCTTAAATCTCGAGGGATCGTGGCTCGCGGCGCCACCGCGTGGCCTCAGGGGCCGCGGCTGGTCGCCCACCGCGTCTGGCAGCAGCAGGGGTGGAGAGGGGCGGGGCAACCTTGTGGGGAACAGGTTGGGGGGGATCGATGCAGCCCCCGATCGCCCACTGCTGGCCGGTGGGGTCCTGATAGCCCACCCCGCCCCCTTGTCTACTCTTGCTCTGCCCCCTCCCCCCCTCCCACCCGCCCCCTCTCTCCCTTCCTGTCTTCATCCCTCCATCACTTCTTCTCTTTCTCCCTCACTGCCTTCCCCCTCTTCCTCATCCTTCTCCTCTTCCTTCCTTCCTTCCTCCCCTTTACCTCCGCCTCCTCCTTCTCCCCCCCTGCCCCTCCTTTCCCTCGTTCAACCTCTCTTCGTCATGCTCCCTTCCTAGCCGTTCCCCCTCATCTTCTCCTCCTCGTCTGCGGTGAGGGCGGGAGGAGAATGGGAGGAGCGGGTGTGGGCGTAGGCGTTTCGCTCGGCGGCTGAATCAGCCTGATCGGGAGCGCCCGTCCAAGGAGTTCTGGTACGACTCCAGGGGGACGTTCTTCGATTGCGACTAGTGACAGGGAGATGCTAAAGTCTCCAGTCAGTGCCTCCTTCCCTTCCTCCTTCTCCCCGTCCTCGCCTCCTTCCCTTCCCCCCTGTCACTCCCCTTCCCCCTACCCCGTCTCTTCCACATCCCCCTTCCCCCTCTCCCTCGTCGCTCCCCTCTCCCCCCATCTCTCTCCTCCTTTTTTTTGTCCCCTCCCTCTCTCCCTTTCTCCTCCTTGCCCCCCTCCTCGTCCCCCGCCGCCCCTTCCCACTCGCACTCCCCCTCCCACCTCCTCTCCCTTCCTTCTTCCCTTCTTCCCTTCCTTCTCCTCCTGCTCCTCTTTCTTCCTCCTACTCCTTCTTCCTCCTATTTCTTCCTCCTCCTTTTCCTCCTACTCTTCCCCCTGCTCCTCTTCCTTCCTTCCTTCCTTCCTTCCTTCCTTCCTTCCTTCCTTCCTTCCTGGGTTCCTTCCCTGGGTTCCTTCCTTCCTTTCTTCCTCCCCTCCTCCTCCTCCTCCTCCTCCTCCTCCTGCTGCCCCTCCTCCTCCTCCTCCTCCTCCTCCTCTTCCTCTACTCCCTCCCTCCCTCCTCTTCCTTCTTCTCCTCCTCCTCCTCCCACTTCCGACGCTGCGACGCTCCGAACATCCGAACATTCGAAAATCACAGACAGGCCTCAGGGAAAATACATCTGACAACGGTCAGAGAGCAGAGGGGGAAACGAGGGACCGTACATGGACATTCTATTCGAACCCTGCGGCCCAAGATGCCCCCTCCAGACCCCCCGAAATCAATATTGGTGGCGTGGCGACGGGAGGTGCGTGAGTGGACAGAACTATTCGCATCCCAAAGCACCTCACTGAGATCAGCATTGATGCCCGGGGCGCGGGGGTGATTTAGAGTCTCCCTCGAATGTGCAAGGCTTCGAATCTATTGTCCATCCACTGGAGGAGGCCCCGAGGTGGCCCCGCAGTCCTGACCCCCCCGAGGCCTGCCCGCGAGCTCCGCGGGAGGGCGGCGCGAGGGCGGCGGGCACACGACGGGGGGGCGACCTGGAGAGCTGGAACCGCTCACTGGTCCAGCCGCAGGCAGAAAGTCCAGCTCCTCCTCCTCCTCCTCCCTCCTCCTCCTCCTCCTCCTCCTCCTCCCCCTCCTCCTCCTCCTCCTCCTCCTCCTCGTCCTCCTCCTCCTCCTCCTTCTCCTTCCCCTCCTCCTCTTTCCCCTCCTCCTCGACTGGGTTTTCTATCGTTAACGAGGGGGAGAGACACCGTTGTACACAGGTGTCATTCCTTGTCCCCTCGGGGCTGCCTTTTTTCTCCAGATGGGCATGGAATGCCGAGCTTGCTCCCTTTCCCCTCCTGCCTGGTCGTGCTGGTGCCCATCCAGAGCGGACCCCCAAGCCGCCTCCAAGTGGATAGGTCTCTTCTCCCTCCAGGGCGGCTCAGACTTCAAAGTTGCTCGAGACAGTGCATCTTCTTCCCACTTCATACACCCCCCCTGTCTCCAGATCCCCCGTCTGGGCTGATCAACGCCAGCGGTGGAAGGGGAAGCAGCAGGGAACGGGGAGGATCGGTGGATGTGGATGTGCACGAGCCTGTGGATGGAGATCACCCGCAAGTGGGCCACAGTGAAGCGGAGCATAGCGTACAACACGAAGTTTGTGACCATGGGCTCCGACTAATTGATCTTCGCCGTTCTCTCTAAGTTACGGAGATTGCGGCTGCTGCACCTCTTTCGCGGGCAGGGTGCAGACGCCGACCACGTGGCAACACGGGGTGAAGGTCATTGGCTCGCAGTCGATCATTCTTCAGCACGGACCTCGACTCGGCCGACTGTGGTCAGCCAAGGCGCCCAAGAATCCTTTCGGGGGCGCCTCCGAGGAAGAATTCGTCATGCTCATCGGCCATCTCGACGGTTGCGAGTCGAATGTAAGAGCCGCTTTACGCTTGGAGCGGTCAATACACAAGGTCTTGACTGGGCGAGAGTGGACAATCGTTTCAAACTTCGCCAGATCATTCAAACTATGAGGGCTGAACAGTGGGACGTGGCATGTCTCTCAGAACTGCACAACTCCACGAGCGCCTTGGGCAAGAGAGCGATTGTGTACATAGAGGAGTCCCCGATGTTGATTGCAAGTCAAACTGGTATCATCATGAATACTGCGGCTAGACTGGCATGGCAAACAGGAGGGGAAGAGTTTTTCTGACAGGAGATCGGTCATGCGGAATTACCTTGGCCACGCCGACGGGAGACGTTGTGGGCATTGGCTCGGTGTATCTTCCGACGGGATCAGCAGCTTCGCAATTGGATGAAGCATATCGTACCACTCGAGAGTTGACGGTTATTCTAAAAAAGGCAGGGTATCAATATTTCTTGGCAGGTGATTGGAATGCACATATTGGCAAAGACGCGGTGGTCGATGAACACATTGGGCAGTTCAAAAATGAAACAGGAGACCACGGTGGGAGGAACTAGATTTCTGCAGTGGATTCAGACTGTACAGTTGATGAGGGTTGATAGTTTCAGATATCTAGACACGAGAGGCACGTGGCAGCATAGGAAAGGAAATTGGTATGCGATCGATTTTATTTGTACACCATTACGGACAGGCAGACAGGTGAAAAGGATTAAGACTCGAGCGAATTTTGCATTTACAGATCATGTGGCGAAAGAGTATGTTATCAGCGTGGAACCAAACCAAAAAGATAACACACGTGGCATCCGAGCCGCTCGGTATCAAGCAATTCAGGTAAATCATGAAAAACAAAAGGTTCGGAAAAGGGAAATTATTATTGTACAAAATGCGAGGACGAGATGAGGAAGCAGCAGAATGCCGCAAGAAGTTTCAGCAGGCAGTGGAAGGTCGACTCCAGGCACTGAGACCCGAGACGACAAATCACGAGCATCGACAGCCTGAAGTATTTCACAGTGAACGACAGCAGACGGAAATCGAGAAGAACACAGGCCACGTGACGTTTACGGAATGGCAACACAATTGGATTGAGATGTGTACGGATGGTTTCTATATCAGCGCCTCGAGTACTTCAGAAGAGGGTGCGGCAGGATGGGGAGTGGCGTTTTCCGAGATGGGTGAATGTTATGCGTTTCGTGGATCAGTACACTTATCTTTAGATGGAGTTGAATTTGTGGGGGCGACGCGGGCGAGTAATAATACGGGTGAGTTGAGTGCAATGCTGTTTGGATGCGAAGAATTGTATGACAGGGACAGTGGAAAGCATAATCTTAGGTCGGTGGTTGTATTGTATGACTCAGACTACGCAGCAAAGATGGCAACGGGGAAATGGAAACCTAAGACGAATATTGCGTTGGTAAAAGTAGTTCGGAAATGGGTTAGACGACTGCAGGCGCAGCGATTAGTGGTTTTCAAACACGTGAAAGGACACAGCGGGGCGGTCGGCAATGAGGCCGCGGATGGGTGTGCAGATCGGGGGCGGGAAGGGCAGCGGCGAACCCTTCACGAAGCCATGCAAGTAAGCGCGACAGGAGCAGCAGCACCGCAACCAGCACCTCCGCAGCTGAACATGGAGGGTCAGGAGATGGACTTCGAGGATATGAAGCAGATGGAGGAGGAGGCGGAGGAGGCTTGGCGACAGCACCTCGAGGAGCCCATAGAGATCCCCCAGATGAACCAGCAGCAGGACGAGAAAGGAGGAGGGAAAGACCAAAGGGAGGAAGGGGAAGGAACGTAAGAGAGCCTACAACAGCTTCTATCCGCCAGGGGGTGGGGGGAGTCGGGGGGGGGGGGGGGGTCAAGAAATCATCAGCGCCGCCCTGGAGGAGTTCCCGATCCCAGAGGCCTCGTTCAAACGTCAATGTCGGGGCGTCAATTGCCGTGTTTGCAGTGCGTGCCATCGCTGTCGGGTTCATGGTTGTTGCTTTGGTGGTATATTTCAAGGATGGGGTTGTGCAGTATGCTCGAAATGTACACGGTGCCGCCCGGCGCTGGATCATGAGGATTGTAAGGTTGCGGAAATATTGTTGGCCAGGCGAGGTTGTATTCCACCTTCTATCAACGGCCTCCAGAGGCCGCCTCGCCCAGATTCGGCACCGCTTCTTACGTGCCAATGGTGCTCAGAGACGTTTCTATCTATATCTAAAACGGCTGCACATGAACGATCTTGTTTGCATATGCCTTCTGATATGTGGATTGCACGCAAACGACATCGCATAAGTACGCAGAAGGATCCAACTGTTGAATGCCAGCATTGTGCCGCGCGTTTTCAAACGAAACGAGGAGCAGTTAAGCATGGGAAGAATTGTGCGCACAGGCGTGAATTGGCAGGGCTTCCCTTGAGCGCACAGAGATGGCACGCGACAGCGGATGATGCCGCGAAGCTTTGACTTCTGTCGGGCCAGGACGAAGGTTGTAGTCCTGACCCTGGTTCTTGACTTTGTGATGAAATGCATGATCATATTTCTTGATGGTCTGAGTTGTGCGGTATCTTGTGTTTCGACAGTGGCCAGTTGTATTCAAGTTTGTATTAGGAGCGTAACCACTTTTGTTACTTACTGGAATATCTTGTAGGCAGATGTCGAATGTTATGGATGCGATTGCCGCCGCAAAGAAACGCGCGTCGGAAGGGGGCTGCGGCTCCGAGGGCCGAGAAGACCAGTGGCCGCCAAGAATGTGGAGACAAAGATGTGTCGAAGTTGATTACTCGCGACTACCTCGTGTTCAAGCAAGAGGCGAAGTCGTTCATGAAGGCGAAGGCGCTGGTGATGCTCTTCCGCGCGGAGGAGACCAAGCAGACCATGGTGCACTTGGCGCAGCAGTGGGGGGGCGACAAGCCCGAGCCGACCGAGCAGCAGAAGAAGGACAAAGCGTTCCCGCCGCACCCGTCGGGTATGGACCGCAAGCAGACGTGGATGCTGACCTGCGCGCTCGGCCTCATTGAGTCGGAGATGAAGGAGTGCAACAACAAAGAGGCCGAGAAGGCGTGCACGTACCTCAGGAACCTGGCGGTGGCGGAGCGCGACCAGCTGGCGGCTCATTTCAAACCTCGCTTTTTCACGCCGAAAGAAAAGAGGGCCTGGAAGTTCGAATGGGTGATCTCCGATTTTACTTCGGAGAACAATAAGGCCGCGCTCTATGCCCTCCTGGTCACGCAGTCGAAGCGGGACCAGATTTCAGCGGAGTTCGCCGAGCCCGCCCCCCAGCCCGACAGCGAGGCGCAGTTGTGGGGTTGGCTCAAGAAACAAGCGAAGTGAGCGCTCGGAGGCGCTCGGCCCCCCCCTCTCTTTTGGAGCCTCCGCCGCTATGGGGGCCAGAGAGAGGGGGGCGCGATGGAGGAGCACGACGCGGCCTGCACATCGCGGGCAAGATAGACCTCTGGAGAGACTCTGAGATTTTGAAGCGTGGTTGCATGACCGCTGGAGTTTATATAGGCAGCAGAGTAACTGGATTTCTTGTCTACACCATCGTGCTCCTCCGCCCCGAGTCGAATTCTAGTTGCATGAAGTTTTTGATCGAGGATGTCAGCAGTTGGTTTTGGGTTACG
>CAUYUJ010007602.1:248600-253600 GCA_963575745.1 Prorocentrum cordatum | reverse complement strand
TGATGATGCTGATGTCGATGCTGATGCTGATGATGATGCTGCTGATGCTGATGATGAGGATGATGATGCTGATGCTGATGCTGATGATGTTGCTGCCGATGATGGTGTTGATTATGATGATGATGCTGCTGATGAGAATACTGCTGCTGGCGATGATGATGATGATGATGATGATGATGATGATGATGAAGATGATTATGCTGATGCTGCTGCTGATGATGATGGTGATGATGATGGTGCTGCTGCTGGTGAAGGCGATGCTGATGCTGATTACGATGAGGATAATGCCGCTGATGATGATGCTGATGATGTTGATGATGATGATGAAGATGATGATGATGATGATGATGATGATGATGATGATGATGATGATGATGATGATCATGATGCTGATGATGATGATAATGATAATTACGATGATTATGATGATGATGCTGCTGCTGCTGCTGATGATGAGGATGATGATGATGATGATGATGATGATGATGATGATGGTGCTGATTCTGATGCTGCTGCTGATGCTCACGCTCATGCTGATGCTGATGCTGATGCTGGTTTTGAGGATGACGGGCAGTTATGCATTCCTCTTGAAAGTCAGCCGAGAAGGAGGTGGAGGAGGGGGAAGAGGAGGAGCACGAGGATGAGAAGGGGGCGAAGGATGAGCAGGAGGAGGAGATGGAGGCAGGAGGAAGCGGGAACTCCTTGCGTTTTTTGTTTGTGAGCCTTCAGGGGGCTCTCGTCGCTATGGCGGGATCTGCCTCGAATTCTTGGTCGTGACAAGCCCCAGGAGGGATCAAGAGGCTGATTGTTGAGAGAGGAGAAGGCGGAGGCGGAGGAATAGCAGAAGGAGCAGGAGGAAAGCAGGGGGAGCAGGAGGGAGACTACGACGACGACGAGGAACAGAGGCAGGCGGGGCAGGAGGAGAGGGAGGACCAGGAGGGGCAGGAGAAGGGCCAGGATGGGAGACTGAGAATGATGATGACGATGACGACGGCGACGATGATGCTGCTGATGATGAGGCTGCTGCTGCTGATGTTGATGATGGTGATGATGGTGATGACGATGATACTGATTGTTTTGGTGGTGATGATGGGGATGCCGACTGACGATGGCGATGGTTCATAATGATGATGGTGGTTGCGTTGTTGCCAATGGTTGTGTTGGTGTTGGTAATTGTGATGGTGATGGCGGTTGTTGTGACGATATTACTGTTGTTGGTGTATGCTTATATGTACTGATGCTGCAGATGCTGCTGCTGATGATGACGCGTACGCTTACGCATATGACGACGCTAATGACGCCGATGATGCTGGTGATGCTGACGATGCTGATATGGAAGCTGGTGGTTATGCTGATACCGGTGATGCTGATGCTGATTATGATGATTGTCATAATGCTGCTGACGGCGACGACGACGCCTCTGATGATGACGATGATGCTGGTGATGATCATGGTGATGATGATGCTGATGATGATGTTGGTGAAGATGATGGCGATGATGATCTTGATGATGATCATGACGATGGTGGTGATGATGATTATCATGCTCGTAGGGATGGTAATGATGATGATGCTTATGATGATGCTGGCAGTGGTGACGACTATGCTGATGGCGACGATTATGACGCTGATGATGATGCTGCTGCTGATGATGATGGTGATGATGATGATGGTGGTAGTCATGTTGATGATGATGATGATGCTGTTGTTGAGGATGCTGATGCTGATGATCATGCTGCTGATGATGATGATCATTATGCTGGTAGAGGTAGCGGTGATGATGACGATGACGATGATGTTATGATAATGCTGGTGGTGGTGATGATTATGATGATGACGACAATTATGACGGTGATGATGATGACGATGACGGCGATGCTGATGATTGCGATGCTGATGATGATGATGGTGGTGGTGGTGATGATGATGGCATGTTGATAGCGATGACGATGGTGATGGTGATGACGACGACGATGATGATGATGGGGATGCTGATGCTGATGATGCTGATGCTGATGCTGATGGTGATGCTGATGATGCTGTTAATGATGATGCTGCTGCTGATGATGACGATGATGATGCTGATGCTGCTGCTGATTATGATGATTATGATGGTGACGTTAATGCTGACGCTGATGATGCTGCTGCTGATGATGATGATCATGATCATGATGATGAGGAGGATGATGATGATTATGATGATGATTATGCTGCTGATGATGATGCTGATGACGATGATGATGATGATGATGATGATGATGATGATGACGATGATGCTGATGATGATGATGATGATGAGGCTGATGGCGCTGCTGCTGCTGATGACGCTGCTGCTGATGATGATGATGATGACGCTGCTGCTGCTGCTGCTGCTGCTGCTGCTGCTGATGATGATGATGATGATGATGATGATGATGATGATCATGGCGGAGAGGAGTAGGACTAGGTGACAGAGCAGGAGCAGGAACATGAGGGGCAGAGGGCAGCAGGATGCACCTCGTCCACCTCTTCCTCCTTATCACCTTTCTCGTCCTCCTCCGTTTTTTCCCCTGCTCCTGCTCGTACTCCTCCTTCTCCTTTGTCTGTTTTTCTTCCTCCCTCTACCTTCTATTCGTGTTCTCTCAGACATCCGACACGCTGCTCTCTTGGACGCCCCCCCTCTTGGACGCCCCCCCTCTCGGACGCCTTTCTCTTGGACGCCCCCGACTCTGCTCCAGACGCCGAAATGGACGAGACGAAAGCGGCGCGACTTTTCGAGCCCGTCTGTCCCGGAGCGCGTGCTGGCTGGAAGAATTCCGAGGCGTATCGCGGATCCAGCCCTGGACACGAGGCAGGCCCCGGAAAGGCAAAAGACGCCCCAAAAAACCTCCCGAGCCTCGATGCCCCCCCCCACCCCCTCACCCACGCCCTCCCCCTTCCACTCAAGGAAGCGTTAGCGACGGGTCTCGCTGCCATGCAAAGTCGGCGCTCTCGGCCGCCAAATCGGGCGGCGATGCAGCGTGCGCCCGACCGACAGCGCGCAAGAGTCCGACCTCCCACCGCCGGGTCTCGGCCCCGCGCCCGCCGCTCCCAAGGCCTACGTGGACGAGAACCACCGTGACGGTGACGACCGGCACGACGACGACCGCGACCCAGTGCGGCGACATAGACCCGGTGGGCGAGGAGCGTGGGGGTGCTCCGGGCGCCCCGCCCTGTCTTCTGGCCTCCCAGCCATGGCGGTGTCCGGGTGGACGCGGGCGGGGGATCGCGCCGTATCGCCGATGCATCGATGTGGAGCCCGATTTTCTCCACGCCGACGTCGCCGATGCGTCGCCGATGCGTCGCCGATGCATCGGCGTTGCGGCGCGATCCTCCGACCCCATCTGCTCGGACCCCGCTTGGGAGGCCTCTGCTCACTCCCGGCCACACCGGGGCAGGGATTTGACCATTGCCACCGCCTGGGGGAATCGACATTCGGGACTTCGGCAGGCGGTGGGTATAGATATATTCTAGACGCTCTACGTAACCCCACCATCACATCCAGAAACGATGCCCAGGCAAGTTGCCCTGATCAGGGATGTGGAGGATCATGCAGTGGAGCAGCGGGCTGGGGAAGCCGTCATGCCTCAAGAGGAGGAGGATGGAGGATGAATCGGAGGAGGGGGAGGTGGAGGGGGAGGGGGAAAAGAGAGGAACATGTGGAGGAGATCAAGAGGAGGGTGAGCTTAATGGGCAGTGGTCTCTTGGATGCCTCTCGGAGTCTCTTCGGATGTCTCTTGAAAGCTTGTGTGAGTCCTTTTGGAGCGTCTTGGGGTCCTCTTGGCGGTCCTGAGGGCCTCGTAGAGCGTCATGGGTTCTACGGGGGAGCCTCTTGAGGCCTCTTGGGGGTCTCTTGGGAGCCTCTCGGGGACCTCTTGGAGGCCTCTTGGGGCCTCCTGGGCGCCTCTTGGGCCCTCCTGGAGCACTCTGGCGAGCCTCGGGGGCCATCTTGTGGCCATTTCGGAGGAGATCGATCAAAGAAAGGGGGGTACCATATTAGGGTCCCCCCCAGGAGGCCTAAATGGGTACAAAGTCTGAGTTAACTCTATAATATTTTGCTTTTTCGCCGAAGCCTTCTTTGACGCTCCAATCGGTCGCGAACCCCTCCGTCCAGGTCCAGGGGAAGGGTAGGGGGAGGGGTAAACTCCTCCCGAAGGGGAAGAAAGGGGTTGGAAGAAGAAACGCTCTAAACCACTCACGCCTTTAAGGGCTGGTGGGGTTTCGGCCCAGGGGGGGCCAATATCCATGTCCACCGCCTGTCGAGGTCCACAAAGATCCATGGATACATTCCCGCCTCGCAGCCACGGCCTCCGAGGACGCCGATGGGCCTCCCGAAGATCGCTGAGGGCACTGCGGAGGGCCTCCGAGAAGGGCCCCGCGAGGGGCCGCTGGTCGCAGGGCGTCGGCTGTGCACAGTTCACTGGTTCTGTCCGGGCCCATCGGCGGGCCCAGGATCGAGGTGCACGCCTTCCTGGCCAGGCTGGGGCCACGAGCGGCGAAGGTGTTCATGCCCACGCCCTCGCGGTCTGGGCTCCGGGGCGCGATCCCGCGGATACGCGGTCGCGTGGATACGTGCCGCGCGGGGCATTCTCGAAAAATCGCCGCGGCCCATGAGGCCCGGGCCCGCGAGGCGCGCCGCCTGGGTCTGGACGGATGCTGGGCCTGGGCCGGGCCTGGCCAGGATCGCTGCAGTGTATGTCAGTCTCCATCCAGGGGGGCAGATCCGCCAGTGGGGCCCGGGCCACGCCCATGGGATAATGCTCGGTATTGTCGGGGGTTGCTAAAGGTGCCCCTGGCCCAAGGTGCCCGCAGCTTTTCGCTCCATTTTGGAGCCCCTGGGACCCCCTGGGCCTCGTGAGAGGTTCTCTGGAGGCCGTGGGGGCCTCCTTGGAGATCCTGGGGGCACCTTGGGCCAGGGGCGCTTCTAGCAACATCCGATATAGCATGCAACCGGCATCCTGCCTCCGAAGGGCCCCCAAGAA
>CAUYUJ010007602.1:223600-241100 GCA_963575745.1 Prorocentrum cordatum | reverse complement strand
TATGGTACGACGACTTCGAATAGCACCACTGCCACCACTACGCATACTCGCATCATTACTGCTACTAGTATCACTAATCATACTTTGGGCACAACAGTAATGCTACGGTCAATACTACTAATACTACTGATAACATGAACGCTAATCGTACATAGTAATCGAAGTACGAATACTTATATTACGGATGTTATTAGTAATATTGCTACTACGACTACTTACTATTCAAATTACTACCACTAAACATACGGCTAATGCTATAATGGAAACGGTCAGTGTCAATAACGCGAATCGTACTCACGCTAGCACTCACACTAATGTAAATGATTTTACTTCAAATAGCACTAATGCTGCTAGTATCCTGATTGCTAGCATGACTCATACTTAATATACTTCTGGCGGTTCTAATAACAGTACGAATCGTAATAGTAATGTTGCGCGTAATACGATGACCAGTAATAACAATAGTACACCATACCAATTATACTAATGCTACTCGTACTACTAATACTACTCTTGCTAATGATCGTATTGCTACTACTGGTAAATATTAATACCACCACTACTACTAATCTCGCTACTCTTACTATTAATATTCGTATTGTTATTTTTATTGATGTTGTTATTATTTTCATTGTTATCATTCTTAATTTTGTTATCACTACCGTTCTTACCTTATTCGTATTACTACTATTGCTGATACTACGAATACTCAGCATAGCACCACAACACATACCAGTACTACTGTTATCACTACTTACCAGTACTACTGTTATCTACTGTTATTCTACTCAGACGGCAAGAGGACGACTACTACAAAGGAGACTTCGAATAATACGGATACGCATGCCTCTTAATCATACTCCGAGGACGAGGATGCTGATGACGAGGAGGACGAGGAGGGAGATGATGATGATGATGATGATGATGATGATGATGATGATGATGATGATGATGATGATGATGATGATGATGATGCTGATGATATGATGATGATGATGATGATGATGCTGATGATGATGATGATGATGAGGAGAGAGGAGGAGGAGGAGGAGAGGAGGAGAGGAGGAGGGAGGAGAGGGAGAGAGGAGGAGCAGGGGGAGCAGGAGCAGGAGGGAGGAGGAGAGGAGGAGGAGGAAGAGAGGAGAGGGGGAGGAGGAGGGGGATGAGGCGGAGGAGAGGAGGAGGAAGGAGGAGGAGGAGGAGGAGGAGGAGGAGGAGGAGGAACGGAGGAAACGGAGGAGGAGAGGAGGAAGAGGAGGAGCAAGGAGCAGGAGGAGGGAGGGGTTGGGGGAGGGGGAGGGGAGGCGGAGGGAGGAGGGAGGAGAGGAGGAGGAGGAGGAGCAGGAGGAGGAGGCGGAGGAGGAGGAGGAGGACGAGGAGGAGGAGGGGGAGGATGTTGCGCAGGAGGAGGAGGAGGAGGAGGAGGAGGAGGAGGAGGAGGACCAGGAGGAGGAGGAGGAGGAGGAGGAGGACCAGTGCAAAACCAAGAGTCATCAACGATGTTGGAATTCACACATCCTCCAAGCTCCTTCTTCATATGCCCCCCACAACGGTTCATTTCCATTGAGGGAATTGCCTCGTTGGAAGACAACCCTTTGAAGATCCTAAAGCATGCCAAAACATTGTTCTCGGGATTTGAACGCCACGTGTCAAGCTGACTGCTACGCCTTGACGATCCGGAATCGCACCAAAGCACCATTTTTCGGATTTCGACACCGCGAATCAACATAATTGTTGCACCCGCATAATCCGGATTCCTTCCCAAACAGCATTTCTGGTACCTGGATGATGGGAATCCGTTCGACTCGTGCAGATTGTGAAAACGAATATGCGCGGCGCGAAGGCGAGAACCACATGTTGAAAAGGAACCGCCCTCAATCCGTGAAACCCTTGCAACTGTTTAAAGCGAATGTGCGCGGTGCTAAGGCGAGAGCCACATTTTGAAAACCACCCGCCCTCAATCCGTGAAACTCTTGCAAAGTTTGAAAACGAATGTGCGCGGTACTAAGGCGAGAGCCACATTTTGAAAACCACCCGCCTTCAGTCCGTGAAACTCTTGCAAGTTTTGAAAACGAGTGTGCGCGGCGCGAAGGCGAGAGCCACATTTTGAAAACGACCCGCCCTCAATCCGTGAAGCTCTTGCACATGTTTAAAGCGAATGTGCGCGGCGCTAAGGCAAGAGTCACATTTTGAAAGGGACCCGCCCTTCATCTGTGAAGCTGGTGTCATTATTTAAGCTTCACAGTCATAAGTGATGAGGAAGTCTCAGGCGAAACGCCAGGCCCGCCCTACACATTGGCCTCGGGGTGCGACAGGGAGGAGTTATCTATTGGGAGAAGGAATGGAGGAGGAAGAGGAGGAGGAGGAGGAGGAAGAGGAGGAGGAGGAGGAGGAGGAGGAGGAGGAGGAGGAGGAGGAGGAGGAGGAGGAGGAGTAGGAGGAGGAGGAGGAGGAGGAGGAGGAGGAGGAAGAGTCTTCACTTCTCGGCACCTCTCAATGAGCTCATTTGGGCAGTTTTGGGGCTGTCTTAGGCTCCTATGGCGCCGTCTTGGGGCCGTCGTGCCGTCCTGGGGCCCGCTTGCGCAGTCTTGGGGCCTCTCTGGCAGTCTTAAAGCTCTGTTGGGCCGCCTTGCGGCCATCTTGCCCGCATCGGGTTGCCACGAGCCGTCTTGGCGCCGTCTTGTGCCGTCGGAGGGCCTTCTGAGGCCTTCTTGGGCGTCTCTGGAGGCCCTATTGGGCCGTCTTGGGGCCGTCTTGGAAGCTTCTTGGCCATCATCGGGTCCTCGTTGGCCGTCTTGGGACCCTCCAGGGGGCCTCTGGGGCCGTCTTGAGACCATCCTGGAGGTTTTTTGAGGCGTCATGAGCTGACGGACGCTCAAACATATAATCATGCGAGAACCTTTCAGCAACTACAAACCAAACATTGCTTTTGGCCTCTTCTGGCTCTGCTTGTGATTGTTTTGTGGCCCTCTTTGGCCCTCTTGGGGCAATATTGAGCAGTCATGCCATTTTTTGGCCACCTTGTGGCCATCTTGGGCCGTCTTGGAGGCATTTTGGATCATGTTGTTGGCCTTTGTTGCCTGCCTCGGCCGTTTTGGAAGCTCAGGAGCGCGCATCCAGTGTTTTTGCAAAGGATCGTGGCCTCGGGAGCGTGGGCCCATGTTTATTTTGGCGGCGCCGCCCAATTTCGGCGCACTCCTCACACGTTTCGTGGGCCCATGGGGAGCTCCACCGAGGGCTCAAGTGGAAAAATCCGCACGGCAGCCCCGCTCCATGTTGGCGCACCATCATACGTTTCGTGGCCCCATAGGGAGCTCCACCGAAAGCCCCAGCGACAAAGTTCGTATGGCGGTGCCGCCCCATTTCGGCGCACCCATCACACGTTTCGAAGCCCAATAGGGAGCTCCACCGACGGCTCCAGTGGCACAGTTTCCGTGGCGGCGCCGCCCTATTTCGGCGCACCCTCGCACGTTTCGTGGGCCCAGGTACCCATAATGCGGTACGTACTCACAGCTGCGTATGGTTGGGTCCTTCATCATGCTGTTTTTGTACAAGGGATCGCTGCCTCGGGAATGGGGCGGCGGTGCATGCAACACGCTGTGGTGAGAGGGGGACGGCTCTTTAGAAGATAGATTCCAGAAATTCTACTACACGGCCCTTGGCAGTATTCCACACCTCAACGTGCTAGGGGGCACGGTGGCGGATCAGCACTCCTCCGAGTCTCCCCCCTCCTCCTCCTCCTCCTCCTCCTCCTCCTCCTCCTCCTCCTCCTCCTCCTCCTCCTCCTCCGCCTCCTCCTCCTCCTCCTCCTCCTCCTCCTCCTCCTCCTCCTCCGTCTCTCTCCCCTCCTCCAACCCCTCCCTCATCTTTTCTCCTCCGCCCTGCTCTTCCTCCTGCTCCTCCTTCACCTATACGCAGTGTCCAGAACGCCGGCCTTCCAAGAGCGTGTTTCCTTACTGCTTGGGGCATGACAGGCGTCATGGCCCCCGCCCCCCCCCCAATGACGTAACGCTCCCCCCCCGCGCGGGCGCGGCTGTGGTGCCGGAGCCACACGGCGGGGGGGGAGGGCGTTACGTCATACCCCCCCCATGACGCCCGTCATCGCCGAAAGTAAAGACACGCCCTCCAACGGCATCGCCAGCGAGCGGCACCGCAGCGTGATCAGGAGTGAGCTCTCTGGGAGAGGTGGAGGGGTGGGGTGAGTGGGTGGGGGGAGGGGAAAGGGAAGGAAGAAGGGGAGGGGATCGGCGGTTCGAAGAGGATCGGGCCCTGAGACATGGGGCCCTCAGGATATGAAGGCATTCCAGGTTGCATTGACACTCTTTGAGGCCCCTCGCCTTTAGGGCCCCATCCCTCCGGGCCCCATCTTTGAACCACCGAGGGGAGGGGAGCGGGGTAGGCGCATGTCTGGACATCCTCACCCGCCTCTTGCGGGCGGCCCGTCGGCTCCCACAGGTTCGAGGCCAACAGCAACAAGTGCGGCGCGTTCGCGCTGGCAGGTCCGGAGGGGCCGACGCCCCACCGCCTGTGTGCCCACATGGGGGCGCTGCCAACAGGGGACTGCTCTCCTGGCGGATGCCCCACGGCGGGGGCTTGATTTAAGTCGGGCCTGTCCCTCTGCAGGGGGAATAGTCAACAAGTAGTCAAAAAATAAGCTGGGGACGATTCTTTGAGCATTTCTGAATTTTCTTGGGGTATTTTTGGACTATGGTGAGTTTTTAATCAAAAATCCGCCTGAAGGGGGGACGCGCCCGACCTAAGGCTTGACGCGCTCTACCAGGAGCCTGGACCAACATGAAGTGGCCCGCCCTGGGCGAGAGCTGCATGCGCGTGCGGCCGCTCGCCTCTCCAGCGCTCGGCTCCCGTGTGGCCCAGCGCGCTGGCCCTCGGCGCGTGCCTCCCGCGCGCGGCCTCCGCAGGCTCCGCGCGTGAGCCCAGTGCTGTGGGCACATGACGCTCGTGGCGCGTCCCGCTTGTGCTCTCGCTGCGTCGGGCCAACCGGCCCTGAGGGAACACGTGCGCGCGCGCGCGCGCGCGCGCGCGCGCGTGGTGTGTGTGTGTGTGTGTGTGTGTGTGTGTTGTGTGTGTGTGTGTGCGTGTGTGGTGTGTGTGGGTGTGTGTGTGTGTGGTTGTGTTGGTGTGTGTGTTGTGTGTGTGTGGTGTGTGTGTGTGTGTGTGTGTGTGTGCGTGTGTGCGGCGTGTGTGTGTGTGTGTGTGTGTGTGTGTGTGTGTGTGTGTGTGTGTGTGTGTGTGTGTGTGTGTGTGTGTGTGTGTGTGTGTGTGTGTGTGTGGGGGCGCGTGTGTGTGTGTGTGTGTGTGGGTGTGGTTCCACCACCCGGGTATACCCAGGGACGTCCCGAGGCCTCTGCGAAGATTGGGATTTTTCTTGAGATTTGATATTGCTCACTGCGGGCATGCGCTGTGCCCTTCTTCCCCTCTGCCCCCCTTTCTCTGTCTAGATGCAGTCGCATATCATCCGCTCTCTCTGCCCTTCTCTTTCCTACTCTTACTCTCTTACCTCAGCCTGCTTTCCTGTTTCACTACCTGGCTTGTTTTGTTTCTCTCCCTCTCTCTCTTTCTCTCCCTCTCTCTTTTTTTGTTTCTCTCTCTCTCTCTCTTTCTCTCGCTCTCTCTCTCTCTCTCGTTTTCTACCTCTGTCTCTCCCCTCCCGTCTCTCTCGTTGTCTCTGTTCTTCTCTCTGCCGCGCGTCGCTGGCGCCGTGGTGCCTCCGCTGTAGAGTGCTGAGCTCCACCGATGAGGAGGAGGTATAGGAGGAGAAAACGTTGGAGGAGGAAGTGGTAGGAGGCGGAGGCGGAGGCGGAGGCGGAGGCGGCGGCTGCGGAGGATGAGGAGGAGGAGGAGGCGGAGGAGGAGAAGGAGGAGGAGGAGGGGGAGGAGGAGGAGGAGGCTCGAGGTCTTGGGCAGAGCCGTTAGTTTCGGGGCGACGGCCCGATAGCGCGGATGTGTCCTCGTGCGGCGAGAGGGCGCGGGATTCCTGCCGCGCTTCGCGTGAAACCACCATTTCATCCAGCAGCGGTGCCCTCGCGAGCTGCACCGGTCCGGGAAAGTGCGGGAGCGCGCAGCGGAGCAGAGAGGGAGGGAGCGGGGGGCAGCCGTCAGGGCAGGGGCAGGGGTAGAGCCCTCCCGGAAGGGGACGAGGAGGGTGTCAGAGGAGGAAGCGCGCGAAGCCGCCGCTGGTGGGACGGGGTGGCCCGGGCCTGCTCCTCTCCTCGGGGGGGGAGGCCCCCTGGCGGCGTGCCCGGCGGCGCGGGGCGAGGGCCAGGCGAGGGCCTGCGGCCCGCGGGCAGGCGGGCGGGCTGCCTGCGCGGAAGGGGCCCGGCCCCCCGTCGGACGCCGCCCCAAGAGGGCCCTGTTCGACTACACATCGTTCACTCTGATTTCTTCGAAAGTTCTTTGATTTTTTTGGGGTCCAAGATCCTTTCATTTCTAATTGTTCTATCCTGAGCCTCTTCCTGGCCACTAGGGGGCCAGGAACAACCAGACACGAGCACAATTAGAAATGAGCACGATTAGAAATGAATCGACGTGTACACGCAAGAGTGACCTTTCGCCGGAGTGACCTTGGGTGCGGGCCCAATGGGCCTCCCGATGCGCCGAACGCGATGCGGGACAAGCGTCTTGCGCGCTCGTGCTTGGTCCCCCCGCGGCCCCCAAGGAACCGCGCAAAAAAAGAGGTCACTCTTACCCAGGGTCACTCTTGCGCGTAGCCGACTTGTGGGAGGCATGGGGGGCGTCTGAGAGGGCCGCCCCCGTCACCCCGATTCTGGCCAGAGTCCTCTCAAAACCGGCCCCCGTGCCCCGCTGTCTGGGGTCCATTCTGGACCGTTCGGTGGCCTTCATGACGTGAGTCAGTCCATGGTGTGCGTTACCCCCGTTCAGCTCCACCGATCGCACGAAGTCTGTGCCGGTCCTTCCTCATTGCGTTCCCTGTGTCGCATTGAAGGGCCTCGGTGGACAAGCACAAGCTGGCGCTAACACACGTCCCGAGGATCATCGAACTGTTTCTCGAGCCGAGTCCAGCCTTGACGCCGAGAACCCGCAGGACACCCCCCCCAAGACCGTCAAAACGGCGCCCACGTCGGCGACGACGTCGCCGACGCCTGCGATGTATCGGAGCTACTGAGCCCGTAGAGCGGGAGTGACGGCGGGCCCCCAGGGGGAAGTTCGCACGCAGATTTTGCAATCTGTGGGTGTTGGGGATGCTGCTTTGATGAGGCTGCGTGTAAATCGCTGCAATGTTTCTTTGGGGCGTGTCTGCGTCCGTTGGGATATTAGGTGGTCTTGGAGGCCAGCCAAGGGCCTTTTGGGGTCCATGAGGCACGACGTGCGTGAGGGGTGTGCCGAAATGGGGCGCCAAGGAGCCGTCTCGGGGGCCAGCTGAGCGCCAAACCTTCACGAAGTGCTTGAGGGGTCTGCCGAATTGAGATTCCCATCAAAATGAAAGGGCGAGTCACTCTTAGTTATAAGTCTCCCAGGAGCCTCGAGGCCCAAAGCACTAGTTTTCTTGCGTGTCCCAGGACCCTGAGACCGCAGATCACTGGTATTTTTATGTGTCCCAGTGGAGTTTCGGGCTACCCCAGGAGCTGTCACGCACATGGCCTGGCCCTGGGAGCGCATTTCAATCAGATTTTTCTGTGCCTTAGGAGAATTGCTGAAAAGTGGTTTCATCGAACACACATCGAAGCATCTTCGGGCCAGCGGAATGCGCGAAGCCGCCTCTAGCATGCTTGTATGCATGCTTCTCACCCTCCTCCACTTCGCCTTCGTTTCATCTATACCCTCGACGGCCATCACGGCCAGGGCCCGCAGGGGAGCCCGCCGAACTGAGCCCGCAGAGCGGGAGCCGCCGCGGGTCCTCGGGGGGAAGCTTTGCATGCAGATTTTGCAGTCTGTGGGTGTTGGGGGTGCTGCCTCGACGAGGGTCAGTACCAACCGTTGCAATGTTTCTTGGGGCCATGTTGGCGTCCCGTGGGGGGTCGGACGGCCTTGGAGCGCCCGCCGCAGATCACTCGTAGTTTCACGTGCCCGAGTCGAGTGTGTGGACCAGGAAGTGCGTTCGGGATGGGCCCACATGGCAGTGTCGTAGCCATGAATGCGTTGCTCACTCGTGTTTTCACGCGTCCCAAGGTAATGCCAGAGAGGAAATGCGTGAGAGGTAATCCGACACGAGGCTTTCGCAGCCCTGAGGGCGTATTTCATTAGTGATTTTACGTACCCCAGAAGCTGTCACGCGCGTCGGCCTAGCGCTGGGAGCATGTTTCACTTGTGTCCTTACGTGTCCACAGGAGAATTTCTTATATCGGCCGGCGGAATGCCAAAAAAGGCCGGCGGAATGCGGGGTGGGGTTGTCGGAATCCGCGAATCCCTTCTAAGCATGCCTTTTGAACACATCTCACTCCCCTCCATTTCGTCATCATCTCATCATCTTGTCTCGAAGGTTAACACGGCGAGGGCCCACAGAGGGCCCGCCGAATTCGATCGCTCTGCTCATTCCGCTGGCCCATGTTTGCATCGCTGCGGCTGTAGGCTGTTGTGCTCGTGGCCAGCGAGAAGGATGATGATGATGATGATGATGATGATGATGATGATGATGATGATGATGATGATGATGATGATGATGATGATGATGATGATGATGATGATGATGATGATGATGATGATGATGATGATCTGCTGCTGCTGATGATGATGATGATGATGATGATGATGATGATGAGGAGGAGGATGAGGAGGAGGAGTAGGAGGAGGAGGAGGAGGAGGAGGAGGCGTCTCGATTGCTTCCCTGGGCGCTGCTGCGATGCCGACGGCGACGTCGCCGACGCCCGCGAAGCTGCGGGGCGCGGCTGCGCCCTCGCCCCCGCCAGAGGTCTGAACTTCAACATGACCGCCAACGAAGCCTGCTGCGCCTGCGGTGGCGCTGCCCCCGGGGGGCGCCGGGGGCTGGGTCCAAATGGGCGGAAAACGTATCCGTACGGTTGGCGTCGCACGGAGTCGTGGGTGTCGCGGGAGGGTCGCGGGTGGGTCGCGGGTGTGTCGCGGGCGGGTCGCGGGGTGGGTCGCGGAGAACGAGGGAAAGTCGCGGGGGGGGGGTCGCGGGTGGGTCGCGGGCGGGTCGCCGGCGGGACGCGGGGCGGGTCGTGCGATGTGGTGCCGCTGGCCCGCTTGTGCCGCGCTGTCCACGCCACACTGGGGATAAGCGTGCACGGAGGAAGCGGCGTGGCACGCTGCCCCCGAGCCGACTTGCACGCTGTCCCCCACGCGTGGCCGACAGAACGCGCTCCACATGGGCACCCTACGTTCGAATCTTCCATTTCGGGGCGACGGCGCGCTTTTCGGAGACCGGTGTTGCACGCCGTCTTTGCGACGCCGACCGCACTCACGGCCTCGCAGGCTGGCCGCCGGGGGCCGCGACCCCGCGGACGTGCGGCGTCTCCTCGCGGATGCCCCGCGCGGAGCGCATCCATGCGACCGCGCATGCACGGGGTCGCGCCCTGGCATCCAGGGGAACGTGCGGCTCCGCGATCGGAGGCCTGCCTCGCCGATCCGATCGGCGAGGCATCGCCGGTGCCAGGTCGACATGCTCCCTACCCCCCGCCGATCGCACTTGTTTTTTTCACAAGGGGCAGTGAGGTGACACCACACTGTGTCTTTGGCCCCTGGTTGACAACAACAGCAACATCAACAGCAACAACAACAACAGCAATCACTTTACCCGAACGCTCAGTGTTCTCACCAGTGCCAGGGTTTTCATGCGACGCCAGCCAATACCCCCACTTTGTGGGGGGGCAATGCAAGCTCTACCAAATATCCACACGACTCTTCGCCACCACCCACACCCAGCTTCCCGCCCTATGACGTTCGGACACTTCACTTCGTGGCCTGCGGACGACCGTGGCTACTACACTGGCGTGGAGTACACACCCACAGAAGTTGTTAAGCCTACGTTCGTACACCCACAGAAGTTGTTAAGCCTTGTTAACCCACAGAAGTTGTTAAGCCTTCCACAGAACATCTGTTGCATATGATGCATATGGTACATGATACACATGATACACATGATACGTACTCACAAGATAGTTGATCACATCTTTAGGGCAAATTCCTGAGGGATGTGGGAATACACAAGAGAGAGAGGATATGGTTGTCCCGATGGTTGTCTCGATGGTTGTCCCGATGGTTGTCCTGATGGTTGTGGTTGTCCCGATCGTTGTCCCGATGATTGTCCCGATGGTTGTCCTGATGGTTGTGCTTGTCCCGATCGTTGTCCCGATGACTGTCCCGATGATTGTCCCGATGGTTGTCCCGATGGTTGTTCCGATGGTTGTCCCGATGGTTGTCCCGATGGTTGTGAGCGATGCCGGATCCTCACGCCCCCCGCCGGAGGAGGAGGAGGAGGAGGAACAGGACAAGGAGGAAAGGAGAGAAGAGAGAGGAGGGGCGGGAACGGCGCTTGCACGCCCACGGGCCGCTTGGGGTCCTCTTGGGGCCGCTTGGGGTCCTGGGGCCGCTTGGGGTCCTCTTGGGGAAGGGGGGAAGCCTCCTGGCGCCGCTTGGGGTCCTCTTGAGGGGCTTTGGGGGGCTTCTTGGAAGCATCTTGGGGCCTCTTGGGGGCTTATTGGGTCCTCACGGCGGGCTCTTGGGGCCTCTTGAAGGCCTCCTGGGGCAACCTATGGCGCAACCAGTAGGGGGACGTTTTATTCTCGGCGGCCGAGGGCGCAACCTATGGCGCAACCAATAGGGGGGCGTTTTATTCTCGGCGGCCGAGGGCGCAACATATGGCGCAACCGCAAGGGATTCTGGCCCCTGGCAGGCGCGCGAACCCCGTTGCAAGAGCGTGCGAAAGTAGCTCGCGCGAGCTCATGTAACATAAATGTTGGAAAACCATTGGTTTTTTTAGGATTCGGACAGCGCGCGCGGGTAGAAATTTTGAAAAGTCGTGCAGGTGTTTTTCGAGGACCTACGGTGCGATTCGTGTGATTTTATGATGCGCGGTGCTAAAATTCTTAAGAAGCCCAATGGTTTTTGGAGATTTCGGCGTGCGCGCGCGAAGAAAAAACGAATGTGTCCCGCATGGTATTATTTGACAGGGATGATGGCCCTGGCAGGTGCGCAACCGTTGTCGCAGAAGTTCGAAAAAGTTGCTCGCAAAAGCCCGTTTGACAGAAATGTTTAAAAAGTGTTGGGTTTCCTACGAATCCGCAAGAGCGCGCGGGATGAGATTTTGACATTTTTTGTTGAAAAACCATTGGTTTTTTGATGTTTTTATGTTAAAATCGCTTCCGAACACTAAGCTTTTGGAAGGATTTCGTCTTGCGCGCGCGAATGTCCACTTTACCTTATTTTTTGCAAGGGATTCTTGAAATTTGATTATATTAGAACAAGAAATGTCATTTTATAGTGTTTTTTGCAAGGGAAAGCGGATTACAACAAAACAACCGGATCTTGACACATCGTTTACCTGAGGCTTCCTCACGAAAATGATGAAAATGTAGCTGCGGCCTAGGCGGCGCAGGGGGGGCGTGCACCAGGGGGCCCAACAATAATTATTCTTTAGAATAAATAATGTTCAACAACAACAACAACAATTACTAGCACGTGGGGACACTCCGTTCTCACCAGTGCCAGGGTTTTCATAGGAGGCGGGCAATACCCCCACTTTGTGGGGGGGCCGGTTCAAGCTCTACCAAATTTCCAAACGACTCTTCGCCACCACCCACACCCAGCTTCCCGCCCTATGACGTTCGGACACTTCACTTCGTGGCATGCGGACGACCGTGGCTACTATTCAGGGCCCCGCGGCCGACGACGACGGCGTGCGCGCGCGAAGAAAAAACGAATGTGTCCCGCATGGTATTATTTGACAGGGATGATGGCCCTGGCAGGTGCGCAACCGTTGTCGCAGAAGTTCGAAAAAGTTGCTCGCAAAAGCCCGTTTGACAGAAATGTTTAAAAAGTGTTGGGTTTCCTACGAATCCGCAAGAGCGCGCGGGATGAGATTTTGACATTTTTTTGTTGAAAAACCATTGGTTTTTTGATGTTTTTATGTTAAAATCGCTCCGAACACTAAGCTTTTGGAAGGATTTCGTCTTGCGCGCGCGAATGTCCACTTTACCTTATTTTTTGCAAGGGATTCTTGAAATTTGATTATATTAGAACAAGAAATGTTATTTTATAGTGTTTTTTGCAAGGGAAAGCGGATTACAACAAAACAACCGGATCTGGATCACATCGTTTTACCTGAGGCTTCCTCACGAAAATGATGAAAATGTAGCTGCGGCCTAGGCGGCGCAGGGGGGGCGCGCACCAGGGGGCCCAACAATAATTATTCTTTAGAATAAATAATGTTCAACAACAACTACAACAACAACAACTGCAACACCAGCAATAACAACATCAGCAGCAACAACAACACTAATAACGAAAACAACAACAACAGCAGCCGCAACAGCAACAGCAACAGCAACAGCAACAGCAACAGCAACACCAGCAGCAAGAACACCATCACCACCACCAACACTAACAACAACACCAGCATCAATAACGACAATAGCAACAACAATGGCTCCCGCCTGATACTTCATCACATGTTATTCCAAAATCGCGTTGGTTACAACTTAAGCAGGAGTCGCGCTCTCGCGTGGGACTTCCTCGCAATTTATTCTGGCGCCGCGCCCTCGACACTCAGGAATCACGCTCACGCAGTGGATTTCCGCACGATTTACCTGGGGATCGCGCTATCGCTCGAGACATCCTCGCGATTCATGCAGGACGCACGCTTCAGCAACCCGCCTGTTCGACCTGGCCGTCTGGGCCCACCTTCCCGACCCGCCCATAGGATCTACCCATGAGCGACAAACAAAAACAGGGTCGTCTGCGCCGACATTGCCGCGTAAGCTGCCCTTGTACTGTCGTGCGTAAGCGCCCTCTTTTTTTATTCGCGCGGGCGACCCGCGTAAGCCGCCGCCTAAGGCCGTTACGTCATCTCGCGTAAGACCCGTTTTTGAACGTTGCTCAGATGCAGGGTCCAAGACCCCTGGCGTCCCTGGAAAATTCTGACGGCCAGTCTTCTCAAGCCCTTGGCCTATGGAAGCCCCTCTGGGGCCCCTGGGCCCTCAGACATACGTAGGACCTGGGCTGCACAAATCTTGTCCCCTCCTGGCTGGTGTCGATGGCCCCGGGCGGCTGGCGCCCCGACTGGGCAGGAACGAACGACGTCGGGGCTCTGGGCAGGGAGGTGGGTATGGAGGGGATCAGAGGGCCAGGTCGGACGGGGCTAGGACGAGGATAAATCAGTCCCAGAACCTTCTGGAACGCTCTCAGAGCGTTCCGGAACGCTCATCTTAGAAGGCCGCGGCGCCCGAGACATCCTCCAGAGCCGCGGGATCTCAGGGGTTCTCGATGTATCCTCACCGGATCTTGTCCTCGTGTTAGCTTCGTCTTACGAGGGTTGGGAGCTGTGGACGGAGAGGCTCGGAGGGGAGTGGGCGGAGGGAGGGGCCGGGAGCGGGGATTCGGTCGCTTCGCGCCTCGTCGACGCGGCGGCGGCCCCACCGTGGGCGTTCAGGGCCGAGCGCCGTCCGGAGTTGGCCAGTGCCAGAGCGGTCTGCGCTCTCGGAGAGCCGCGATCGATCGAGGCGGAACGGTCCGTGCGGTGTCGGAGACCGCGCCCACTGCGACGCGGATGTGCCGCGGGGAGGGGGAGGGGGGGGGCAGGAGGCCGGGCGAGCGGCTTGCGAGGACGGTGGCGGTGCCTGCCCTCTCCTTGCCTGGTGACGACCACATCGTCTGAATAATGACTTGGCACAGCTGCACGGCTGTGCTTTCTCGGGCGGTGAGGGCCTGTGGGGTCTGGGCCGTCGTGGAGCGCGCAGCCGAAGGTACAAGGGTCCTGGGAATCCGCCGCATACCCAAGCGCAGTCAAGACTCCTACCAGAGACGTTCACTACCAGGGGCAGTGAACGACCATCTCCGCAGGTCCGCTGGCCGTACTCGCGACAGCCTGGACCAGGTCGACATGCCTCAGCATTCCATGGTCTTGCCATGGATACGGTGGGAGCGTTTGTTAAGGGCTGTGCCCAGGAGGCTTCAGACCATGGAAGACCCCTTGTCTGATGAGGGCGGCGGTGATATTCATAGCCAAGCCTCAATTGGAGTTCCACTGGCTTCCAGACCCTGGATTCGTTGTCAAGTAGTTCCTTATTCAATGCTCTCACCGAAGTGGGCGCACCCCGACCGGGTGGCCGCCGCATCGCCAGGGCCGCAGTCGCGACACGCCAAGTAGTTTGAGGACAGCACAGCCTACCCTCACCCCCAGCCAGAAACCCCTACTCCTAACCCGGTGATCCAGGGGATCCTGGCTGGAGGCGAGGGTGGTTGTCGCACCCAAGAACCCCCCCCTCCCCAAGCCAGGACCCCTAGGGTCAACAGGTCGGAAGTGGGGGTCCCGGCTGGGGGTGGGCTGTGCTGTCCTCATATTTTTCGTATGCCACTCCTGGGAGGTCAAATTCTGATTTTGCCCTGGTCCGAAATCTGGCTTAATCCGGCTTCACCCCGTTTAATCCCGCTTCATCCCGGTTAATCCCGCTTAATCCGAGGCCCACTCCAGCGCAACAGCTCCTAAACGGGGCTTGATCCTCCTTAATAATCCTTCCGACGAAGACCTCCCAGTAGTTGCCTCCTAAATAGATGGCGCCCCCCGACCAGGTGGCGGGGTCGGCTACCCGCCCACCACCACGCAGACGGCCACGACCACCACCGGCTGCGTGGACTGGCAGCCGACGGCCCAGGAGCTCCCCTGCGTGGCGCCCTGCCGCGCCCATCTGGCTGCCTGCCGTCGTCGTCGTCGTCGGCCCGTCGTCGTCGTCGTCGTCGTCGCCGCCGCCGCCGCCGCCGCCGTCGTCGTCGTCGTCGTCGTCGTCGTCGTCGTCGTCGTCGTCGTCGTCGTCGTCGTCGTCGTCGTCGTCGTCGTCGTCGTCGTCGTCCTCGTCGTCGTCGTCGCCGTCGTCGTCGTCGTCGTCGTCGTCGTCGTCGCGCCAGCTTGGCCCAGGCGCGCCCACGCGCCCCGCGAAACCCGCCCCAGGGGGCCTCTGGGCCTCTGCCTCCTCCCCTCCCTCGCTCTTCCCGTCCGCTCGGCCGCCGCGGGACGGAGGCGCCTCCTTGGCGCGGGGAGGCGGGGCGGCCGCGGCGCCCCCGCCGCACGGCGGCCGCGAGGCGGGCCCAGGCAGGGAGGGCGCAGGCGCGAGCAGCCCAGGCCCTGTGTGAGGCTCTTCGGCGGCCTCGCGCAGCGAGGGTGCCGCCCCCGCGGGCGGGGGCTGCCCTCGGCGACGCGCCGCGCGCGGGGCGGGCGGGCACAGGCTCCGAGTTCAACAGGGGCGGGCGGCGGAGCCGATGAGCCAAGAGGCCTCGCAGCACGGCGTGGAGACCCTGGAGGGCCCGCCGCCGCGACTCCCTGCACGGCAAGGGCGCCAGGGCGGCGGAGCCAAAGGGCGAAGGGGCGTCGCTACACGGTGGGGAGACCGTGCAGGGCTCGAGGGAGGGCGAGGAGGGGCGCGAGGAGCACGCCAAGGCCGATGCGGAGGCCAAGGGGCCGCTGGTCGGCGGCAGGGGGCCTCGGGCGGCGCCGCCAACCCGCAGGATCCGTCAGCGTGGAGGCGCCAGTGCGCAGGCGGGCGCCCGACGGCGACCTCTGCTCCGCGCAGGAGCTCGGCAAGCTCGTCGGGAAGCTCGAGGGCCCTGCGATGTGGGCGGTGTGTGCGACGGAGGCAGGCCGTGTGTATCTGGCAGGGTTGCTGGACCTCTGCTCGGCCCAGGTTGTCGGCAAGGCCCTGGAGGCGGGCCTCTCGGTGGCAGAGGTGTTGGACCACGTGAAGGAGAGGATCGGCAAGGAGGAGGCTGGCGAGGAGACTGGCGGGGACATCGACGCGGTCGGCACCGAGCGCGAGAAGGAGGGCAAGCAGGCAGGGGGGGCTGCTCGAGGTGGTAGCAGCAGGTTCGGGGTCACCCTTGAATCGGCGTCACCCCAACATACTAGTACTATGTGTGCGTCGCCCCCCTTGGGGCAACGCGCGCATCGAGACATCTCATAGTATATACGTCGTGGCGGGTGCTTTCTGGCCACGCCGCTCGGGATACGATATACTTCTAGATGGGTATACTATATGTTCGGGTCGGACGCGCGCCTCCAAGGAGGACATATAGTACTAGTATGTCTCTGTGCGTCACATTGACCCCCCCCGCGTCATGCGGTGCCCCCGCCCCGTGCTCAGCCGCGGGGAGCGGAGGGGGCGCCCCGCGAGGCGGGGCCGAGGCGGGCGGCTGGCGGGGGGCCACGAGGCAGCACCGCCAGTGGGCTGCGGGGGCTCGGGGTCGCCCTGTACATCCCCCGCGACAGGCCGTGCCCCCGCCGCGCGCTCAATCGCGGCGCGCGGGGGGTCAGAAACCTGCGCGGGCGGGCGGAACGCGGGCGTGCGCGCGCGTATCGCGCCTGGCCGCTCGGCGGGCGGTGTGAGGACATCGCCTGCCATCTTCCGGAACGTCCGAACCATTGTCTTCGTCGTCGTCCTCGTCGTCGTGGTCGTCGTCGTCGTCGTCGTCGTCGTGGTCGGCGTGGTTGTGGTTGTCGTGGTCGTCGTCGTCGTCGTTGTCGTCGTCGTCGCTGGCGTCGTCGTCGTCGTCGTCGTGGTCGGCATGGTCATGGTTGTCGTCGTCGTCGTCGTCGTCGTCGCCGCCAACGCCGTCGTCGGCCAGTCGTCGTCGTCGGCCCGTCGTCATCGCCGTCGCCGTCGCCGTCGCCGTCGCTGTCGCCTTCGCCGCCCTACCGCGGCCCAGCGTGGAGGGAAGGCCGAGAGCGCGCGCCAGCCCACCGCGCGCTCCCTCCGCCATCCCCTCCTCGCGATGTAGCCCCTGGGTTTCTGGCGGCCGGGGTCTGCAGACAGGTCTCACGTCCCCTCCTCATAAGTCCCTGCAAGCCTCCTTTGTCATAGCAAGAAGTCCCATCTTGAAAGGCCAGCACTTGAGTGAGACAGACCGAAGCGTTGAAGAGGAGCTGCCGTACATCTTCCTTGCGGATAGCAGGGGATGAACACATGTGCGATCACACCGCTCAGCGAGGTGTCCAACGATAACCCATCTGGACAAATTGCGAGTGCCACATGTTCCATCTGTGCCCGCGCAGTTGTGTCATATTGCTTTTCAACCCACAGTAGTCTCAGGCGAGAGCCCCCGTTTGAAGAAGGAGCCACCCTCCATCCTTGAAGCTGTTGCAAGCTTCTTTAAACGAATGTGCGCGGCGCTGAGGCGGGGGCCATTTTGAAAACGGCCGCTCTCCGTATTGCAGCTGTTATGTTTAAATCGGGCCTGTCCCTCTACAGGGGGAATATCCAAAAATGGTTTACAAATGATACCAGAGAAAATCTCAAACATAATCTTTTTAGGGCTTTCGGGCTATGGGGCTATAAGCTATAGGGCTAGAAGGCTATGG
>CAUYUJ010007602.1:216100-218600 GCA_963575745.1 Prorocentrum cordatum | reverse complement strand
AAGACGCAGCAGTGGCCCTTCGCTGCGCCTCGGGGGTGTGGGCCCGAGGGTGCGGGCCAGGGGGGGGAGGGGAGAAACCTGTCCAGGATTGGGCTTCGAGTGTAATTATGCATCAGCGTCTTTTGGGGCGCTGTGTCGCCCCTCTGGTGGTCGCCGCGGCAGGGTCCGCGGTGGGCGCAGGCGGCTCCATCTGGACAGGGACGTCAGTGGGGAGATATCGCAGGCCTAGATGTTGACGCCAACGCCAAGATCGGCGGTGTGCCTCCACCGAGGGACGAGGATCCCGATCTCGGCGATGGTGGTAGTATTCTGGCTTCCAAGGTGACCGAAGCATTGCCACCAACACCGAAATCTAGGATCATCTTCCCCATGTGGAGGCAACCCCCTGTGTTGGTGTTGGTGCCGACTTCTAGGCCTCCAAAGATTGGCTCTCCGTCGGTACTCTGGCCTCGGGATGTGTTCCAGCAGCTGGGCCTCGCCGAGAGCATTCCGAGGGTGCATGGGTCGCCCCGAGCCGGGGTCCCCCCAGCACTGGCTGGAGCGCTTGGGTTTGGCCGCCGCGGCCCCCTGGGACCGCGCACCAACGATCTCTCTTCTCTCTTGCCTAGGGTAAATCTTGCGCTCTTGCGTGTAGCCGATCCTCGGCAACGTAGACGAGTGGCTAAGTCTAACGTCATGTTTTCTGTCCAGCTCGGTGACGCCGCACTTCGGCTCGTGAGGGCTTCGCCAAGGTTCCGGCCCCACGCGGGCCACTCCGGCAGGATTTCATCTCGCTTCGCTTCAGGGAGGGGCTCGAGACGGTGTGGCAGGGGAGGGGAGTGAGGATGACCGGTATAGGATCGAGCTTCGAGAGTCGCGATGCTGGTCAGAGCGCGCCCCAGGGCGAGCCTCGGGGAGGGAGCCCCGACCTCTGGCGATGTGACCCGTCCAGGCCCCGCGCTTTGCCCTCGACTCCGGCCCCTGGGGCCCGCTGTCGGGTCCCCCCCGGACGATCAAGAAGAGCGGGGGCCAAACGCGGCCAGACGCGTCCCTCCGTGGCTGTGTGGTCCGCGGCGCGAGGGGGGCCTGGGGCCCCATCCCCCCCCTGCTGAGTCTGCCGCTGCACCACCGCCCCGAAATCCGATACTGCGAACAAGAACGCAACATCGCGAACAGACAGATCACGACTGGAGCCCTCTAGACCGCACCTTTCCGCGGCAGCTCCCCAGCCCGATCCCGATCGGTGATGGCCCCCCCCCCCTGGGGCCCGACACCGTGGCGCGAACGCCCGGCATGTGCGCAAACGCGTTCCAGAACGCTCTGACCAGGCCGCGGCGCCCGAGACATCCTCTCTAGTTCCGCCAGATCTCAGAGATTCTCGATTCATTGGGCGTCGCGTAATGGGGGGGGGTCGTAAATGGGGGGTGGCGAGGGTTGTCCGAAAAGGTACCCACACGGTGCCTGAACGAGCCCCCTGGGGCTCCGGAGGGGCCCGAAGAGGGCAGGAAGGAAAGCGGACCGTTTCCGACCCCCCCATCTATGACCCCCCCTGGTTAAGCCACACCTTTACCCGGTTTTGGCCTCGTCCTGGCCTCGTCTTATCCCCGGCAGGCGAGGCGGCCGCGGACGCCCACGCCGCCGCCGCCCTCGCCGCCAGGGCCGGGCCCGCGGCTGCCTCCGAACCGCGCCCCGCCGCCGGGCTCCGTCTCGCCCCGCGGCGGCCGCGGGCGCGGGACGCCGCCGCGGTCGCCGCGGGCGGCGCCGCGCCCGCCGGGGTCGCCCGGCGCGGAGCGGGAGGCTCGCTCGGCCGCGCCGGGGGGCGTCTTCGAGAGGCTGTACCAGGATCTGGTCGTTTTGCCTCGCGTCGTCTCGTCGCGTCGCTCTCGTGCTCCCCTCTCCACGGGGGCAACGAGAGGGGGGGGACAGGCACAGGGGGGGATGCATCGACCCCCAATCGCCCATTGAGCGCCGATAGGGGCCCGATAGCCCCAACCTGCCCAGGAAGGTGCGGGTTTACTATCGGAGGCCTATCGCCGAACTATCGGCGATGTATCGCCGATTCCAGCTCGATGCATCCCCCCTATGCCAGTCCCCCCCTATCGTTTCCCCTCATCTCCTCTCCTGCCCCCCCCCCGCTCTTTCGGTTCTGCGCTCGGGGCTCGTCGCGGCTTCCCCTCGGCCTCGTCTTCCTCCGCTTCCTCGTTCGGCCTCGTCCTCCGCCTCCTTGGAGTTGAAACTGTGTAAGGCAGTTTGCGGGGGGGAAGAAGCCTGCGGGGGTTGCCAAGCTAGGCCTCCCAGATGGGGTCCGATCGGGGAAACGTAAGACTCGAGCACGCTGGAGCTCGGGTTTGCCGGCGCTTTTTGACGATACCGCGTCCTGAGTTTTGACGGTTCATTTTTCGTGGGATGTTTGCAGCGGGAGTTTGCGTCAAATTTCAGACTGCTTCTCGTCGTTTTCATGATGGCCCCGTCAGGCCAACCCGAGTCCCCCGAACCCGAGTCTTACGTCTCCCCGATCAGA
>CAUYUJ010007602.1:165000-212500 GCA_963575745.1 Prorocentrum cordatum | reverse complement strand
GAAAAGGGACGAAGCGACACATGTAGTGAAACAGTGCGAGCAACCAGGGTGAACAGAGAGATCCCTGGGAGCAAGGGGGTGGTCTTGGAGGGCCTCTTCGGGCCATCCCTGGGGCCCGCGTGGGGGCGAGGGAAGGATGAAGATGCGGAGGAGGAGGACGACGACGACGGCGACGACGGCGATGACAAGGAAGAGGAGGAACAGGAAAAGGAGGACGATGAGGGCATCGACGAGTACGAGGACGAGGAGGAGAAGGAGGATGAGGAGGAGGAGGACAACGAGGACGAGGACAGAGCTTCAAAATTGCCTGTTGGAGCTCTCTTGGGACTCTGTTGGGGGATCTTGGGTTCTCTCTTGGGGCCTTCTTGGAGCCCTCGTGGGGGTCCCTTGAGAGCCCTGGAGGGCCTCTTGAGGCCATCTTGGAGACCATCGATCAAACGGGGGAGGTCTCAAATGTTCCCCTGGGGCCTTCGAAATCGCCTCTTGGTGCCCGCCTGGGGTGCTCTTGGGCCGCTCGTGGGTGCTCTTGGGGCCGTCTGGGGGTCCTCTTGGGCCCCTCTTGGGCCTCTCTTGGGCCATCTTGGGGACATCTTGAGGCCTCAGAAGCGAATTTGACGAGAAAAGGCGAGAAGTCACACATTATTTATTGATATAGATTTTGAAGGATTTTTGCCCCCTGGTGGGATCCTGAGGGGCTCCGAGAGAGCACTTGGGCCTCTTGGAGGTATGCCAGAAGCTACATTGTTCCATCGGCGGCTATCTTGAGCTATCTTGGAGGCCGTCTTGGAGCATCCAAGGATCCTTTTAACAGTGCAATCGAATGTTTAACAGTGACTTGAATTCGACTCCGCAGTGCTTTCTACGCCGTGCTTTCTACGCAGTGTTGTCTGTGATGTGTTTTCTACGTATTGTTTTCTACGCAGTGCTTTGTACGCAGTGTTTAATGCGTAGTTTTTGTTTACATCGTTTTTTTTGGTTCCTACGTAGTATTTGCTACGTAGTGTTTACTACGTAGTGTTTGTTACGTAATGTTTGTATGCGCATCCCAGATTCCTGCGCGCTTTTGGGCAAACAACGGGGCATCGCAACGAGCTCGACACTTGCTGCAGACAAGACCGCGCCGCCAAGGACAATTTGAAGGTGCCTGCCAAAACAAAACTCTGTCCGCGCGCGCACTTGTGCTTCTTATGCGCGGACAGAGTTTTGTTTAGCAGGTGCCTTTAAATTGTCGTTCTTGGAGGCGGGCTCTCGTTGCAGAGTGGATGTGATCGGAGGTGTTGACAAAGCCTAAACGCAGCCTGTTCTACGCAGTGCTTTCTACGCAGTGTTCTCTACGCAGTGTTTTCTACGTTGTGTTGTTTTACGCTGTGCTGTTTCACGGCTGTGGTACGGAGTATTGCGTGGTAGATTATGGTAGGGAAAGGCGTGGCCAACCAAAAAGCACCATTTGAAGGTGCCTGCTCGAACCCCCCCAAAGCAGCGTGTTCTACGCAGTGTTCTCTACGCAGTGTTTTCTACGTAGTGTTTTCTACGTTGTGCTGTTTTTCGCTGCGCTGTTTCACAATAGGAAAGCAACAGCAAACCACGGCAAACCCCACCAAGCAGAACCACGGCAAAACTACGCAAAGCTCACAGCAACCCGCAGCGAACCGCAGCAAAACCATGGTAGATCACAGCAGAACCACAGCAACACCACAGCACAACCACAGCACAGCCACAGCAGAACCACAGCAAATCACAGCCCGAGAGGTCCCTGGAGGCAGAGGCCCCAGGAGGCCCCATCAGGAACAACACAGGGACCCAAAGGTCCAGATCGGTAACCTCCAGAGGTTACCTACCCAACCTCCGGGTTCCACCTGCAACCTGCAAAACACCTCAGGTAAAAAACACCACCACCACTCAAAAAACAACACCTACAAACATCCCATCTCATCGTGAAACGACACCGAGCAGAACTCTACGTAAACACGCAACGTAACAACAAGAGTGCAACAAAAACACCACATAAACATACCACGTAAGGCGTAAACAACACATACTGGACAAACAGCAACTACAAACTATTGCAGGACATCGTAAAGTACATCCTAGTAAGCAACAACACAGCGTAATATTAGCACGGCTTCAGCGAAAAACGCACCACACACACAACAACACACATGCACAGCTCCATGTAAGCAACACCAATTGCACGACACAAGCAATACCTAAAACAACATCGCATCACATCGTGAAACAACGCAGTGTAAAAAAACACACACACACACGCACACGTAAAATCACAGCTTGTAAACACACAGTGAAAACAACTATGATGTAACACGTACACACCACGCAAGCACACCGTGCAAACAAACACAATGTAACAACAACACCTACAAAGTATTGCAGGACATTGCACAACAGCACCGAGTAGAACGAGCACGCGCCACGTAGAACACACAGCTTAAACAAAGACAGCTCAGCGTAAACAAAACACACCCCGTCAGTGCGTGCAACACATGACATAACAGAGCATCACTACTTAAACACCAACACCGTAACCAAACATCGTGGCATATCGAAACGTGAAAAACACAGCGTAAGCAACACAGCGTAACAATCACTCCGTAGACACCATGTAACACACCGCTCACACAAACACAACATACACACAACAGCACCACGCAGTATTGCATGGCATCGTAACTTGAAACCAATACGAACCATGCAACGTAACACACATCGTACATCACGCAGCGTAAGCACCACCACGTAAACCAACATGTGCAAACCACATCGCAACAACAACATCAGCAACACCTTTTAACCACCAACCGAAATGCACCGCAGCGCAGCGTACACCACGCCGAGTAGCAAAACCACGTAAAACACACAGCGGACACAGTGCAGCTGAAACATAATATGAAAACCACCGCGTAAACAACACACAACGTAACACGTAACCATACACAACTTATTGCATGCCATGCTCGTATTATGAACAGCTTACAACAACCACAGCGTAAAACACACTGCGTCGAACACCCTGCGTAGAACACACTGCGTAGAAAACACTGCGTATAACACAGTGCGTGGAAATCACTGGGTAGACAGCACTGCGCTTGGGCTTTTCAACGCCTTCCACCACACTCTTTCACACGGGCACGCATCCAAGAGCGATGATTTGCAGGTGGTTTGCCAACCACGAAACCAAACTAACACAACGTGGACCACACTGCGCAGAAACCACTGCGTAGAAACCACTGCGTACAAACCATCGCGTAGAACACGCTGCGCTTGGGACTTGTCGAGAGTTCCTGTCGCACTCTACCACAAGAGCAAGCCTCCAATAACGATACTTTCAAGGCGCCTGCTGAACACAAACCTGGCCCGCGCATGCGGAACAGCATACCACGTAACCCAACACAGCGTAAAGCAACATCCATACAGTGCCGCATGAGATCGTAAAGCCAAGTCGGCTAAACACACACACACATACACACCCACACACACATTGTAGAAACCGCCTCGTAGAAAACACAGCGTAGAAAGCACTGCGTGTACAACACTGCGTGGAACACATTGCGTAGAAACCAGAGCGTAGATAAACACTGCGTAGTTTGATTACATCCATCGTTTAGGTCAGGTCTCTGGAGCATCGGATGCCCTCTTGGAGCCCTATTGGAGCCCTCTTGGGCGCCCTGACCGATCGCGGCCAGCCCCAAACAACCTCAGGGATGGGAGGGGGAGAGTACCCCTTCCTGAACACAAGAGGGGAGGGTTTTTGAACGAACGAGGAAAGGCAGATATCGCTAGACCGCCTTCGCCAAAACAGCTGGGGGGATCACGTGCTGGGTAGAGCGCGCTTTTTGGTATTATGGCCTCGCGGAGCACATTTTTGTTGGACTTTTGGGCCTTTCAGAACCATCGGGACAACCATCGGGACAACCATCGGGACAACCATCTGGAAACCATCTGGACCCGCATCGGGGCGGCCATTGGGACAACTTTCAAGCCACGGCCTGGATAACGGCGCCCCTTTTTTGCTGACTTGGCCTTGGCCAGTCGGCGAACGCGCGCAGCTTCGCCTCGCCTCGCCAGCACGCACGCTACGCACACCACGAAACGATTTCCCAGCTGGAGTGCCTCACGTTTCACGTCGGTCTCACCCACCAGATTCTGACATACGCTTACACATATTCCCCAATCAGAGCTTGCCTCTGGAGGGGTCCTAGCGGATTCATATGGCTAGGTGAGGTGCGGCGCCGACTTGGTGGCCAGCGGCCAGGTGCCCGGGGGTGCCCAGGGGTGCCCGGGGGTGCCCGGGTGCCTGGGCGCCCGGGTGCCCGGGTGTCCAGGTGCCAGGGTGCCCGGGTGCCCGTGTGCCCGGGTGCCTGGGTGCCCAAGTGCCCGGGTGCCCAGGTGCCCGGTAGCTCTATATAGCCCTATAGCCCTATAGCCCTATAGCAAAGTAGCCCTATAGGCCTAATAGTTCTATAGCCTTCTAGCCCTATAGCCCTATAGCCCTATAGCCATGTAGCCCTGCAGCCCCATAATCCTATAGTCCTATAGCCCTATAGCCCTCTGGCCCTGGAGCCTTATAGCCCCATAGCCTTCTAGCCCTATAGCCTTATAACCCCATAGCCCTAAATCCCTAAAGAGATTTTGATTGGGTTATTTTTCTCTGGTATCATATGTATATACACATCTATAACTGTACAGGGCTTTTGATGTGTAGTTGTGCATGCGCAGGTTAATGCACATGTGCATATACATGTGCGTGCATCTGTATGTGTATAGGTGTATGTGTGTATGTGGGGTGAATGTGCGCGTGTAGATGCATAGGTGTTTGTATACGTATACGCATAGGCTATACACGTATGCGCATTTACCTGTATATGCATAATTGTAGATACACTGCACATGTAATCATCCGTGCGTACATATACGCGTGCTCATAATATATGAAAGAGCTGGTTCTACCGCTGCTGGCGGAAAACCGGGGGGGGTCACTACCGGTTCGAACCCCTCCCCCCCCCCCCCCTCCGGAAAACCGGGGTGGGTCACTACCGGTTCGAAAGGGGGGGGGGTCACTACCGGTTCGAACCCCTCCCCCCCCCCCCTCGAAAACCGGGGGGGTCACTACCGGTTCGAACCCCCCCCCCCCTCGAAAACCGAGTGGGGGTGCGGACAGTGGTGGGGACGGTGTTGGTGGGGACAGTGGTGAGGGGATAGCGGGACAGTGGTGGGGACAGTGGGACAGTGGGACAGTGGTGGGGACGGTAGTGGTGGGGACAGTGGTGGGGACAATGGTGGGAACAGGGGGGGACAGTGGACAGTGGTGGTGACGGTGGTGGTGGGGACAGTGGTGTGGGGACAATGGGAATGAGGTGGAAACAGTGGGACAGTGGAGGGTACAATGGTGGTGGGGACAGTGGTGAAGGCGGTGGCGAGGACGGCGGTGGGACAATGGGACAGAGGTACAGTGGGGACAGTGGTGGGGACAGTGGGGACAGTGGTGGGAACAGTGGGACAGCTCAGTGGGACAGCGGAGGAGTCAGTGGGACAGTGGGGACAGTGGGGATAGTCGGGCAGTGGTTGGGGCCGTGGAGACAGTGGGGAGAGTGGAACCGTGGTGGGAACAGTTCTGGGGACAGCGGGGACAGTGCGACAGTGGTGGGGCCACTGGTGGGGACAGTAGGGGCGGTGGTGGAACCAGTGGGGACAGCGGTGGTGAGGACAGTGGTGCTGGGAACACCAGTGGGGGATGTGATGCGGACGGTGGTGGGGACCGGGAGTCGTTTGCTGGCGGTGAATAGGGGGGGGGGTTCGAACCGGTAGTGACCCCCTCCGGTTTTCCGGATCCGGAGGGGGGGGGGGGGGGGGAGGGTTCGAACCGGTAGTGACCCCCCCGGTTTTCCGGATCCGGAGGGGGGGGGGGGAGGGGTTCGAACCGGTAGTGACCCCCCCGGTTTTCGAGGGGGGAGGGGGGGGGGGGAGGGGTTAGGGGAGGGGGGGGTTTTGCCGGGGGAGGGGGGGGTGGGGGGGTTCCAGCAGGGGGGGGGGGGGATTTTCGGAGGGGGGGGCGACCCCCGGGGTTCCGGAGGAGAAGGTTGGCAATTTTGCACAGTAAAGCGGCGGTGGATCACGCTCTCTCTAACATATATATATATATATATATATAAATGTATGTGTGCGTGTGTGTATGTAGAAATGTATATGTGTGTCTTGACGCAGCAACACACATATGTATACGCACATATTGCTGTGTTTGCACCAATGTGTGTATTCATGTGTATGTGTATGTGTGTGCATATGTATATAATTATACAATTGTAATTGTGTTGATATATATATATATATGTATTCGTATATGCTTATGGTTCGGCGTGCACGTGCACTTTTATATATACGTATGAGTACTTGCTTAGGCCTGTGTATACGAACATCTACATCTATGAAAGAGCGTGTTCTACCGCTGCTGGCGGAAAACTGGGGGGGTCATTGGGGGTTCCTAACCCGTCCCCCCTCCCCTCGAAAACCGGCGGGGGTCACTACCGGTTCGAACCCCTGCCCCCCCCCCCCCCCCTCTCCCCCAGTCCATCATGAAAAGGGGCCGGTTCGAATCCCCCCCCCCCTCCCTCCTCGAAAACCGGGGGGGGGTCACTACCTGTTCGAACCCCTCCCCCCCCTCGAAAACCGGGGGGGGGTCACACTACCGGTTCGAACCCCTTCCCGCCCCCCTCGAAAACCTGAGGGGGTCACTACCGGTTTGAACCCCCCCCCCTTCGCAAACCGAGGGGGGTCACTACCTGTTCGAACCCCCCCCCCTCGAAAACCGGGGGGGGTCACTACCGGTTCGAACCCCCCCCCCGCCGCTGTCCCTCTGAGCTGTCCCACTGTTCCCACCACTGCCCCCACTATCCCCACCACTGTCCCTACTGTACCTCTGTCCCATTTATCCCACCGCCGTCCTCGCCACCGCCCTCACCACTGTCTCCACCACCACTGTACCCTCCGCTGTCCCACTGTTTCCACCACATTCCCACTGTCCTCACGCCGCTGTCCCCACCACCACCGTCCCAACCACCGTCCCGCTGTCCCCTCACCACTGTCCCCACCACCACCGTCCCCACCACTGTCCGCACCACTGTCCCACTGTCCCCGCACCACTGTCCCTACCACCACCGTTCCCACCACTGTCCCAGCATCCCCACCATTGTCCAACTGTCCCGAAGAGCGGGAATCGTTTGCCGGCGGCGAGGGGGGGGGTTCGAACCGGTAGTGACCCCCCCCGGTTTTCGAGGGGGGGGGGCTTCGAACCGGTAGTGACCCCCCCCAGTTTTCGAGGGGGGGGGGTTCGAACTGGTAGTGCCCCCCCCCCGGTTTTCGAGGCGTGGGTTCGAACAGGTAGTGACCCTCCCCGTTTTTCGAGGGGGGGGGGGTCGAACTGGTAGTGACCCCCCTCGGTTTTCGAGGGGGGGGGGTTCGAACCGGTAGTGACCCCCCTCGGTTTTCGAGGGGGGGGGGTTCGCACCTGTAGTGACCCCCCCTGAGTTTTCCGGAGGGGGGGGAGGGGTCCGGTTTTCCGGAGGAAGGGGGGATTAGGTGAGGGGAAGGGTTTTGCTGGGAGGACGGGGGGGGGGTTCCAGCAGGGGGGGGATTTTCGGAGGGGGGGGACCCCTGGGTTCCGGATGAAGAGTGGGGAGAATTTTCCACAGTAAAGCGGTGGTGGATCACGCTCTCTCACATGTATGTATGCATGCATGCATGTATGTTTCCTTGCATAAAGATATGTCTTCATATACACATACATGCATACGTTCATACCGACCTACCAACCTACATACATACATACACATATCCACCCATCCATCCATCCATCCATCCATCCATCCATCCATCCATCCATCCATCCATCCATCCATCCATACATACATACATACATACGTACGTACGTACGTACGTACGTACGCACATACATACATACATTTACATGCACACACACATATATATATATATATATATATATATATATATATATATATAAAACCGATCCTGGGTCCAGGGTGGGCCCTGCCAAGATCGGCACGGCGTGATTTCGATTTGCGCTCCCGATGGAGGACGCCGCCACGCACGACGGCAAGAGGAGGGAGCGGGAGCAGCGGCAGGAGCGGGAGTGGCTGGCCGAAAGCCTGCACGCTGGCCTCAGGGCCGACGTCGCCGGCGCGGTGCGGCGGCTGCACAACGAGGACACGGAGAGGCGGCGGGAGGCGAGGCAGCTGCTCGCCGAGAAGCGCGAGGCCGAGCTGGCCGAGGAGACGACCTTCGCGCCCACCCTCTCGCCGCGCGTGCTGGACGGGACGCTCCCCCAGATCGGGGGCTGCAAAAGGTGTTCCTGGCCCAAGGTGCCCCACAGCTTTTCGCTCCACTTTGGAGCCCCTGGGACCTTCTGGGCCTCGTGAGGGCTGCTCTGGAGGCCGTGGGGGCCTCCTTGCAACTCCGGGGGACACCTTGGGCCATGGACATCGCTGGCAGCATCCGACCAGAGCTCGCCCTGGGCCGACGATGGCGCTGGAGCTTGGGCCGAGCTGGGCTCGGTGGAGGGGCGCCGCTGCGCCTGGCTGGAGCGCCAGCGGTCGCTTCGGAGGGGCTTGGAGGAAAGGCTGCTGCTGGCCCGGGAGAGGCTCAAAGCAGCGTTAGGGGGAGATAGGCTCAGGGGGGGGGTGCATCGACCCCAAATCGCCCATTCGTCGCTGCTAAGGGCCTGATAGCCCGCCCCGAACGAGGAACATGTGCATTTGCCATCGGGGGCCCGGCGCCGATTTACCGGCGATGTAGCGCCGATTCTGGCTCGACGTCTCCCCCCTGAGCCAGTCCCCCCTCTAACGTTGCACATCCGAGGCAGGAGGGCGAGGAGCTCCAGTACCTGCAGGAGCTCATAAGAGGGGGAGGCACCGCTACCGCTACCTGTTTCTTTCACAGCGTGGACCCGCGGAGTTTTCGACCCATTCCCAAGCATTGGTTTCTAACCCTGAGTCGTTTCTCGACGGCCCCCCGGGGCCCGTTGATGGGAGGTCAAACATGGTCGAAAACCTCCTCATACGATTTCGTACCACCCCTAAGCTTTGGCAGCTTTGGTTCTGGGGAAGAAGATTCTCACAGGCCGCGGTCATCCCATTCGGGGATTCGGTGATCCGTTCGCCTCACGGCTGCTCCGCTCCCTCGCTCACCGCCCGGGCCCGAGGCGGGATAGCAGGTTTCGGCCGTGCTTCTGGGGGCAACCTGGAGCATTTTTTTGGGTGGAGGGCAAAGGTTGAAATCTGAAATGCCGTTTCGATGTATTTTCGAGGCTTGAATCTGCAAGCGGCGAATCACATGACGGATTGATTTTCGAGGCGCGAAAGCCCATATGGATTTCACCCTGAGCCCTCCACCCTAAGAAAATGCTCAGCAACCACCGCGTGGCTCCTCTGCGGGTCTTCGCTCTTGCAGGGGCACGGTCGCGGGCGTGCCTTTTATGGTTCGCCCTGCGCTCGCCCTGCGCTCGCCAGCTCTCCCACCCGCCCTCCCTGGAGAGGTCAGTGCGCGGGCCGGCTGGGGTCTGGAGAGGTCCTCGGGGGTCTCTCGGGCTTCCCCGTCCGGCCGCACGCTGTGCTTTGCTTTGTGGAGGACGATCAATGGAGAGGAAGCATGTTGCCAAATCATTTCCAGATGTCTAGAATATGTCTTAAGCATGGTTTAAGCATGTAAAACATATGTCTCAAACATGTTTATTACATTTTACGACATTTAAGACACATTTCAAATTCAAGGATAGGACTGTTTGGGTGTCCATTGTCGTGGCATCCATAAGTTTTGCCCACAGGTCCGTGCGAGTGCCCGCGGAGAGCGGCCAGGCAAGAATCTTCCGCGACTCGCGGGGTCCGGGTGTCCCCCAGGAGCACAGCGTCCACCGTGAGGCCGCCGGGCACGACCCCGCTGACGCCTGCGAGCGTCTCTACCGGGAGGCCTCGCGGCGCCGTACGCGGCTGGACCCCCCCAGGGGCGTCCAAGAGGGGGGGTGGTGACTAAGCGGGGGGGGTTGGATCTGGTGGCGGAGGCCATGAGATCTCCCCATATCTGATGGCCCTCTTCTCGGTACGATCGGAATGGGTACGGAAAGAGTGGGTGCGAAAGCAGTTCCTGTTCATTTTGAACAGGACTCGCTGTCGGCGTCCCCGCGGATGGTGCTCCCGACAGCGGCCGCTGTCGGTTTGGGATAACGTCTGTTGCTGGGCATCGTGCCCACTTTTTCCGTGTACCCGTTTCGGGTGTCCAGGCCTTCTTATTCCGATGCGTTTTTTGACCCACCCCGATCTGCGACCCCCCCGTCTTTTCGGATGCAACTCCTGGGAGGTCGAATTCTCACTTTGCCCTGGGCCGACCTCCGGCTTGCTCTTGCTTGCTCCCGCCTGGTCCGGCTCAGTCCCGCTTCAGCCGCGGCCTGACCTGGCGCATAACCCCCCAATGGGGCTCACTTCTCTCTAATCGGCGCCACCCCAACATACTTCTACTATATGTGCGTCGCCCCCCCAGGGGCGACGCGCACACCGAGAAGTCTTATAGTATATGTGTCGTGGCGGACGCTTTCTGGCCACACCGCTTTTACTACAATCGGGTCGGACGCGCGCCTCCGAGGAGGACATAGTATTTCGTATGCCTCTGTGCGTCCCGTCCAACCTTGCCAACGCGGACCTCCCAGCTGTTGCCTCCCGACCCCTCGGGCGCCCCCCCCCCCCCTTCTCGGACGCCTCCGAGGAGCGGCGCCTGGCCGAGCGGGCCGAGCTGGAGCGGCGGGAGGTCGCAGAGCGCCTGGCCCACGGGGCGGCGCGCGGCGCGCCCGAGGCCGCGACGCGGCGCGCCGAGCGGCTCTACGCGGAGGCCCTGGGGCGCCAGGCGCGCCAGAGGTCAGGGGGGGGGAGGGAGAGGGTGCACATTGTTCATTTCTTGTTCTCCGAAAATTCCTGGATTTTTTGGGGGCCAGGATCCTTTCATTTCTACTTGTTCCGAGGATGAGGAGGAGGAGGAGGAGGAGGAGGAGGAGGAGGAGGAGGAGGAGGAAGAGGAGGAGGAGGAGGAGGAGGAGGAGGAGGAGGAGGAGGAGGAGAAGGAGCCCCTTTCCCCGCTGGCTTTTTCGGGAGACAGCCTTGGCCTCCGTCGGCCGTTCGGGACGATTTCAGGGCGCCCCTGGGGCGGCTCTCGGCGAGGCGCAGCCGCTGTAGAAGGCGCCACGAGGCCAGAAGACAGCCGAGAGCCGGCGAAAACGTCCGAAACCTTGAGCCTCGAAGCGGTATCGTTGGGTGTGTGATGCGTGAGAGTCACGAGTGGGCGACTTCCCTCTTATTCGTGGTCGCTACTTGGCGCTAGTACGCGTCAGTAAGTGCCAATCGGCTCTCGCAGGGACATTGCCAGACACCAGTTGGCGCCAGTCGAGCAAGTATTGGCACTTTTTCCGTCCCCCCAATGGATTCCCTTCGGGGATCATTCCTTAACATCGAAACAGTACAGAGAAGATTCGCTTGGCCCCTGCGCAAGGATGGCACGCACAAATCGAGAAGTGTGTACATGCTTTGTTTTCTACTCTCTATGTCCCCCCTCCCCAGCAGGGCCCGCGTCGAGGCCAGCGAGCTGGGGAGCGAGGGGGAGCCCGACGAGGCGCTCGGGCGGCGCGGTTCGCCGGGCTCGCCGCGCAGCCCGCGGGGGGGCGCCGCCCCCAGCCGCTCGCCGGCCAGCGAGGCAAGGCTCCTCGTGCTCCCGGGGGAGACTCGGAGAAGGGAAACTTGCCAGACATGCTTCAGGCAGCGGCGAGGCGTCCTCGCTTGCCTACGAGGCCCACTGGAGAGTTTTCTCAGGACCTATTGTGGCTTGCACGAAGTGTTTCAATTAGAGCATTTCTGGCTGGGGCTGTCTCGTTTTAACACATCGGCTTGATGTTCTACGAACATTGCTTTTGCTATTCGAACATTCTGAGCGTGTTTCCTTATTGCTTGGGGCATGACGGGCGTCATGGCCCCCGCCGCCCCCCCCCCTATGACGTAACGCTCCCCCCCAGTGCGCTCGGGGCACTGCCGCTGTACGCATCGGGATCCGCATAGGTGTCCGCTTAGGAATCCGCAGAGGAGTCTGGTCCGCAATCGTCGTCGCCTTCGTCGTCGTCGTCGTTGTCGTCTTCGTTGTCGGCGTCGTCGTTTTCGTCGCCGTCGTCGTCGTCGTCGTCGTCGTCGTCGCCTTCGTCGCCGTCGTCGTCGTCGTCGTCGTCGTCGTCGTCGTCGTCGTTGTCGTTGTCGTCGTCCGTCGTCGCTCGTCGGTAATCGTCGCCGTGCGCGCGGACGCGGCTGGAGCCTGTTTCTTTGTTCCGGGCCGATGACGGCAACCATCTGGGGGGGGGGGGGGCCGATGACGTCACGTTTCGCGGCGTCGGCGTGTGGGAATGCTTGGGAATGACCGAGGGCGGGTAGCAGCAGCATGTGGGTGGCGATTTGCACCACTGCGCCAGTGTGTGCCACAGTGCCCGCGGGCACCACAGCGCTTGTGTACACCACTGCGCCTGCGTACACCACACCAGCCGTGTGCAACATTACACCAGTGTGCACCACAATGCCTGCGTGCACTACATCGCCTGTGTACACCACGGCGCCTGTGTGCACCATAGCAACCGTGCGCAACAGAGCACCATTGTTGCATATAGAATTTTAGAAGAAATCTTTTATGACAACATGGAACGTCTGTGGATTCCACAGCAAGAAATGTCTTATACAGGATTTGGAAAGGAGTCCTCATGGACAAAAGGAGCGTTGCTGGAATCTACGAGTCCTCCAGAGGCCGCCCGCATCATCCTAACTCCTCCCATCTGCGTCCAGGAGGCACCATCAAAGTTGGCCGTCCGAAAACCAAGTGAGTGATTAAATCGACCATCCTGTGGTTCACGCTGAGATGCGCACGTGCGCTGTAGTGCCAGCCAGCACGACAGGGGAGAAGGGTGAGGGAGGAAGAGGAGGAGGAGGACGAACAGGAGGAGGTGGAGGTGGAGGAGGTGGAGGTGGAGGAGGGAGGGATGAGGGAAAAACGTCGCATTCGATTCTCAGTACTTGCCTGGCGTGGCGGTTAGCTGTCCACAGCAAATCCTCACATAGATGATCCTTCTACTTGTCCTGTGCACGCAGGCATTGTGGTGTACACCAGCGCTGCGTTGCACGCGGATGCTTTGGTGTAGACAGGCGCTGTGGTGTGCACAGGCGCTGCAGTGGACGCAAGCATTGTCGTGTACACAGGCGCTGTGTTGCACATGGTTGCTGCGGTTGTGCGCATTCGCTGTGGTGCACACTGGCGCTATGGTGCACGCAAGCACTGTGGTGTACACAAACGCTGCGTTGCACACGGCTGTTGCGGTGTACGCCGGTATTTCGGTGTACATTCGCGCTGTGGTGCGTGCGAGTACTGTGGTGTACACAGGCGTTGTGGTGCAGATCGCCACCTACATGCTGCTCGCGTCGTCGTCGTCGTCGTCGTCGTCGTCGTCGTCGCTCGTCGCTCGTCGCTCGTCGCTCATCGTCGTCATGCGCGCGGGCGCGGCTGTGGTGCTGGAACCACACGGCGGGGGGGGGCGTTACGTCACACCGCCCCCGCCTCCCCCCCCCATGACGCCCGTCATCGCCGAAAAAGAAGAATCGGGCTCAAATGCTGGGACGGTCGGTCCCTGCTCAAATGCTCGGCGGCGAGCGTCGAGGGGGGGAAGTCAGAGGGCGTGGGCCTTTTCAGAGGGCTCGGAAGGGCTCCGTCCCCCTGACGAGTTTTCTCAGCCTTCCCCCGAAGACGTGGAAGACTTTTCAGAAGGCCGAAGGGCGTCCGAGAATTCTGGCCGCCTTCTGAGAAGGCCTGCGCTTTCTCACTCCCCCCCCAGCGCGCCGCTGACGTACGTTGGGTTCGGTAGCAGACCATGGGAGCCCGTGTGTCCTCGTAGTTCTGGCTCTGGAGTACACTAGTGTGCGCCAGCGTGTGGTAATCGATACGAATATACCGACTTAGCGTCGATTGGCGTCGATTTGGCATCGATTGGCGTCCGTTGGCGTCGATTGGCGTCGGTTCGCGCTGATTCGCAGGAGCCAGCAAGACGGCATGGGAGGCTCCCATGAGTTCCCGCAGAAGGTCGGGGAAGAAACAATGACATGCACATGCGCTCAGATCGTACCTACGAAGCCGCCACCAGTCCCAGCGAGTGCGAGGCTGGCAAGGCCACCGCCGCCGCCTCCAGCGGACCCGGGGCCGGCAACGCCGCCACCAGCCCCAGCGAGCGCGAGGCTGGCAAAGCTTTCGGAGGTCTGCGCGGCCTCCTCGGATCGGCGCTGGGCCCCCCTGGCGGCCGCCGCCCCTGGCGCGCTCCGCGCGCCACGGAAGGGGGCCCAGCGTCGATCCAGGAACCCCCGTGCGGACCTCGGGCAGTGAACGCTTCTGTCTTCTTGTGTCTCTATTGTTAAGTCGGGCCTGTCCCTCTACAGGAGGAGTAGTCAAGCATAGTGAAACAACAGTCAGGGAACGATTTTCCGTTGAGCATTTTGGGGGTATTTTTTTGAGTATTTTTCAGTTTTCGCCCAAAGTCCCCCTTGCAGGGGGACAGGCCCGACCTGGCTCTACTGCGGCCGGGAACTTTGGCTCAGCGCGTCGCTCCGCCGGCTCAGGCCCCTCAACGCGCTTCGGCGCGGCACGCCCCCAACGTCCCCGCTGCCGGGCGTCAACCGTCCCGAGCCTTCTCTCGCCTCCCGCCCCGCGGAGCGGCACGCTGTCCACTCGAAAGGCTTGTGGAGGACGATCAGCGGAGAGGAGGCATGGTGCCAAACGACCTCCATATGCCTAAAACATGTGTTAGATATTTCTTCAACTTGTAAAACACATGCTTAAAACATGTTTATAACATTTTCCCGACATTTTGAATACATTGAAAATTCAATGATAGGACTGTTCGGGTGTCCTTTGTCGTGGCATCCACGACGCAAGGCGCTGCGTGTCGCTGGGGCCGCCGCGGCGGCACGCTGCGCAGGAGTTCCCGACCGCAGAGCTTCGGGGGTGGTCTGGCGCCGATGTTCGAAGCCTGCGCGGGCCTCCGGCAGTTTATGTCTCGGTAGACTTCCCTTCTTCCGGAGAGGGTCGCCGCCCAGTCTCGGGAGGACCTTGCGCTGGAGGTGTTCCGCTCCCTGGACACCAGGCGCCGGGGCTCAACCGCAGCGGTGTCTTTGGCGATTTCGTGGGCCGTTTTCGTCTCGACCTCGCTTTGCAGCGAAGGCGGAGCGACGACAAAACGGAACAGCACGACAACGAGACGAAGACGAGCACATTGTTCAGGGTCGAGCCATGCCAGGCGCACCGGGAGGTGCGGGGGCCAGCAGCTGCGCCGGCTCGCCAGCCTCTGCAGGTTCCAGGGCGATGCCAGGCATTGGGAGGACGAGTTCCGGGCCCTCCGACGGGGCGGACTGGACGCCGCAAGGTTCGCCGAGCTCATCGGGGACCCAGAAAGCTTCTGCTTCTTGAGCGAGGACGACATGCGGCTCGTGCTGCTCCAGGTGGGCTCGCGGTCTGAGCTGATCATGAGCCTGTTCAGGGCGCTGGACGGGACGCGCCGCGGAGCCCTGACGTCCCAGGGCGTGCTCCGCTTCGCGAGGCACTGCGGCTTCGACGGCCGTGGTTGGGAGGTGCAGTTCCAGGAGTTCCGCGCGCGCTACGGCTGGGGGACCTCGATCTGCGACAGGCAGTTCGCCCAGCTGGTGGACGACGAGGCCAGCGGCGGCTACTGCACGAGCCACGAGCTGAGGGTCCTCCTGGTGGCTGAGGGCTGCCGCCCCGCGATGGCCTGGGAGCTCCTCTGGGCCCTCGACCAGGAGGGCAGGGGCCGGCTGAGCCAGGAGCGGCTGAGGCCGCTCGCGGGCCGCCTGCTCGGGCGGTCGTGGCGCGGCGCGCCGTGGCCGCGGCAGTGGCAGGAGATCTGCCGCCTCGCGGGCGCCGAGGCCGACGGCGGGCTGGACCTGGCCGGGCTGCTGCTGCTGCTGGACGGCGGCCGGGGCGGCGCCCCCGGGTGCGACGGCGGCGAGCTGCACGGCCTGCTGCAGCAGGCGGGGGCGCAGCCGGAGCTGGTGCTCGCCATCTTCCAGGCGCTGGACAGGGACGGCGGCGGGCGGCTGGACGCGGAGGAGCTGGGCCACTTTGCCCATCTCTGCGGCATCGGCGGCGGCGAGGGCCCCGGCGGCTGGGCGCGGCAGTACCACGAGCTGTGCTGCGGGGAGGGGCGGTGGCCACGCGGGCGCTGCCCCAGCTCGGCGGTCCAAAGGGGGGGGTCCTGAGGGCTGGGGCCCCCCAGTCTGCGCAATGCATACCAAGCTGAACCTCCACCGTTTGAGGCCGCTCGTCCGCGGGGCCGTCGGTTGGCCTCTGGCGCGCTGCCTCGGTGCCGCCGCCCTGGTTCGCCCGCTCAGGGCGACGGTGCTCGTCGCCCCGCCGCGCGTCGGTGCTGCTGCGGGCCGTGTGCCGCCCGCTGCTGCTGTGGCGTCATGCCGGCACGGGCGCCGCTACCCTCACCGAGTGCTCTCCACTGCTCGCAACGCGCCTACTCGCAGACCTCCGAAAAGCGCATGTTCGCCTCGACGTAGTGGATCGTAGGTCCCCCGCGGCGGATCCAGACCATTTGCGAGTGGTTCCCTTGCGAGCAGTGGAGCGCCCTCGGCTATACACCGTCCTTCAGGGCCCCATCTTTGAACCGCCGACCAGCGCCGGGGCCAGCCTGCAGCAGTTCTCGCGCCTGTTCGCCGGCGAGGATGGCGCGCCCCGCTGCACCAGCGAGGACCTGCGGCGGGTGCTGCAGGGCGCCTGGCGGGCGCGCGCACCGGCGAAGTCGGGGCGCGCGCTCTCCGGGGGCGCCGAGGCGGCCCGGGCACGTTCGCTGTCCCCTCGGATTGCGCGCTCGCTTGCCAAGCACGCGCAAAGGGGGGGAGGAGGAGGAGGAAGGGGGGAGGTGGAGGAGGCAAGATGAGATGGGGCAGGTCCAGCGGCCTGGTCAGGCCCAGAATCGGAGGCGCCCAAGTCTGAGGCTTCCTCAAAATCCTCGGCGTCCGCATCACGCTCGAGGAGGCTCGCGCCCTGGGCGGACACGTCTGGGAGCCCATCCTCCTCAAGACCGAACGCCCTCAGCACAGCAGCTCGGCACCCAAAGCTCTCGACAGCTCACGCCCCGAAGCCCAGCTCCCCCCCCGCCCTCACGTCCCGAGCCGCCGTGCTCAGAGAGGACCCAGAGGGCCCCCAAAATGGAAGCCATTCGCACACGTGTGTCCTCGGGCACCCAATGGGCGGATCGAGGCGAAGGTCCGTTCAACAATTTCGATCATCGATCCTTGAATCTATTTGGATAAACACAATGCTGCATGACCATGCTCTCCTTTGAGAGTTTTATTTTCGTTTTACTTTCTGCATGTCATCCAGCCCATCCGAGGGGTGCCGACCAGAGGTCTGGCCCCATGGCCCACTCATACTTAGACTCGCTTGCAGTCCGATCCACCCGTACTCAGTCGCCCAGCCTTGCTCATTTTCTGACACTCGTGCGTACGGAATTCTCTTGAAAAGATGCACATGTGGGTATCGCCGCGTCGAACAATTCTAGTCTTTCTGCCCCTCCACTCCTTCCTCCCAGCTGCGGAGGACCCCTGGGAGGACGAGGACGGCAACGACTGCGTTTTCTACGCCCGCATCTTCTCGTTGAGCGGGGACTGCGATGGCTCCGCGGGCTTCGGCAGGGTGGCCAGCGAAGTCTGCTGCGTCGGCGCCGCAACGGCCCGGCGGCGGCTCGCGACGATCTTTGAGCTCCAGGTCCGGGGATCCTGTTTTTTCTGTGGTTTCAGGCCTTTGACGGAATGATTTGTCCAATCCCGGCTTTTTCTGACTTGGGCTTCCTGGGGCATTTCTCGGGATCCAGGACCATCACAAAATGCCCGCGGCTTGGAGCTTTGAGGCCGCGGACGGAGGAAAATCAGATCGTCGGCTTTCTGAGGATCGTTTTTTTTTTTGTTGTTTTTGTTTTTGTTTTTATTTGTTTCTTTTTGTTTCGCGTCGTTGTCGTGCGTTTTTGGGTCTCCGGAAGCTTCTGGAGGCCTCTGCCGGACCTTCACCGAAACCTCGTTAGATTTCCGGGAACGTCCAGCATGAGATATCCGTGGGCCTTTTCGTCACGGGCGACTCGGAGGAGGACAACTATACAAATCACCTCGTTCCTCCTCAGTCCACCCCTCCCGGGAAGGAGGACAACAGTCAGAGGAGAAGGAGGAGAAGGAGGAGGAGGAGGAGGAGGAGGATGGTGAGGGGGAGGGAGCAGGAAGGAGGTGGACCTGTCTAAATGATTTATGTTCGGTTCCTATTTTGTTTGCACGTTTTTTTGTCGTTGGTGTGAGTGAGTGCGTGTGTGTGTGTGTGTGTGTGTGTGTGTGGGCATGACGGCTATGCTCGATCGCAATTCGCACTTCCATCTGCTGCTTCCTGCTCCTTCTCGTCCTCCTCCTCTTCCTCCTCCTCTCTCTCCGCTCTCCTCCTCCTCTTCCTCCTCCTCCTCCTCCCTCTTCTCCTCCTCCTCCACCCTTTCTCTCGCTCTTTCTCTCTCTCTCTCTCGCTCTCTCTCTCTCTCTCTCTCTCCCTCTCTTTCTCTCTTTCCCTCTTCTCTCCGCTCTCCTCCTGTTCCCTCCGCCCTCCTATCCGAACCCTCACTCCCTCCTCCCCTCCCCTCCTGCTTCTCTTCCTCCCTCCCTCCTCCCTCCTCTCCCCGTCCTCCCTGTTCCCTTCCTTCTTCCCCTCCCCCCGCTTCGGAAGCGGGGGAGGGAGTGGAAGAGAGAAAGAGAGAGAGAGAGAGAGAGAGAGAGAAAGAGAGAGAGAGGAATGAGGAAGAGAAGGGGCCCTTGCTTCCTCCCTCTCTCTCTCTCTCGACCTCTCTATCTTTTTCCCTCTTCTCTCCGCTCTCCTCCTGTTCCCTCCGCCCTAATATCCGAACCCTCCCTCCCTCCTTCCCTCCCCTCCTGCTTCTCTTCCTCCCTCCCTCCTCCCTCCTCCCCCTTTCGTCCTCCCTGTTCCCTTCCTTCTTCCCCTCCCCCCGCTTCGGAAGCGGGGGAGGGAGTGGAAGAGAGAAAGAGGGAGAGAGAGAGAGAGGAGTGATGAAGAAAAGGGGCCCTTTCCTTCCTCTCTCTCTCTCTTTGTCTCTCCCTCTTCCTCTGTACATGTATACGCAGGTATATGTATATATGTGTGTCTATATTCGCATCCTGCTCCGCATCCTTCTCCTGTTCCTGCTCCTCCATTATTTTTCCTTGTAAGTAACTTCTCCCTGTCGCACCCGAGGCTATTTTTTAGGACTGGCTGGGCGTTTTGCTTGAGACTTCTCACCACTTATGACCCTGAAGTTTCAAACGTGACAGCAGTTTCACATATGGATGGCGTTTTTTTTCAATGTGTAATTCTCGCCATAGCGCCGCGCACATTCCTCTTTTAACATTTTGCAAGAAGCGCACGGATTGAGGGCGACTCGTTTTCAAAATGTGGCTCTCGCCTTAGCGCCGCGTGCAGCCGTCTTCAAACTTCGAAAGAGCTTCATGGATTGAGGGCGGCTCCTTTTCAGCATGTGGCTCTCGCCTCATCGCCGCGCACATTGTTTCAATTTTGCAAGAGTTTCACGGGTTCCCATAATCAACTTACCATACATGGTGTTTTGAAAGGGTTTTGGATTATGAGGGTGCAACAGTTACGTTCATTCGCGGTGTTGACGTCCCAGGAATGGCTTCCTGGCATGCATCAGGACTGTCAAGACGCAACATTCAGCTTGATCCGTGGCGTTGGAATCCCGAGAGCAAAGTTTTGTCATGCTTCAGGATCTTCAAACGGTTGTCTTCCAACGAGGCAGTTCCCTCAGTGGAAATGAACCGTTGTAGGGGTCTATGAATAGGGAGCTTGGTGGGAGGGTTTATTCCATCATCGTTGATGACTCTTTTTTCCGAATAATGTTACTGGAACAAGGCCTTGACCAGGTCCAAATCGAGAGTCACTCCCACTTTGTCGGGGTGCTTCCCTTGCCTGATTTTGTTCCAGTTGCGAATGCCCGTGATGGTCGGTGGTTTGCAGGATTTGCCCAAGTTCAGCACCTGAGCTCCCGACGAATACGACCGACACTTAAGGCAAAAGAACATGTGCGAATTATCGCTGGCCTCCAGCGCTATGACACGATGCTGGAGCCGATCCAAAACTACACTATCAAGTCTGCTGTGGCCTCTGCACGACCCAGCGACAGGGACGGAGTGAGTGGATCCTTTCAAACAGACTCTGCAACGCCAGAAACCTGACATGTGAGCCCACCGATGGGGATCCCTCGCAGCTGCAGGAGGAGAATGAGGGGGAGGAACACGCTCCAACCCACGAAACTCCACACGAGGAAACAAGGGAAGGACAGCAGCTGCGAGGTCCATGACACAACGAGCGATCTTGACCTTCAACTCAACAGCTTCCAGGTATCCTGCACAAAACTGGGGGTGCCAATTAACAGCACGCTTGGCCCCCCAGCATCTGCAAAGCAGTTACCCTGTCGGATGAAGCGCTCATGAGCGCTGATCCCCGACTCGTAAACGTCCTTGTGAGCATCTACCTTACGGAGGCTGGAAATCTTGGAGCCCGCTCCCGACACTCCGTGGATGCGCAGCCCAGAGTACTGGAGCTTGGGTGACAGAAACCTACCAGGGCCCTGGAGGAACATGTCAACCACATTCTTACAGTCGCTGTAGCAAACCGCGCTCGACTCCAGGGAAACATTTAGGCCTTCAAACGCCCCACACTCAGCGGCCTGAGGAGTTTGGGGGTACGGGGCCCAGACTGGGGCTGTTATTTCACACCCGTCATGGCCAGGCACCAAACCGAACGGGAAAGCTCAACAACAGGGTGCTTAAAACAACTGCCGTCCAAGAAAACGTGCCCCCAGAGACCGATGTCAGGATGGGTATCCACAGGGCCAGGAGGTCCTGGGGGCTCAGCTACGGGGACCACCCACTCGACGTGAACAACTCCATCAGACGAAGGCCTGGGAAGCTCATCTCCTGGGTGCTTGAAGGCTCCATGGACGAGCAGTGGGTACTCGTAGTCCTCTGACTCCACGTCCTGAGCCAGCGTAAGGATGTCAGCTGGCACAATCGATTCGCGCTCAGCAGCACAAGCGGGACACTGCCAAAGCCTATGCCAGAGCGTGTCGTCGTGCCGACCGCACAGACCGCAGACCGAGGAGACGTCGTAACCAGTCTTCCTGGCGGCCACTCCCGTCCAGATGGCGTTGCTGGCTAAGGCCCTCATGGTGAACTTATCCTTGTAAGAGACCTTGCTGGACCTCAGCTTGGCACGAACAATATCCCAGCACAGGCGATGAGCAACCCCAAACTTAGGGCCCGAGTCCCTTCCTAAACCCCTAAAGACGGCCTCCTTGGCCAGCTGGTCGACCAACCTCGGAGAGAGAATGAGCAAATTGAGGAGGTGCCCCCTGTCGTCAACACGCTCACAGAACGAGGACATGGTCCAACCCAGCCTATACAGGGTCACCCTGAGAGCACTAAGAGGCCCAGAGACCTTAGCCCACGACCAGTCACCCCTAGGAAAAACCACGCTCCAAGCCTGCCTCAGAAGCCCAAAGGAGAGAGACCCAGCAAACTGTCTAGTTTGGGTGAGCCACAGCTCCTTGGCATTATCGAATGAGGGGGGCGACGCACACTCTCCAGGGGGGGGGTCCCCTTCCAGCAACGAGATCACCGTGAGCGAGCGGTGTTGCGACTTAGGATATATCGAGGACATACCGAGGGAGCGAAACTGGTGCAACTCCCTATCACTGATGCCAAAAACCTCCGCACCGTAGGTGCCGCTCGCCAGGGGGCCCGCGGTGAAAATGCGAAGAGACTTCCTCCCCAGAGCGTCCTTAAACTTCCGAAGGCGTCGGGTCTTCCTTTGGGCGAGCGCGATGCGCTCCTTACACTTGCAATATTTCCCGTTTTTAGATCCTCGTGCACGCAGCGCACGGCCCGCAGTGTAGTCCACACCTAAGTTGACCACGGCTGGGGCTGCAACACCTGCGAGCTCGCCCAAGTGCAGCTCGAGCTGCTGGGCTACCCACTTGTTGCTGCTCACCAGGCCGATCTTGTCCATGGCCAGGGAGCAACCTACAACTTCGGTGATGGCCTGATGCAGGCCGCGAGCACTAGAGACTAAGCCTGCAACCACATCTTCGGGAGAACCAGTCCTGGACAAACCCGTGTCGTCAATGTAAGCATCGAAATCGATGCCAACTTGGAGGGGAATATCGTCGAAAGCAGACATAGCGAACACTCTGATAAAGCTGGTCGCCATAGAGCAACCAGCAATGACGCCAGAGAGGGCCCAGTAGGGCCCGTCCAAGATGCCTCCCAAGGACAGGTACCGCACAGACCTGTACGCCTCAAGGCAGACCCTGGTGATGCAACGAGGAAAGCTATGGCGCCTACACTGATGCTCCAAATACTCAAGAGAGATGCTCTCGTAATATTTCTCCATGTCCCAGAAAATTGAAGCAGACGCAAGCTTGGAGGCTACTCCAAATTCAGCCTTGACGGCTTGGCGGCAGACGACGTCCGCCGCGCCTCGGTGAGCACCTGCAGCCCAGTAGGCTCTGGGATGATCGAATTCCCACTGAAGGGCCAGAGGGCGACGGGCCCTGCCCCACAGACGGTACCAAGAGACAAAAACACCGATCGGACGGAAGCCTCCAGAGGCCTTGCCCAGGAGGGCCAGAAGGACCACCGAGACCTGGGGAGGAAGACGACCGATGGATTCGACAACCCACATCATCCCAGACAGAGCCTCCAGAGCAGCGTCATTCAGGAGGCTGTAGTGACGGAGGTGGAATCCATCCACCGACACAGCGCTGGCCTTCCTGTACGAGCGGCTGAGCTTCCTTAGTTCGTCGGTCGAGAGCTGGGGCAGGGCCTCAATGATCTCCACGGGGCCCTCCTCAGTTGATGACTCTTGGGTTTACACTGGTCCTCCTCCTCCTCCTCCTCCTCATCCTCCTCGGGACACAGCGTCCCCAGCTCCTTCTCCTGCTCCTCCTCCTCCTCCTCCTCCTCCTCCTTCTCTTCTCTCTTCCTTCATGACCCATTTCCTGCTCGCCTCACAGGGAGGCAGAGGGCGGTCGGACAGTGGGTGAGCAGTGCGACGGTGCTGGCGAGAGCGCGAGCTCCCTGGCAGAGCGCCCCGGGCTCCTCTGCGATCCCCCGCGATCTAGGCCGACGCCATGCTTTTTGTTTATTTGCTTTTGAATATGTTTTTGTGATGGTAATTTTGCTTTGTGTTGGCTCTGGGATGCTTCCAGAGGTGTACGGAGGCCTCTGGTGGCCTAGATGCTTCCATGGATCTTCAGTGATATCTGAAGACCTGCGGTGGGGAGCGGGGGGGGGGAAGACGGATCCTGGCATCCGAGCGTCGTGAAAGGTCTCTCAACAGTCATTCCGACTGAGCACTATTCTCTTCGCTCCCCTGATGCTGTCTGTCTCTTCCCCCGCTAATCCCGCCTATTATTGCACAGGATTTTCCCGTACTGGCTTTCGACATTTTTAATCCAGAGCGTTTTCGGCTTTTCAAGAATGGTGTTTCCATTGCAGCGTTGGCGACACTTCAGGGTCGGCTCTTTGTTCCAGTCGTTCGTACTGACGCTCTCGCCCGAGCGCGGGCAACATTTTTAGACCCGATTCCTTCCTCGTCGATACCACCCCCCTCCTTTCCCCTCCTCCGCCTTCCATGTTCCTCCTGCTCCTCCTGGTTCCCCTTCTCCTGCTCCTGCTGCTGCTGCTTCTCCTCCTCTGTCCTCCTCAGCCCCTTTCCCTTATAGATAACTCCTCTCTGTCGCCCCCCTAGACACGGGCGGCCTGGCGTTTCGCCTGAGACTTCCTCGTCTTTTTAGATCATGAGGCTTGGAATTCGCGACAGTGACAAGGATGAAGCACAGGTCGTTTCCAACGTGAAGCTCTCGCCTTAGCGCCGCGCGCATCCGTTCCGTTTTTGTAATCATTACGAGGATGGAGGGTTGGCCGTTTTCGAAAGAGGGCGCGCGCCGCTAGCGCCGCGCACATTCGACTTAATGATTCAACAGTTGCTAGGGTTGAGATCGTGCAGTTTTCAGAACATGGGGCTCTCGTCTCTAGCGCAGCCCACATTTCCCCAAACGGTGCTTGCACTTCAGCTTTTGTGCTCCTCTTCTAAATAACAGGGCCTGCGGGCCGGTCTGGCCGCCATGTAGCCGCCGTCGCCGCTTTGTCGCCACAGGTCGCCGCCCGTTGCCTGGGCCTATGGTCCGCTCTGGCCGCCGTGTCGCCGCCGCCGCCGCCTCGTCGCCGCCAGTCGCCGCCCGTCGCTGCCCGTCGCCTGGGCCTGCGGGCCGCTCTGGCCGCCATGTGGCCGCCGTCGCCGCCTCGTCGCCGCCCGTCGCCTCGTCGCCGCTCGCTTTGCATTGATTCGTATTGCTTCGCATTGTTTTGCAGTGCCTTGCGTTGCTTTTGCTTTGCTTTGCCTTGCATGGTATTGCCTGGCATTGCTTTGCATCGCTTTGCGTTGCCTTGCGTTACTTTTCGCTGTTTCGCATTCTTCTGCGTTGCGTTACTTTCAGTTGCGTTGCTTTCTTTGCGTAGCTTTGCGCGGTGTTATATTGATTTGCGTTTTTGTGCGTACACCGCATATATCACACCACATGTAATCGCCTTTCTCAGGAAGTCGGTTCCCCCCCAGGGGTTATCCGTCCACCCTGGGGATGTGCAACTTACATACGATTTCGCTACATCGTGCATCTCAAACATGAACTAGTACCTTCCCAGCTACGTCGATGTCCGTCCCCTCCCTCATCTTCGTCAAATATTTCTATGCGCGCACGCGCGCGCACTTGCTAATCAACAACCATCCATTAGCAATAATCTCCTGCGAAAAACCAATGAGACGAAGTTCACACGCGCGCGTCGTCGCGCGCGAATGCCGAAATCGTTCAACAACTCTTGGTTTCGTACGGTCGTGGAGATCGATTGTCCCGAACATGCATAAAGACAAATATGGCTTTGCATCATTACTTTTCAAAAAATGCCTTTGCGAATTCTTGAGAAAGCCATCGGTTTCTGAGCATATGCATGAAATGCGCCCAAGCGGGCCTTTCGCGCGCGCGTGTCGAAATCATTCGAACGTCCTTGCGCGCGTGCTACGGGGGGGCACAAGTCTGTCAAATCGTACCATGCGGGCCACTCCCGCGCGCCGGCCTTGCGCGCATGTCGCAATTCTTCTAACAACTTCACCGCCGACGCGTGGGCACCATCATCGTCATTGGCGTGGTCAGCATCGGCGTCGTCATTGGCCTTGCCGTCGTCGTTGGCATCATCGTCATCGGCGTCGCTATGATTATCATTGTATCTGCCGTTGGCGTCGTCGCCATGGTACCGCGCCCGCCCGAGCCACCGACTCGCACTGAAGTGCCCGCGCAGCAGCTCGGCCCTCGAGGCGCTCTGGGAAGTGCTCATTGGTCAGCGCCACCGCGGCCGCGTCGGTCGCGCCAGACCAGCTGGCCGCTCTGCGCGCGAGCCTGCGCGCGTTCGCGCGGCCGCGGAGGCGTGCCAGCCAGCGCCAAACAGTCACCTCAATCGCTGCCGCATGACTTCTGCAAACCAAGTTGCGGGTGGGTGGGCGGGGTGCTTGCGCGAGCATGGTAGTTCGTTTTTTTTTGAAAATCAATAATGGGATCCCCCCTTCCCCCCCTCAGGTTTGACCGCTCACTTTTGTCTTGGTATCTGTACATATATATATATACATCTGATTATGTCGCATCGTCCGTTCTAAAGGTAAATTCTCATGACGCCGACCAAACCGGTAGCGGCTCCCTGTTCATCTTCTGCAACAGATATTGTGCGCGCGCACCCGCGCGTCAAAACTCATCGGTTTAAACAAATCCTTCGCAAAGGGAAAAACTGACAAAGTGCGCGCGCGCGTCGTCGCGGGCGCGCGCCGACATCCTGCAGAAGCATTCGGTCTCGTAGGGATTTCAAAATCGAGCGCCCCGAAATTATATAGAAACATATGGTTTCGCAACGGGGATTTTCAACGACAGTTTGCGTTCGCGCTCTTGCGAATTCTAACACAACCATCGATGTTTCACCATTTCCATGCAATTCTACCAAATGGGCCTCTCGCGCGCGCGCGTGTCGAAATCGTTCTAACACCCTGGCGCGCGCGCTGTCGCAGTGGCCCCTTGCGCAAAACGGGGCGATGTGCACGCGCGCGCGTCGTCGCGCGCGCGTGCCTGTGCCCTTCAACAACAGAGGTTTCGTAAGGGTTTTAGAATCGAGTTTCCCGAATCGCCGTTGTCGTCACCGTTTCCAGCATCGCTACTATCATTATCGTTTTTGCCGTTGTCGACGTTGCCATGATACCGCGCCCGCCCAAGTGGTCGACTTGCGCGGACGTGCCTGTTGGGGAATGCCCGGAGTTCAGCGCCTCCGCGTTTGCGTCGGTCGCGCCAAACTGGCGCGCCGCTGCGCGCGCGAGCGTGCGCGGGCTGGAGCGGCCGCAAAGATGCACCGGGCGACGCCAAGCACTCATCGCAATCGCCGCCGCATGTGTTTTGCCAAACCAGTTACGGGTGGGTGGGTGGGGTGATTGCGCGAGCAGTGGAGTCGGCAATTGTGAGTTCCACATGTTACTTCTTCGTTCTAAGAAGAGAAAGACTCTACCCCCCCTGTCCTGGGATCATCGCCCCCCCCTTTCCGTATTGAAATTGACATGGATTCTGCCCCATCGTCCATCCTCAATGCGAACTCATGCCATCCCAGCCTAACCGGTATCGACCCCCCCCGTCATCCTTTGCAGAAGATATTATGCGCGCGCGCTCGTTTATCCAATAAAAACCAGCTTTCAAGGATCCCGTGCAAAAAACGAGACGAAGTGCACGCGCGCGTCGTCGCGCGCGTGCCGCAATAATTACAAGTTTTCGGTTTCGTGCGGATGTCAACACCGAGCGTCGATACATATATATATATATACACATAGATGTATAAGTATATGTATGTATGCATGTGTGTATATATATATATATATATATATATACAAACATGGCTTCGCAACGCGTATGTCCCAAACAAGCTTGTGCGCGGGCTCTGGCGAATTCTTGAGGAAACCAACAGTTTTTCAACCTATCTCAAAATTCAACCACACCGGCTTCGCGCGCGCGCATGTCGCAATCGTTCGAAGGCCCTCGCGCGCGTGCCGTCGCGAGAATCCTTTGTAAAAGATGGGGCGAAGTGCGCGCGCGCGTCGTCGCGCGCGCGTGCCGGAAAATCAGTTTGAAAAATGTAGTTTCGTGGCGATTTCAAACGCGAGCGTCTAAAATACATGCGAGCCAAATGGTTTCGCAACGTCAGTATTCATGGAAACGCGCGCTCGCGCCCTTGCGACTTTTTGAGGAAACAGTATGTTTTCGAACATTTTCATTGAATGTGGCGCCGCGCGCCGACATTCGCGCGCACTTGCGCGCGTTTTCTTTTGTCGGGGGGGGGAAGGGGAGGGGGCGCGATCCGCGTCGAATAACCGTGCGGGCCACTCTCGCGCGTCGGCCGCGCGCGCGTGTCGAGCTCTTTCCAAAACCTTCATCGCCGACGCGAGGGCGCCGTCATCGTCGACGGCGTGATCAGCATCGGCGCCCGCGCTGCCCGCGCCGTCGTCGTTGTCAGCATCGTCGCCATCGTCGCTACAATCATCGTCGTGTCTACCGCTGTCGGCGTCGCCATGATGCCGCGCCCGCCCAAGTCGCCGACTCGCAGTGAGGTGCCAGCTGGGATGTGCCCAGCAGTCAGCGCCACCGCGGCCGCGTCGGTCGCTCCAGACTAGTTGGCCGCTGCGCGCGCGCGTGGGTTGGCGCGGCCGCAGAGATGAACCAGCTAATGCCGCGCGCTCATCGCAATCGCCACCGCGTGGGTTTTGGAGGCCAGGTAGCGGGTGAGTGGGTGGGATGTTTGCAAGAGCGTGGGATGTGGCGTCAGCTCGTTTATTAAAATCAACTGCGCCGTGAAGATCGCCCCGCAGAGATTGCGCCGCATATTTTTGCGCCGCGCAGATGGCATCACGAAGCTCGCGTCATATGTGTGTTTCTATCTCTCTATATATATATGTATATATAAAGATTTTGAAGTGCGTAGTTTGCGCCACATGTACTCCCTTTTCAAACGAAGCATTCGGGCCCGCCACCCCCCCGAGGCCGGACGTATCATTGCCCCCTCGGAACGTGCAGTTTGCGTGTGATTCTGCCCAGTCGCCCATCCTGAATGTGATTTCACGCCGTCCCAGCCAGGCTGGAGCTCGCCCCCCCCGCCCCCCATGCGCGGCAACAAATATCGCGCGCGCGCCTTATTTAGTTTTCAAGAACCCCCGGGAAAATGACTGGACGAAGGGCGCGCGCGCGCGTCGTCGGGCGCGCGTGCTGAAATCTTTCAAAAACTTAGGGTTTCGCAGCGGTTTCAAAATCGAGCGCCCCGAACACATTTCAGACGCGCGTGGTTTTGCTGCAAGGGTTTCAAAGCAAAAGGAAGTCATGCGCCCCGAGCTCTTGCGAATTCTCGAGAAAATCATCAGTCATCCCGCATCTTCGCAAAATGCAGCCAAAACGGGCCCCTCGCGCGCGCGTGCCGAACTTGCTCGAACGCCCTCGCGCGCGTGCTGTCGCAGGACCCCCTTGCGGAAAACGGAGCGAAGCGCACGCGCGCGCGTCGTCGCGCGCGCGTGCCGAAATTCTTCAAAAGCCACGGTTTCCGCCAGGATGTCAGAGTCGAGTTTGCCGAGCGCATGCGTAAAACGTGTGGTTTTGTAACGTCAGTTTTCACGCCGTGCGCGCCCGCTCTGGCGACGTCTCAAGAAGACCGTTGGTTTTTCAACGTTGCCGTCGGATTCTGCCACGTGGGCCTTTCGCGCCGCATGTCGAACTCGTCCGCGCGCCCTTGCGCGCGTGCTGGCAGGCGCGATCCGCGTCGCATAGTGCCGCGCGAGCCACTCGCGCGCGTCGGCCGCGCGCGCGCGTCGAACTCCCCCGGAACCTTGATCGCCGACGCGGGGGCGTCGTCATCGATATCGGCGGGCGTGATCAATTCGGCGCCGTCATTGGCTTTGCCGTTGTCGCCGCCGCCGTCGTCGCCGTTGTCGCTAGTCTCATCATCGCGTCTACCATTGTCGGCGTCGCCGTGATGCCGTGCCCGCCCGCGTCGCCGACTCGCACTGAAGTGCCCGCTGGAAGTGCCCGGCGGTCAGCTTCGCCGTGGCCGCGTCGGTCGCGCCGCACTAGCTGGTCGCTGCGCGCGCGAGCATGCGCGGGCTCGTGCGGCCTCGGAGATGCTCCGGCCAACGCCAAGCATTCATCGCAATCGCTGGCTTCAAGTTCAGCAGGGTGAATTGCGCCAGATAGGTTCTCCTTTCTACGCGAAGATTAGGACCCCCCCCCGCCGATTTAACCGTTTCCCCCCGTTTTGCGATTTGCGCGTGATTTTGCCCCGTCGCCGTCGCCGACTCGAATGCGCCGTCGTCGTTGCCGGCGTGACCGGCGTCGGCGCCGTCCCTGGCCGCGCCGTCGCCGTTGTCATCGTCGTCGTCAGCAACGCCACTATCATTGTCGTGTCTACCGTCGTCGACTTTACCATGATACCGCGCCCGCCTGACTTGCGTTGAAGTGCCCATTGGGAAGTGCCCAGCCACCGCGGCCGCGTTGCTCGCGCCGAACAGGCTGGCCGCCGCGCCCGCGAGCACGCGGGCTAGCGCGGCCGCAGAGATGCACCCGCCAACGCCAAGCACTCAGCGCCATTGCCGCCGCATGCTTTTTGCAAAACACGTTGCGGGTTGGTGGGCTGGGTGATTGCGCGAGCAGTGGAGTTGACGACAGCGGGATCCACAAGTGAGTTGCGCCGCGTAGATTGCACGTCTCGTCGTATAGTGTGCCGCCTAGCCTTTGCCACATATATTGCACCACGTAGCTTGCATCTCGTCTAATATTCCTTTCCTGCGAAGGGATTCGGATCTGCCCCCCCTCCGGGGGTTATCGTTGTAGGTCTGGCTTGGGATTCTGCAATTTACATGAGATTCTTCCGCAGCGTTCATTCAAATATGAGTTCGTACCATCCCAGCCATGTCGGCATCGTGCTTTCCCCGCCGTCCTCGTCGCATGACGGCATGCGCGCGCATCCGTTATCGCAAATCATCAATGTGTAAGAATCTTGGGCAGAAATGAAACTGAGTCCACATGCGCGCGGGGCGCCGCCGAAATTTCTAAACCTTGGGTCCATGTTCACAAAAAAACAGAAATCCATAGGTTTTGCAAACCGATTTTTCAAACAACGTCTGCGCGCGCGCCCCTGTTTATTCTTAAGGAAGCCGTTCGATTTCAACAGTTTCATCGAATGCGCCCAAACGGGCCCATCGCGCGCATGTTGGAATCATTCGAAGGCCTTAACGCGCGTGGTGGAGGGGCACGGTCCTTACCAAGTAATAGCATGCGGGCCAGTCGCGCGCGTCGGCTACGCGCGCATGTTGAAGTCTTTCCAAAATATTCACCACCGACACGTGGATACTATCATCGCCATCGGCGTGATCATCATCGGCGCCGTCGTTGGTTTTGCCGTCGTCGTTGTCGCCATCGTCACCAGCATCGCCACTATCTTCATCGCGTCTGCCGTTGTCGACGTCGCCATGATACGCGCCCGCCCGCGCCACCGACTCGCACTGAAGAGCCCGCGCGTCAACGCGGCCTGCGAGACGCGCTGGGGATTTCCCAGCGGTCAGGGCCACCGCGGCTGCGTCGGTCGCGCCGGACTAGCTGGCCGCACTGCGCCGGAGCCTGCGTGCGATAGCGCGGCCGCAGCGATGTGCCAGCCCGCGCCAAGCAGTCATCGCAAGCGCCGCCGCATGTTATTTGTAAAACGAATTGCGGGTGGGTGGGTGGGGTGATTGCGCGATCAGTGGGGCTGGCAACTTCAACTCCGGCAGGGTGACTTGTACCGCTCAGATTGCACCGCGTAGATTGCATCACGTAGTCGGTTGTGAAGGGGGTGGGATCGCATTGGGACGGAGAGCCCCCCATGGGGAAATCGGTTTTGGGTTCGGTTGCGTGTCGTCGTGCAGCCGAGGCGGAGCTGCGTGGGCGGGCGAGAGGAATGAACCTTCCTCTGGCTAGGGCGCTGCTGGGCCAAAGATCAGCCCCTATAGTTTGGTTGTCCTTTGTGGCGAGTAAAGGCAGGGGAAACCAACAAAAACAACACACCCAACAAAGCCACCCAAAAAACCAACACCATCTTTCTGGCCACCAAGAAAACATCGAAATCTCGGTTTTGTGAGGTTTTCCATTGTTATCCAAAAGGAGTTAACTTTGTGGCAGCCCTACAAGAACATTCCTTTTGTGGAGGATTGCAGAATAATTCCACCTAATAATGTGGCGGCTTTACAAAGTAAGTCCTTGTGTGGCGGGCAGGGCGGGAAAGTATCAAAACCAACAAAATCAACACAACCCAAGGAACAACCAACACAACCGCCCTGGCTACCAGCAAACAGACGAGCTTGTTTTATGTATATGTATGTATGTATGTATGTATGTATGTTTGTATGTATGTATGTATGTATGTATGTATGCATATTTATATGTGTAATTATATTTATATATACATATACATATATATATATATATATATATATATACACACATACATATACATTTACACACATACATGTACCAATTCTTCGATGTATGTGTTTATTTATTTATTTATATAAAACTCTTATTGCACCACATGAGGATTCCTTGTGCAATCCGCCACGAACAAATCCTTTGGAATCCGCCACAGGAGGAATCCGTTTGTACGGCTGCCGCAAAAACGAATCCCTTGGTACCCCACCACAGAAAATAATCCCCTCGCTTAGAAAAAAAAGCTAACGACATTTAAGTTTCCTTGATTATTTTTTGAAGGACTATGGAGTTATGTTGTTTTTTTGGGGGGGTCTCGTTGGTTTTGTCACTTTCGTTGGTTTTCCTTGCCTTGCCCGCCACAGAGGGACACCTCAGAGGCCGCCGCACAAGGAATTCTGTTGTAAAGCCGCCGCGCAAGGAATCCCTTTTATGTAACCGGCCACATAAATAATCCTTCTGTGAGGCTGCCATGAAAGAAATACTTCTGCTTGGAATGGAACAACTAACGATACCGACCAGGGAGGTTTTGTTGTTTTTTCCTTTGGTTTTGTTGGTTGTGTTGCTTTTTGTGGTTTTCCGTGCCTTTCCCGCCACAAGGGAATCTTTTTGCAAGGGTGCCAAAAACAAACAAGGGAATCTTTCGGTACCCCACCACAAAATCAATTTTTTTGGCTTGGAATATGGAAGAACTAACAACACCGGATTCTTTTTTGTGACCAGGGCGGTTTTGTTGCTTTTCCCTGGGGTTTGTTGGTTTTGGTGTCCCTGCCTTTGCCGCCACAAAGGTAATCCTCTTGCCAGGCCGCCGCACAAGGAATCCCGTTGTAATCCGCCACACAAGGAATCCTTTTATAACCCGTCACAAACATAATCCTTTGTCTGGAATGGAATAGCTAACGACGCTTAGGTATCGTTTTTTTTTTTTTTTTTGTGGTGGCCAGAGATGTTTTGCTGGCTTCTCCTTGGGTTTTGCTGGTTTTGTTGCTTTTGTTGGTTTTCCATGTCCTTTCCGCCACAAGTGGAGTCATTTTGCCAGGCCGCCACACAAGGAATCCTTTTGTAATCCACCGCGAAAAGAATTCTTTTACAATCCGCCACAAAAGAACATATTTTGTAAGGCTGCCAGACATGGAATCCGTTGGTATTCTCGCCACAAAGGAATCTTTTAGTTTGGATTGGAAAAACTAATGAAACTCAGGTTTCGTTGTTTCTTCTGGTGGCGAGGGAGGTTTTGTTGGGTATTCCTTTGTTTTGAAAGTCTTCCATGCCCTCCTGCCATACCAAGGAATCCTGTTATCCGGCCGCCACAGAAATACTTCGTATGTAAGGCTGCTACAACAAGAACCCTTTAGTAATCCACCAGAAGAGGAATCTTTGTGTGACCCGCGATATGAGGAGTCGAACGCCACATATTAACAGCAGCAGCTGAAAGCACGAACGCCGCTCAGATAAGAAAACAGAGGGTGAGGTAGATCACAGGGTGGTGACCGACCTTTTTTTCCAATCTGGTCGTTACAACGGTGCTGCCGTTGCAGCGTGGGCCTCATTTTAGGCTCTGTGCTTTGCTCCCGTCGTTCAAATTGGCGCTCTCGCCTCAGCGCGGGCCACTTTTCTGCATCCGAGTCTTTCCTCATCGTTGTCGTCCCCCCTTTCCTCTCCTCCGCCTTCCCCTGGTCTGCTCCTCCCGGTCCCTCTGCTTCAGTTCCTGCTGCTGCTGTTCGCTCTCGTCCTCCTCCTTCGTCATCCTCCTTTCTTTCCTCCTGCTCATCCTCCTGCTCATCCGTCATCTCCTTCAATGTACCCAGCTTCCCCATTTCCGATTGTGCAAAACACGATGGGGTTCTTTTTTGTCTTCCAGATCCGCTATGACACGCGTCGGCAGATAGAACAAATCAGCTCCATGGGCGAGGATGGGTGGGAAGGGTAGGATGTCAGATATGGCGCGAACGCACCTAGCTTGCCTCTCTTCTCTCTCCTCTCTTCTCATCCCTCCTCCTCTCTCCTCCGTTCGTTTTCTGATTACGACCGTTGGGCGGTATACGACGATGATGTTCTGCTCGGGCCGGGTTGACGGCGATAGCGCTGCCAAGGTCTGCGGCGGCGGGACTGGTCTGACGGCGACGAACACCACCACGACCTCAACGGGCACCCATCCTAGAGGCTTGTGCCATTCCGGTGCCGCCCGCGACTCGTGGACCCCTGGGCGTCTTGTGAGGCGCATACTGACCAGGATCTCCAGGCGGATCCAGCCGTGGCCACGAGGGCGCCCCAGGATGAGCAACAACTTGCAGAAAGCGAGCCTCGAACCTCGATCCTCGAACCTCGAGCGTCCTTCCCTGTCGTTCCCTCGAATGTCTCGCCGATGCGCGCCGAGGCCTGCGTGTGCCCCGGCCCATCGGCGTGTTCGCCTCGTGCCCGCTGTCACGAAGGGCAGCGAGAGAGATGGCGCGACGACACGTCATAGTCTGTACGATCTACCGTTGGGGGTCATACCGTGACGCGGCCGGACGCTGCTGGAGACCAGACAGTGCGGAACAACTGGGAGAAGCACCACCTTGGCACCCGCGCACATCTGACCGGGCCCCGGCCCGCCCGCGCCGCTCCTGCGGGCCCCGCCTGCCCGTCTCGTCTCGTCTCGTCGTCTCGCCCGCTGTCCTGCACCCTCTTCTCCTTCAGTTCCTCCTCCTCCTCATCATTGCAGCTTCGCTGGGCATGGGGCGGAGGGTTTGGAGGAGCAGCAGGAGAAGAAGTGTCAGGAGGAGGAGGAGGGGGTGGTGGTGGCGGTGGTGATGGGAAGTTTGGCTTCTGCCCTGGATCCTGATTCCCGGAGGCCCCCAGAGGCCGCAGAAAGGATGAAGACGGCCCATTGCAGCACGAGAGTGCTCGAACACCTCTCTCCTCGATCCTTGAGGGTCGTGGGGGGAATCTTGGAAGGACCCCCGACCAGCGGGGGTCGGCGGACTCCTCGACGACCTCCCTCACAACGACCTCGGCATCCAGCACCGCCACCTCGACCACGACCACGGGCTCCAGCACCACCGGCTCCTCCACCGTGACCTCGATGTCCAGCACGAGGCGCTCTGGCGCCCTCCCGCGCCTCCGGGGGGGCGAAGGGGGGAGCCAACACGTGCGGGTTTCAGTTTGACAATGCTGCAGCACCATACTCGGATCAGATCTTCAGCAACCAAAGGTACTGGCTGCTACAGTACCTGCCACACGCTAGGCCATGGGGATTTCCAGGTTGTGCCGTTTCACAATGTACAAGTAAGATGGGTTTGCGGGCAGAGGATGTTCAGACACAAGTCATGCGCATTTTCCTCGGAGGGGCAGCTTAGGCCTTGGGAGTTCCACAGATGGGCCCAGCACGTTCAGAGGTTTTGGATCTACCGCCAGCCTTCTGGGCCGGTGGATTCCGGGTCGACGGTAGATTTCCCAGCAAATTTCGGGTCGAAGGTTGATTTTCCAAAGTGTCTCTCAGCCATGGCTCCACGGCGCCTGCTATAGTTGAGCGACCACGATGCCCAATTGTGGCTAGACGTTTTCCAGTTGACATTTTTGCCCAGGGCGGTCCGCATTTTCTTTTAGCAATGCTACTTCTGTTGCTGCTGCTCCTCTCACCTCAGCACAACCTCGTCGCTGTCTACTCGGACGGAGAGTAGTTCAATCAGCGCGACTAGCTCGACAACTGGTTCGACGGCCACCATTACCATGACGAGGCATTCCGTCATTGCTTGCTTATTTGTGCTAGGCTGCGTTGGCGGATGGAGGGCCACGATCCAAGGGTAGCGCTCCTCCAGCAAGCAGAGCGGCGACTTGCATGCTGCGTGCTCGAATGCGTTTCTATCACGGTCGTCGAGTGCTGGGTGCATGGCTGTCTGGTGCGCGTGTATGTGCGGCATGCGTGACACATGATGTACGCATGTGTTTACAGGCTTCTAGGTTTCAGGTGTATGCGTTGCGCACGTATGTGTCTTTTTCAAGCGGGTCGTATGCGGGTGAGCCTACGTATGCCTGTGTACTCATAAGCATGTGCGCACGTGTGTAGCAGTGCGTGCATTTGTGTTGGCCTGTGTGCCTCTGCGTGCCTCATCAGACCCATCTTAGTGTTTGTAGGCTGCTGGCATTTGGCCCTGGATCGATTCGGCTACCGTGCAGGGGTTCGCTCACAGCTCCTTTATGTTGCGTGTTCGGCCACCTTCGCACGTTCCCCACCCCTCCTGCGTGATTTCCCCGACCATCCTGAACTGATGTATCGTAGGCTTCTCTCTTCTGCGCCGCGCGTCTCACCACTCACTGATGGCACGGATCGTGCCCAATACGGAGCTCCACTTACGGCCCTCGTGGGGGATTGTGCGCAGGCGCCCCCTCCGCACGTTCCGGTGCGCCTCGCCGGCGGATCGTACCTCATAGGGAGCTGCACCTACGGCCCTGGGGCGTGTCTGTGTGTCTGTGTGTCTGTGTGTCTGTGTGTCTGTGTGTCTGTGTGTCTGTGTGTGTGTGTGTATAGGTGTGTGTTTGTGTGTGTGTGTGTGTGTGTGTGTGTGTGTGTGTGTGTGTGCACCGCCCCCCCCCCCCGCGGATGAAGCTACCGGGGAAGTCTGCGCCACCTGGGAGCTCCACGACTCGCAGGCCCGGGCGGTGAGGCCCCGACGGCCGTGCCCACCTTCTGAGCCTCTGCGTGCAGAGGCCGCCGGGCACCGGCAGGCCGCGCACACCACCCGGGCGCCCTGCCAGCCCTGCCGGCCCGGCCCTGCCCGTCGCCGGGCCTCGGCTGCGCTCGCCTCCCGGAGCAGCCCGGCCTGCTGCAGTGCCCTCGAGGGCCCTGCCCGCGGCCCGCGGGCAGCCGCCTTCCGCCTCTCCCCGGACGCCCTCTGCCGCTTCGCCCGCTGTGGGACGGCGCTCGAGGGCGCGCGTGCCTTTACACATACCTGAGTCGTCGAAAGCTATTTGATTTTTTGGGGGGCCAAGATCCTTTCATCTCTAATGGTTCTATCCTGGACCTCTTCCTGGCCACTAGGGGGCCAGGAAAAATTAGAGACGAGCGCAATTAGAAGTGAGCACGATCAGAAATGAGCGACGTGTACCCTGGATGGGCACCACCGGAGGGGGCCCAGCGGTTCAGGCCACGGCAAGGCCGTCGAACGTTTTTCCCACGACCTGTCCCCGCACCAGCCCATTGCCGCCAGCCTATCCAGACCTCCTCGAGTAACGAACAAATCATGACGGGAGGTTTTTTCTGGATTTTCGGCCTCCGGGGGCCCTCACCGGGCCTCGGGAGCGTCAACAAAACGACTCGGGATGCAAGGCTGGTCATGGGGAAAGGGTCGGGACCTTTGGGGGTCGGCATGATGAACAAATCATTACGTCGAGGGTCTGGGTAGAGCGTGCTTGGTACCTCTGGCGCGGCCCGTCTCAGCGCGAAGGACCCGACATCCCACGCCCTCATATTGGAAGAGGCGGGACAATGCCCAGAGGCCCAGTCCCTCATGTCGCTTTTTGTGGCGGCCACTGGCGGGGGCGCCGTCGCCCTCATCGGTGACCACGCCCAGCTGGGCCCCTACTCGCACTCCCAGCCGGCGGTGGCCATGGGCATCACCATCTCCCTGATGGAGAAGCTTGTGGCCCTTGTCCACGCACACCCCTCCATGGTCACCTGCCTTCGCCTGTGCTGCCGCATGCACCCCGACATCCTCATCTTCACTCCTCTTCAGCACTACAACGGGCTCCTTGCGCGCGGACTCGCCTGCGACAGTGTCGCTACGGCCAGCCCCCCCATCCTGGCAGTCGACTCGCCTGTGCGTCGATCGGTCCAGCACGGGCCCACTGCCGCCTCTCCCCCCGAGCATCCCGCGCAGGCTGCTGCCAGCTCGACCCCAGACCGCCGTGCTCGCCCAGCCGTAGCCTGGCTGGACCTGGGTAAGGACGCGCCTGCGCCCACACAGCCTGCAAGAGGGTGGCCCAGGGGCTCCCCCCCTCCAGCACGGCACGCTGCTTCGACGGCCCCGACGCCTCCCTCGTCGGCGATGCTGGTAGCTCACGGTGGGCCCACGTCTCCGGCGTCGAGTGGTCCCGCGGGGTTAGTTAGCTACTTCGACCCCGCCGAGGCCAACCAGATCGTGTGTTCCCTGCACCGCCTCACCCCCCGCCCTCCGTGACACAGACCACTCCGTGGCCGTCATCTCCCCTGCAAGCTGCAGGTGGAGGCCTTGACGCGCGGCTGGCCTCTCCCCACCGGCGCCACCCAGCCAGCCCAGTGCTGGCACTCCGCCCGCTTGGGTTTCCCAGAGCCCCTTCTCGTCGGCCTCCACGAGGCCTTCCCCAGCGCACGGGTCTAATCTATCGATCAGATGCAGGGCCGCGAGGCAGATGTGGTGCTGGACTCCTGCAGGCGACGTCGACGACGACGACGACGAGAAACCGGTCCACGGCCGGTTCTACATCTTTGGGTCGCCGCTCGGGGGCGACGCAGCGTCGTATCCTTCTTCAGCGTGGCCAGGTCCCTCGCCGGCCGCGACCCGGCCTCCCCCGGCTCCGTGACCTCGCAGTCACCGCAGGACTGGCCGCCCGCGTGCCGTCGTGCACAGGTCGGGTCACGAGGCCGTCGGAGCCATGGCACTTCCGGGCCACGCCCCCGCCGCACGCAGTGAGGAGGAGCGCCACCTGGAGGCCTTCGGCCGCCCAGCAGCAGGCCTTCCTGGGCGCCGTCCGCCAGCTGCCCCCGGCCGGCTTCACCGCGGCGGGCACATGCCAGGACCTCTTCGAGCGCCTGTCCTGGCTGGTCGAGGTCGAAGGCTTTTCTCCCCCTCCTTGCTCTGGTGGTTCGCCCTCACCCCCACTGGCACCGCTCAGGCAAGCAGCTGCTGCATCCCGTGCGGTGCGATCGCAAGTCCCTGTCGAAGTTGGCTTGCGCGCTCCGCCCGGTGCTGGGCTGCGATGCGGGCAACATCTGCCTCGCTGGGTGGTGGCGCTTGCTGCTCCGCCTGCTGGGGCTAGGGCCCGACCGGAGGCAGCCAGGGATCGGGCGAAGAGAACTATGCACATGCACCGATCCTGGCAAGGCCCATCTTTGACCCAGGATCGGTGCATATGCCTTCCTGGCCAAGGTAGGAGGGCGTATGCACCGATCCTGGGCTCAGGATGGGCCTGGCCAGAATCGGTGTATGTGCATAGTTCTCTTTCCTCTGGCCAGGGAGGCCAGGGGTGGGCGCCCCGACCTTCGAGGGGAGGCCAGGGGGAGAGGAAGCAACGACCGCCACGAAAATCACGGGCTCCTCGCCCATGGGGAGGGGGCCGGCCAGGGGAGGGCTCTCCGCGGCCCAGAGGGGTGGCCAGGGAGGCCAGGGCGGGGGAGAGGACGGGCGACCACGAAAAGAAGGGGGAGGAGGAGGAGGAGGAGCAGGAGCAGGAGGAGGAGGAGGAGGAGGAGGAGGAGGAGGAGGAGGAGGAGGAGGAGGAGGAGGAGGATTCTGCGGGCCAGGGAGGAAGGCCAGGGAGGCCAGGGGCGGGCCTCCCGACGCCGGAGGGGGGGCCCCCCTCTGCATCGTCCCAAGTGGTCCGGGCGCACTCTCTCCCCCGTCTTGATGGCGCCAGGTGCAGTGGGCCCCTCGCGGGCGCGGCAGCGCCGCCCGCGGCGGGCGGAACAGCGCCGGGGGACGCTGCCGCCGCCAGCAACCCGCTGGCGCGCGACCCCCCCCCCCCCCTCAGCGAGGACCTTGGGCTCCCCTCCCGAGCCCAGTGGCCCCGGGGCCCCTCGCGGTTCACCCCCTGGCAGCCGTGGCCGCGACCGTCTGCAGGCCTTCCTCGACCTTGGAGCGGAGCTGGGCAGCCTTCCCCAGGGCACACCTTGCGCAGCGCGTCGAGAACAGAAAGGACTCGGCCGCGATGGTGGGGTGGCATTGTGCGCCGCGAGAAGTGTGGACGGAAGGGCCGCCCAGTCCAGCTGGATCCCGCAGCCTCGTCCTCTCCTGGTCTGCGGTCTCGCCTCAAGCTGCACTTCCCCGCCCGCGCCCCAGGGAGCTGGGTCTTCGCCGCCTGCGCTGCGCGATGCGCCTCGCGGCTCCAGCCGCCCCGCCGGTGGGCAGGCGCAGCTGGCCCGCTCCTCGCGCCCCGCCGCGCCACTCGCGTGCCGCCGCCCCCGGCGCCTTGCTCCCCCCAGGTCGCTTCGCTGGCGGGCGCCGCAGGGCCTCGTCTCGCGATCCTGCGCCCGACGAGCGCGCCGCCTCGGTCGACGCTGGCGTCGATGAGCCCCCTGGGCCTGTCCCGTGACGAGCTGTGCAGGCGGGAATTCAAGGCAGGCAAGGCCGGGGGCGCCCGCGGGAATCGGCCGAACCGCCTCCTCGGGCTCAGCTTCCTGGAGCGCCGATTTCCCGACGAGGCGCACCCTGCCAGCGGACCCTACCAAGTGCCCTACGGGCAGCCTGGTCGACTTCCTCACTGAGCTCTTGCGCAGGCTCCTCGGTCTTCCCAGCCCGTCCGCCGCTGGCTCGTCCGCCGATGGTGCTGCTGGCAGTGACGCGGCCCCTGCCGCCGCGAGCGGCTCCTGCGACCCTCTGTCGAACGGCGGAGGCTCTCAGCGGGCTGTCGCCGGCCCGCCGCGCGGCGCCTTGCTGCCCGCCCCATCGCGGCGCGCCAGCGTCCCTGCGCCCCTCTTGGGGCGCCCGGCGGGGCCCCGCCCCCGACGCCCTTCGCTGCGCGCCCCCCGCGACGCTGCGGCCCTTCGAGCGACTCGAGGGCGTCAGTATCAACGAACTGGCCCCTGCCGACCTGGTGGCGGTCGTCAGCCACGACCGCCAGCTCGCTCGTATGCAGGCCGCGCACCAGCGCGCGCACCTCGTCAAACAAAGGCTGGACCCCCGCGCAGACTCCCGCTCAGTGCCCCCTGGAGGTGCTCCGGACCTTCCTCGCCGGTGCATTCGGTCCAAAGGAGAGCCGTCCCAAGCGGTTCCCCCACCCCGCTGGGGCCCGCGTGGGTACAACTCTGCCTCTGCTTACCACCTGGACCCCCAGGTCGTCGGCAGAGCGCAGGAAGTCAGGCGCACGGCGGGCCACGACTTGCGGACCGACTTCCTCGCCTCGCTTCTCCCCGTGCGCTTCCCGGCCGCCGCCGCGGAGCCCGAGCTCAAGCACCCCGAGGTGCTTGCCGCCTTTGCCAGCGGGTGGGGCGAGGGCCGTCTTCGCGGCTGGGGCAGGCCGGACATCTCTGAGCGGCGCGGCCTGGCTGCCAGGGTTTTGCGTGAGCAGTCCACGCCACCGTCGCGGATCCTTCAAGGAGGCGCGTGACCCCCGCGCGCTCAATTTGCCGTCCTTCGTAGCCCTGTCCATGCGGATGAGGGCACCCCTACCGCCGTGAAGTCCGCTCCTGCTGCCAGCACGCAGCCTCGCTCGCCCGCCCGCAGGGTTTTCGCGCCCGATCTGAGCCCCATCAGCGCCCCCGCCGGTGGCCAGGTACCTCCCGCGCAGTGCATGAGGGGAAACAGACCGCAGTGCCCCGCGCCGGTCGGCGGCCACCCCTCCCCCGCCCCCCATCCCCTGGCCCCCCTCATCCGCGGTCCCTTCGACCGACGCCTCCCTCGCTGAGGCGCCTCACCCTCCACGGTGGGCATAGCATTCGCGATCGCAGGAGCGGGCTGGCGATGCTCTCGCGCCGCCCGCTCGGCCCGCCCCGCCTCCCAGAAGCCCGCTGCCCCGCCCCCTGCCGCGTCGCCGGGGCCCACCTGCGCGCCGCGCCCTGCAGGGGACAGGTGGCGGCCCGCCCTCCGCGGGTCCATCGGTCTGGACCTGCCCTCGCGGGCCCGCTGCCGCTCGTCCCGGCCCGCCTCCCCCCCTGCTTCGCCGCTTCGCCGCTTCGCCCCCGCGCTCCGCCGTCGCCCCGCCCCCGCGGAACGCCCGGGTCCCGCGGAGGCGCTCCGCAGGCGCCCCTGTGTGGCGCGCGGCGGGCCTGGAGCCCCCGGGCCGGGCCCCGGGGCCCCCGCCGCCGCGCCCCGCGCGGCCCCGCCTCCGGGCCCGCCCGCGCCAGTGCCTCGGCGGACCGCGCCCCCGCGCCAGCCAAGCAGCGTGCCGGCGCGTCTGCCTGCCACCCTCGCCCCGCCCGTGGCCGCCACGCGCCGGAGGCGGAGGCTGCTCGCCGCGCTCTTGTGCGACGCATGACCAACCTCCGCGCGCGCGGGCCGCCCTTCTCGCGGGAGGCCAACGTTGCCTGGCGCACCCGGCTCCACAGCCGCGGCCCCGCACTGCTGGGTGGCATACGTGTTGATGCCAGCCTTCACGCACCGTGTATAGAACAACTCACAGAGTTTCTGGGTCCCCCCCTCCGCAGAACACTGGGGTTAAGTCGGGCCTGTCTCCCTACAGGGGAATTTTGGAGGAAAAATAAGAAATAGTCAAAATACCCCCAAATGGTCAAAACATAATAGAAAAATAGTCCCCAGACTATTTTTTGACTGTTTTTGAATATTCCTCCTGTAGAGGGACAGGCCCGACTTGACACTGGGGGGTCACAAAACGCGGCTTGACTCCAGACACTTGTCGCGCCCCTCCCGCGCCGAGCCCGGGCCGCCGCGTTGAGCGTCCGGTCGGTGCGCGCTTGCACTGGCACTGGCTTGTCTCCCCTTCCTCGCGACGCCCACCGCGGCTCGGCCTGGGGGCGCGCTGCTCGGGTCAGCCGCCGTCGCTCCCCCCCGTTCCGCTTTCGTCGCCCTCCCCAGTCGATCCAGGGACATGACCGCGTCTCGCCGTCCATCGCCGTGCGCCTAATCTGGCCCGAGGACCTCCCTGCCTCCTGGAGGGATGCCTGGGTGCTCTCCTCCCCGCTGAGCGCCGTGGTGACCCCTCGGGTGCGGCCCGCACTGGTGCCCCGCCTGCACGGCGCGGGGGCTGGGGCGGATCGTCAGCGTTCCACGGCCCATCCCCCTGGCCAGTGCGGCGCCCTCGTGCCTCGCCTTGCAACTGGCCCTCCGCCCACTGCCTTGAGCGCCCGTGGTACCTACAGCGGTCCCCGCCTCGCCGCGCCGCGCGCCCAGCGGGCCCTCCTTGCATCTCCCCTTGCAGCTGCCCTGACGTGCTGCATCCACCTCCCCCCGTCTCCTGAGAGGACCCTCCCGCCGCGCTGCGCGGTGCTGCTTTTGTCCAGCATGCCGCTGCTGTTGCTCACTCCGGCGCCTGCCTTGGCTGGGCCTCGACTGCCTGTCGTCTTTCCCCTGGCGGCCCGACTTTGCGGCCCGCTGCGCTTCGTCCTTTGTAGTTGTGCTGAGCACTGACCCTGTCCTGGTCTCTCCCCGTGTCTCCCTGTCTCCCCGTCCTTTCACCTCGCGTCAGCCCCCTCGCGAGTGACCCCGTCGATCCCTCATGGGCGGATCCTGGGTCCCGCACGCCGCGTGACCTGGGCTAGCTGCGCGCGTCTGTTCGCCCGACTTTCAACGCCGCGCCGCCACGCGCGTGGCCGCGACGCCATATATATATATATATATATGTAAGTGCTCGCACGTGAATCATCTAGACAAGCCCGACCGCCGCTAAGCGGCACAGCGCTTCCGTAGTCTTCTCTGGGGTTCAAAGCGATGCCTCAGATGGCATGGATCTCGGGCTGAACCTTTTTTACGAGGTTGTTCGATCGTTGGGCACTGCCGCCATAGTCTCGGCCGGCAGTTGCCCTGGGGTGCCCGCGTGCCCCGCCTGCCCGCCGTGCCCGGCGGTGCCAGCGTGCCCAGGCGCGCCACCGCTCCCCGAGCCGACGTGCGGGGTGAGCGACCCCGAGGTGCTGGCGGGCAACAGCCGCCTGTGGGCCTGGACGGTGCTGCTACTCGGGGCCAGCTCGACGTTCGTCGCCCTCGGCTTCTTGTGCAATGGCGGCCGCAGCCCCAGTGGGGCCGCTGCCCCTGCAGGCGGCGCCGGGGCTGGGAGTGGCGGCGCAGGCGGTGCAGGCGGCGGTAGCCTGGGCCTTCGTATGGTACGCGACGCCGGAGGTCCTGTGGCACCAGAGGCTGCTGCTCGGCGTGCTGGCGTCATCGGCGACTAGGTTCCTCATTGTCACGCCAGATGGACAGGTATATGATGAAGAGTATGGTCCTGCCAATGCAGACGTGGTGGGGATCCGCTTCGCGACGCAGCGGTGGCCGCCTCCTCCCGGCGTGGCGAGGGCGATGTGCTACAGGTTCGCTGCCGCTCCGACGGCGGCTCAGATCGCCCAGTGGACGGGTGAGGCGACCGCCCACGCCCTGGCGCTGCAGACTACGGTGGCGCCGCTCCCCGCGCTGGTGCACGGCAGCGCGACGCCGCCGGGGGGGCCAGCCGCCGCGCCTGCTCCTGAGCCGCCCGCGCCTGGCGCGGCCGCCGTCGCGGGTGCTGCACCCGCGCCCGCCCAGGGCGAAGCAGGCAGCTGGCTGGCAGTCGAGACACGGGCTGGGCTTCGTCGCGGTGAGGCGGTGGCCCTCTCGCCACAGGCCATTGTGCAGGGCACGCGTGCTATGCAGGAGCAGGGGGTGCCGCCGCAGTGGGTGCTGCTCGCCTTCGTACCGCCTGGTGGTGAGATCGAGTTCGCGGGGGCGGAAGCGGTAGGCGACGCGCGGCTGATGACCGTGACGACCATCGGTGGGCAGAGAGTGAAGGCGCTGTTCCGAGCGGCAGTGGACGCCGTGCAGGAGGTGAACTTCGTGGATTTCCCGGTGCCAGGTCCTCGCACGACATTGTGGTGCCTGAAGTTCATCAATCGTCGCAATGGAGGTGCCATTGATTGGCACCGCTTCTGGGAGCACACGCACGGCCTCAAGGCCGAGTTTTGGGGCGTCGGTGAGCATCTCATGATCATGCACGCCGTGGACCTGGCCCTCACGTACGACGCCCTTGATGTCGTAAACTTGGGAGCCTTCGAGCTGATGATCAGGAAAGCCCAACTCATCGAGTACAGCTACTCCGAGATGGGCGGCGGCGGGAGGTCCAGCGACGGCGCCGAGGCTGACGGCAAGGAGAAAAAGGACAAGAAGGGCAAGGGCCGTGGCGGCCTCATGCGAGTGGGGCTCTACGACGAGTCCCAGATCTTCATGGGGGGCCACAAGGAGTTCGGGGACATCATGGTGGCCCCCGACCTCTTGGACTACGTGTCGAAGGAGGTGGAGCGCGACGCCAGCGTGCTCAAGCAGGTTCGCAAGGCCCGCGAGGAGCGGGCCGCGGCGGGCCGCTAGCCCTACGAGAAGGCCGCCCGATCAGGCCTCCTGTCTGATCGGGCTCTTGGCGAGGGGACTCTCGTTCCCTCGCCCATGCGGGTGGCTGCCGCGTCCTCGGACATGAAGGCTGCCTACGGTTTTGGAGTGCCAGCCGCTGACGGTCGACAGCGCGACCTGTTCCCGCTGCCCGATGTGTTTCAGGGGCCATCCAGTTTTTCAGCGTCGACACGACCGAGTCTGTCTCGACGCTCGCGCCAGCGCCTCCATGCGCACCAGCACGAGCTGAATTGGGCGAGCGATATGGTGGAGTCGCTCAATGAGATGAGTGCTGGGCCGCAATACCGCGGCGTGCTGGGGGCGCAGGCCACCGAGAGCCAGCAGATGGTGCTCGATCGTCTTCTTTCGTGTGCTCAAGAGGTGGGTCGCCCCCCTCCTGGGCTTTCAGGCCAGGAAGCCTTGCGAGAGCTTCTGGCCCGCCGGGGCTACGACGGCGAGCCCGCGACCCTGGCCAACCTTGATGTTGACTGTCTGGCGCTTCCTGAGCGGGGTCGCCGAGCGGTACCTCTTTTGGAACTGGATGAGCCAGCCGGTGTGGAAGTCACAAGGATCCTACAGGAGAAGCTCTTGCCAAAAGAGGAGGCGGAGCAGCGTAAGTCCAGTTCGGGAGTGAAGAAGGTTTTCACGGATCCTCGCCTTCGTAATCGCCGTGAATACTTGAAACTGGTGAAGCGGCTTGAGGCGTGCGGTCTTATCGAGTACAGGACGCACCGCGAGGAGGATGTCGGTGTGTTCGCAGTCCACAAAAAAGATGGCAGACAACGTATGATCATTGATGCCCGATGGGCCAACTCTCACTTTGCTGACCCGCCAGACGTCAAGCTGGCCACGGGCCAAAGTTTCGCCATGCTTGAGGTCGACGCAGGCGAGCCCGTGTGGCTGGGCGGAGTGGACATCGTGAACTGTTTTTACACGCTGGAGCTCCCGACCGAGTTCCGCGGGTATTTCGCCCTTCCTCGCCTTCGAGCCCGCGACGTTGGTGGAGACGGTGACGGGGTCGTATTTCCATGCTTGAAGGTGATCCCGATGGGGTGGAATCAAGCGCTGATGGCCTGTCAGATCATCCACGAAGCGATGGTGGACAAGATCGAGGGGATCTCGCCCGCCAACAGGATGTCCGACGGGGCCGAGGTGCCAGCCATGCAGCCGATGGTGCACACGGAGTACGTGGACAACTTCGTGGCGTACGCTGGCGAGCAAGGCCCTGTGGCTGAGGCTGCTCGGCGGGTGGACGCCCTGTTCCGCTCAAAGGGGCTCCCCACCCACGGGGTCGAGGTGAGCCAGGGCGGCGCTTCGCTCGGCTGGGAGTTCGCGACCGACACCAGCCTGGTGGGGCCGAGTCGGCTTCGCCTCTGGCGGCTGCGGCTGGGCATTCAGGAGGTGCTACGTCGCCCGAGGGTGTCGGGCCGCGTGATCGAGATCATCATAGGCCACCTCACCTTCGTGGGCTTGCTGCGCCGTGAGTTCCTGGCAGTTTTCGGGGCCGTCTACGCCTTCGTCAGCCAGAATCGTGAGCGAGAGGTTGCACTCTGGCCTGCCGTCAGGAGGGAGTTGAAATGGGCGTCCTCTCTACTTCCTTTGTTGCGTCGTGATCTCGGGGCAGCGTGGTCGGACACTGTCTGTGTCAGCGACGCGTCGCCGTGGGGCCGCGGCGTAGTAGAGGGGGAACGGGCGGTGCCGCTCATTGCAGCTGCCGGGCGGGTGAGCGAGCGCTGGCGCTTCTCGAAGAGTGAGGAGCTCGGCGCCCGGGCTCGACTGCACTGCGAGCTGCAGCAAAGCAGGCTGCGATCGCAGGACAAGGACAACCAATGGCCAGACAGCTGTACCCCTTCCTCAGACTTCAGAGAAATCAGCCCTGAACTCATGAAAGGCGAATGGAGAGTTGTGTCTGCTGGCCGCTGGTGGAAGTCCGAACGCATGCCCCTGCTCGAGGCTAGGGCGGTCCTCTGGGCCCTGAAGCACCAGCTCCGGCGTCGGAGGTCCTTTGGCAAAAAGCTTTTGTTCATCGTCGACGCTATGAGTATCGCTCTGATGTTTTCAAAGGGGAGATCGTCGTCATCACCTATGAATCGCATCTGCAGACAATGGAGCGCACTATGTCTCGGAGCCAATGTTATGCCAAGCGTACGATGGATCATGAGCGAGCTAAACCCAGCAGATGAGCCATCACGTATATATGCACCACCATCAACGTCATCAGTACTACATCGTCATTTCCTCGGGTCCGTACCACGTCTTGGATCCGATTCAGGCAGCCCGAGGGTGGGACACCGGGGCCACTCAGAGCGCGATGCTGCGCCGCCCTTCCCTGGCGGCGACAGCGTCGCCCGCGGCGAGCAGCGGGCAGCTCAGCCGAGCGGCGGCCGCTGCGACCTCAGCGACTCGGAGGCCGACAGCAGCAGCCGAGGCGAAGGCCAAGCGGGCCGCCCAGAGGAGGACACGCCAGTCCGAGGCGAAGGCCTACCAGTCCTCGAAGGGCCGCACCTTCCTGGAGGCCCGCTCGGTG
>CAUYUJ010007602.1:82500-160000 GCA_963575745.1 Prorocentrum cordatum | reverse complement strand
CCACCACCTCCTGCATCCCTTGTCCACAAGAATGTCTCCTCCCAGTTGCACCCCCAGACGTGTCTGTAGGACGGGCTGGGCGTTTCGCCTGAGTTTTCTCACCAGTTACGATCCTGATGCTTGAAAGCTGCAACCAGTTCACGGATGTAGGACGGGTGGTTTTCAAAATGTTGTTCTCGCCTTAGCGCCGCGCGCATGTGTCTTAAACATTCACCACAGTTTCACCGATGGAGTGCAAGTCGTTTTCAACATGTGGCTCTCGCTTTAGCGCCGCGTGCATGCGTCTTAACAGTATGCAGTCGTTTCACGAATGGATGGGGGCTGTTTTCAAAATCAGGTTATCGCTTTAGTGCCGCGCGCATTCGCCTTAACAGCTGACAGCAGTTTCACGGATATTGGGCGGGTAAGTTTTCAAAATGTGGCTCTCGCCTTAGCGCCGCGCGGATTCGTTGTATAAGTTTGTAGCAATTTCGCCGATGGAGGGCGGGTCGTTTTCAAAACGGGACTCTCGCCTTAGCTCCGCGCACATTCGTTTTAACAGTTTGCAGTCTTTTCACTGGTGGATGGCAGCTTCTTTTCATAATGTGGCTCTCGCCTTAGCTCGGCGTCAACCCGACATACTTATACTATATGTGCGTCGCCCCCCCAGGGGCGACGCGCGCACCAAGAAGTCGTATAGTATATGCGTTGTGGCGGACGCTTTCTGGCCACACCGCTCGGGAAACGATATACTACAAGATGAGTATACTATATGCTCGGGTCGGACGCGCGCCTCCGAGGAGGACATATCGTATTAGTATATATCTGTGCTTCCCATTAGCGCCGCGCACATTTGCCCTCAATTTTTGAATTGCAGGATTCATCTTTTTGAAGTCCCACGAACGGTGTTCTGGCACGATTTAGGCTTGTCAGGATGCAACAATCACGTTGATTCGCAGTGTTGAAGTCCCAGGAATTGTGTTCTGGGACGGTTTAGGATCGTCAGGATGTAAGAGTCATGTTGATTTGCGGCGCTGAAGTCCCTGGACGGGTGTTTTGGCACGATTGAGGATTCTCAAACGGTTGTCTTGCGGGCACTTCTCGCAATGAATGTAAATCCTTCTAGGGACCTATGAAGAGGGAAATTGTAGGGATGGTCGACTGCAACATCGTTGATGCGTCTTGGGTTTGCTCTAGTCCTCCTCCTCCCCGCCTCCTCTTCCTCCTCCTTCTCCTCCTCCTCCTTCTCTCTTCCTCCTCCGCCATCCTCGTCCTTTTCGCCCTCCCCTCCCCCCGCCGTTGTCCCCCCTGGCCCTCCTCTTCCTCCTCTTCCTCCTCCTCCTCCTCCTCCTCCTCCTCCACCTCCCCCTCCCCGATACCATTCGTCGCGACATGCTCGCGACAGCTGGTCCCATCCGGGCTCCTGGGGGCGCCCTGCACCACTGCCGCCGCGGGTCCTCGTGGGGGGGGGGGGGCACCGGAGAGGGCCCGGCGGACGGGAAGGCCCGCCCCCAGTCCGACGAACGAGCGCAGCGACGACGGACGACGGCGACGGCGGTGGCGGCAGCCACGCGAGCCAGCAGATTTGCCGCCTCGGTGGGAGGGGCGGAGGAGCGAGGTGGAACTACATGAGTGCGCTCGGCTCCCGCTCGCGGGGGGGAGGGGGGGGCGGGGCGGGGGGTTGGCGCCCGGGCGGGGGAAGCTCGGCGCGCGGGAGGTGCGCCGCTACGCCGCGGCACGGGGGCCGGGCAGCCGCCCCTCCAGGGGAGGGGGGCCGAAGGGGTGGGCCGCGAGGGGGGGCGACGAGAGGGTGGCCGCTCGGGTGGGCCCCTCATCGGCACGGCCGGATCGGCCTCGGGATCCTGGTCGGAGCGCCCCCCCCGGGAGAGGTCGGGGGAGCGGCGGTAGTCGTCGGTGTTTGGCTGTTTCCGCTGCAGCGCTGGCGTCGTTTTCGCGTTTTCGGTCGTTCAGCGTGTGGCTGCCGCTGCAGCGCAGGCCTCGGCTGCAAATGGTCAGTCCTCGAGCACGGTTATCCGGCCGCAGCGTCCATGCAGCCATGATATGCAGTTATATGTTATGCAACGCCGTGCTATTCTGCGATGCCATGCCTTGTCCTGCAAGGCTGCGATGTGCAATGCTGGGCTACGCAGTGCCATAACATGCTATAATGTCACGTGTCATGCCATGGCATGCCATGCAGGGCTATGTTATGTACCGCTCTGCGATGTCTTGTCTTGCGCTGCAATGCTATGATGTGAAATGCTTGAACTACGCAATACCACACCATGCTATGCCATGCCGCACCCTGCCGTGCTCTTCTACGCTATGCTATGCCGTGGTATGTCATTATATGCATCGCGTACCCTTTGGGTACCGTTGTCATCTTCGACATACGACTGTGCGAATAGATAGGGGATCTAGGCAATTGCAGGGGATGGGAGGGAGGGGTAAGACGCCAGATATGACGCGAGCGCACCTTGCTTGCCCCCCCCCTCTCTCTCACTCTCCTCTCTCCTCTCCTGGCAGACTTTCGGCCAGCAGGCGCTGGTCTCTTGAGGAGCTGGGCGTGGAGCTCAAACAATTCCCCTCTCCTCTAATCTTTCTCCTTTTCCTCTCCTCTCCTCTCCTCTCCTCTCCTCTCCTCTCCTCTCCTCTCCTCTCCTCTTCTCTCTCCTTGCCCCTCTTTCCTCTCTCCTCTCTCCTCTCCTCTTTCCCCTCTCCTCTCTCCCCTCTCCTCTCTCCTCTCTCCTCTCTACTTGCTCCTCTCTCGTCTCTCCTCTCTCCTCTCTCCTTTCTCCTCTCTCCTTTCTCCTCTACCCTTTCACCTCTCTTCTCCTTTCCTGTCCCCTCCCCTCTTCTCCTCTCCTCTCCTCTCCTCTCCTCTCGCCTCGCCTCTCCTCTCCTCTCCTCTCGCCTCGCCTCGCCTCGCCTCCCCTCCCCTCCCCTCCCCTCCCCTCCCCTCCCCTCCTCTCCTCTCCTCTCTTCTCCTCTCCTCTCCTCCCCGCCCTGGCTTGGGATGGGCAGCCTGCCTGAGTGTCCAGCTCGCCTCCTGCCCGCCAGCTCGGACCTGCTCCGCCCCGACTCTCGCAGCCGCCCGCCCGCTGGGAGTCCGCCCGCTCGCCCCAGGCTTGCAGCCGGCTTGAGGTCTCAGGTGGCCCAGCATTGGTTCTTGCCAGCAAAACGGGGGAGGAGGTTCGAGGTTCTGGGTTCGAGAAGGTTTTGTGCCTCTCTGGGCATCTGGGGGCCGTCTTCGGGCCCCGGGACCTTCAGAAACGGACCGGAGCGAAATCTTGTTCCAGATGGACCCGAGGAGGGGTCCAGGGACCCAATTTTGAGCGGACCTGGCTTCGTCCCCCCCTCGTGATTGATTTTTCCTGGGGCCCCACCCAGTTCAGAACTCCTGGCCGCCTCCCACGCCAGGCAGACCTGGCCCCCCGCGAGCTAAGTCGCATGCGAGCCGAGCCTCGGCGCCGCAAGCCCCGGCGAAAGGAGGCGCGGGGAGTCGGGATCTGGCGACTCGAGCCCTGGCGGAACGAGCCCCAGCGAAGCGAGGTCTCGGCGTATCGAGTTCTCGCCCCTGGCGAAGGCCTCGAGGGTGCCAGGGGCCAGCGACTCGAAGAGGTCGAGTCGTCGGAGGCCGGTGTTTGCAGCTCGTTCGGGCCCCGTGACGACTCGGTCTCCGCAGACGTTCCTGGCAGCTTAACAGTAAGCTTGCTGCTATGCAGATTCTCCGTCTCGGGTCGTGCCTGGGCGCCGTTCTGCATGAAGCGGTTCCCAACCAGTGCTGCGATTTCATCCTCGCTCCTGCTGTCTTGACTGGGCTGCTCACGACACTCGGCACAATTCTGGGGGCAGGGCGCAGGAGCTGCTCAGAGCGCAAGGTCCACATGTGAGTCATGTCGGAGCATTGCTCATGAGAGCATCACCCGCAAGCCAGGTCACGACCGGCACCGCAACAACATCTTCTCAGTCATCGAGCGCAACGTCTCAGACCGTAAGGTGGGGCCTCAAGCCAGAGTGTTGGCACTGAGATGAAAACTCGCCAACACTCGTACGTTCCCTCGTGGCTGCTTCCTCTGGGTGGGGGGCGGATGCGGTGGGATGATCATGAGTTGGCACACGGTAGTTCAGAGGAATGAAGCACTAATGGGGAGCTTGGTATGCGGTAGCAGTGAGGCAATGAGGTAGGTCAGATAGTCGTTGTGAGTAAGAGACATTGAGACAGCTTTGAGGGTGGCTACGACATAAGTGCGTACCGTATTATTGTAATTTGACGGTTCCCAAGCGTCGCTCATGCACCCCACTTTTTTACCGCATTCAGTTTTTGCGCATGCGCCACTGCCATCTTTTTGCCATGTGTTAGCTGTAGCTGAGCATGTAGTCTTAGCCTTGTACAGACACCTTTATTTGAGCTGTAGCCGAGGCACTCGCTTCGCTTCCAGGATTACTGAAGGTATCGTTTTGCGTCTGCCTATCTGAAGCTTGAGCGTTATCTCATTTACGATGGTGTCAGGTAGACTTCAATATTTCGCTCTCTTTTTCACTCTGTATTTTTACGGCTTGAAGGTGCTCAAGATTTGTGTATCAACCTTCGTTCAACTTACCGCTTTAGTTCAAACATTTAGCATCGACGTCAGTCCGGCGTTTTTGCGTTTGTTTGTATCCTTATCGAAGACGCATACGGCGAATCACCGCCGCCCCCTGCTTTTTGGAATCGCCCGTGTGGCCGAGCGTTGTGGCAAGAGCTCTGCCAAGCAATCGGACCATGTGTTCCCCTAGCCGTTGTGGAATCCCTTCGGGGAGCATTTGGGGGAGGATGGCGGGGGCATCTTGGGAGCCTCTGGGGGCACTCTTGGGGCCTCCTGGGAGCCTCCTTGGGCCTCTTGGGGGCCCGTGGGGCGTCTCGGGGTCTCTTTGGCCGTATCAGCGCATTCGTGGCCCGTCAGACGCCGTCGGAAGCCGTCTTGGCGGCCTCTCTGGGCCGACTTGGGCCCTCTTGGGGTGCTCCAGGGCCGTCTTAGATGCCATCTGGGGCGTCTTGGAGGCCTCCTCGGGCGTCATGGGGCCCTCTTGGGGCCGTCTTGGGGCCCTCTTGGGCTGTTCTGAGGCCATCTTGGAGGCCTCGTGGGCGATCTTGGGGCGATCTTTGGGGGCTCTTGAGCCGTCTCGGGTCGTTGGAAGGCCGAAAAGAAGCATCTGCCAAAATCCTTCAAAAACCATAGGCAAATCAATTATTATGGTCTCTTCGGGCCCTCTTGGGGGCCTCTTCGGCCGTCTTGGAGACCTCTAGGGGGCCTCTTGGGTCGTCTTGGAGACCTCTTAGGGGCCTTTTTGGGCCATCTTGGAGCCACCTTTGGCCGTCTTGGTGGGCTCCTGGCCCGTCTGACGCCGTCGGAAGCCGTCTTGGCGGCCTCTCTGGGCCAGCTTAGGGCCCTCTTGGGGTGCTCCAGGGCCGTCTTGGAGGCCATCTTGAGCGTCAAGGAGGCCTCTCGGGCCGTCATGGTGCCCTCTTGGGGCCGTCTTGGGGGCCTCTTGGGGCGTGCTGGGGGCGCCGCGGGAGCCTCCGGGGGCGGGGGGCTCTTGGGGCCATTTTGGGGCGGAAGGCTCAAATGTCCATTCGTTTCCCCCCCCTCTTGGGCTCCTCTTCGGGCCCACCTGCACCCAGGGCCGTCTTGGAGGCCTCTTCGGCCGTCTTGAGGCCCTCTTGGGGCGTTTTGCGGCTCTCCTGGGGGCCTCCTGGGCAGTCCCGGGGCGCCGTTGGGGGCTTCTTAGGCCGTCTTGGAGCGTAAGCAATTGAAAAACGCGAGCAGGCTAAACTCTTTCAACACCGAATGAAAATCATGGATTTCGGCGTCTTCGGGCCCTCTGTGAAGTCCTCTTGGGTTTTTTTTTGAGCTTCCTAGGGGCCCCTTTGGCCGTCTCCAGGCCGTCTTGAGGATCTGGGGCCGATCTTGCGGCGACTCGAGGCCCTCTTGAGCCGTCTTCGCGGCCTCCTCGGGGCCCATCTTGGGACCCTCCTGGCTTCTTGAAGACGCACGCGGCACACCCCAGGAGCTCCCAGAAATTCCCGGGATCCCCGGGAAACCTGGTGATTTGGCCCTTATGAAACTAGAATCCAGGCTGCAGCAGCAGCAAGGCTGTGAGCCTTGGTACACTACACTTCGTGCCAAGGGCACGGTGGCGGATACAACATGCTTGATGTGCTTTTTTGCTTCGTCTGCTTGTTGCGTTCGATGCCGCTTTGTGTCTAGCCTGCGTACGCTTCACCATATTGTTTCTCACTCATTCATCAGCTCCACCCGTAGCTTTGGGATCAGCTTCAACTTTAGATGCCGGTGTCGCTGTTGGTGTAAATTACAGTTGTTGCGTTAACATACAGGCTGAAATGCTACACGCTTGCGTGCTTCATGCGTCCTCCTCCTCCAGCCCCTCCCAGCAGCACCATGTCCACGGTGACGCCGTGCGTGGACTATGTGCCTCATGCCGACGGGTACGACAGCTACGTGTGGTACAACAGCCAAGGTGCCACGTGGGGGGCTCCCTCCCTCGTGCACGCCGCGTGAGTAGTAGGAGGAAGACGAGGAGGAGGAGGAGGAGGAGGAGGAGGAGGAGGAGGAAAAGGAGGAGGAGGAGGAGGCGGGAGAGAGGAGGAGGAGGAGGAGGAGGGAGGAGGGAGGAGTGGAGGAGGAGGAGGGAGGAGGAGGGAGGAGGAGGAGGGAGGAGGAGGGAGGAGGGAGGAGGAGGAGGGAGGAGGGAGGAGGGAGAGGAGGGAGGAGGGAGGAGGGAGGAGGGAGGAGGGAGGAGGGAGGAGGGAGGGGGGAGGAGGGAGGAGGAGGAGGAGAGGGAGGAGGGAGGAGGGAGGAGGGAGGAGGGAGGAGGAGGAGGGAGGAGGAGGAGGAGGAGGAGGAGGAGAGGGAGAGGGAGAGGGAGGAGGGAGGAGGGAGGAGGGAGGTGAGGAGGGAGGGAGGGAGGGAGGAGGAGGGAGGGAGGGGGGAGGGAGGAGGAGAGGAGGAGGAGGAGAGGAGGAGGAGAGGAGGAGGAGTGGAGAGGAGGAGAGGAGGAGGGAGGAGAGGAGAGAGAGGCGGAAGGAGCGGAGGAGGCGGAGGCGGAGGCGGAGGCGGAGGCGGAGGCGGAGGAGGAGGAGGAGGAGGAGGAGGAGGAGGAGGAAGACTAAGAAAACTAAGAATACTAATAATACTAAGAAGACGAATGCGAATACTACTAATTAAGAACAATAAGAATACTACGAATAAGCATCATAATACGAATACTAATAAGAAGAATGCTATTACGAATTATAATAATAATAAGAAGAAGACAACGACGCAGAAGACTACTACGAATAATAATACGACACTTACGAATAATACTACGAATAATAATACTAACACCACGCATGCTACGAATAATAATACGAAGACTACGAAGACGACGAATACGAAGACTACGAATATTAATACGAATAACAATACTACTACTAATACTGAGCAGAAGAATCAGACCACTACGAATAATACGAAGAAGGAGACTACTAATAATAAGACGACGACTACGAATACGAATAATACTACGACTAAGCATACGAATACGGTTAAACATACTAAGAATAATACGAAGAAGACGAATACTAATACTAATAATACTAATAATAATGATAATACGAGTAGTAGTACTGATACTAATACTAACAACTAAATCAATCATAGTAATAATAATGATAACAACAAAAATAATACGAATAATACTGCTAAGACGACGAACCATAATAATAATACTAAGAATACGAAGACGAGTACTAAGACGAATAATACGACTAATAAGAATAATACTAGGACGACGAATAATAAGAATACGAAGAAAACTACTAAGAATCAGATTAATAAGAATACTGTTAATACTACTACGAAGACTAATCATGATACTAATAAGAATAAGAAGGAGACGAACACTAATAATAATAGTACTAATACTAATAATAAGAATAATAATAATAAGAAGAAGAATCATAATAAGACGAGTAATAATTTGAGGGAGTTTCTGTGGAACTCACGTCATCCTCACCCCCGGCGCGAAGAGCACGAGTCCAGAGCGGCCTCCGGCACCGTTTCCGGACGGATCCGGACGGATCCGCTGGATCCGGGGACGAATCCCAAACCGGCGCCCTCGCCTGAGACATCCGCAAAACCGGCCCCGGGGGAGGTGCCCAGAGGAGCCCAGAGCGGCCTCCGGCACCGTTTCCGGACGGATCCGGACGGATCCGCTGGATCCGGGGACGAATCCCAAACCGGCGCCCTCGCCTGAGACATCCCCGCAAAACCGGCCCCGGGGGAGGTGCCCAGAGAAGCCCAGAGCGGCCTCCGGCACCGTTTCCGGACGGATCCGGACGGATCCGCTGGATCCGGGGACGAATCCCAAACCGGCGCCCTCGCCTGAGACATCCCCGCAAAACCGGCCCCGGGGGAGGTGCCCAGAGGAGCCCAGAGCGGCCTCCGGCACCGTTTCCGGACGGATCCGGACGGATCCGCTGGATCCGGGGACGAATCCCAAACCGGCGCCCTCGCCTGAGACATCCCCGCAAAACCGGCCCCGGGGGAGGTGCCCAGAGGAGCCCAGAGCGGCCTCTGGCACCGTTTCCGGACGGATCCGGACGGATCCGCTGGATCCGGGGGACGAATCCCAAACCGGCGCCCTCGCCTGAGACATCCCCGCAAAACCGGCCCCGGGGGAGGTGCCCAGAGAAGCCCAGAGCGGCCTCCGGCACCGTTTCCGGACGGATCCGGACGGATCCGCTGGATCCGGGGACGAATCCCAAACCGGCGCCCTCGCCTCAGACATCCCCGCAAAACCGGCCCCGGGGGAGGTGCCCAGAGGAGCCCAGAGCGGCTCCGGCACCGTTTCCGGACGGATCCGGACGGATCCGCTGGATCCGGGGACGAATCCCAAACCGGCGCCCTCGCCTGAGACATCCCCGCAAAACCGGCCCCGGGGGAGGTGCCCACAGGAGCCCAGAGCGGCCTCCGGCACCGTTTCCGGACGGATCCGGACGGATCCGCTGGATCCGGGGACGAATCCCAAACCGGCGCCCTCGCCTGAGACATCCCCGCAAATCCGGCCCCGGGGGAGGTGGCCAGAGGAGCCCAGAGCGGCTTCCGGCACCGTTTCCGGACGGATCCGGACGGATCCGCTGGATCCGGGGGCGAATCCCAAACCGGCGCCCTCGCCTGAGACATCCCCGCAAAACCGGCCCCGGGGGAGGTGCCCACAGGAGCCCAGAGCGGCCTCCGGCACCGTTTCCGGACGGATCCGGACGGATCCGCTGGATCCGGGGACGAATCCCAGGCCGGGGAGGGGGAGAACCACAAGGAGAAGGATGAGGAGGAGGAGGAGGGGAGAGCACGAGGACGAGGAGGACGAGCAGGACGAGGAGGCCGAGGACGAGCACGAGCAGGAGGAGGAAAAGGAGGGGGAGCAGGAGAAGGAGGACGAGCAGGAGGAGCACGAGGACGAGCACGAGGAGGAGGACGAGGAGGACGAGCAGGAGGAGGAGGACGACCAGGAGGAGGAGGAGGAGGACGAGGAGGGGGAGGACCACCAGGAGGAGGAGGAGGAGGGAAGGAGGAGGAGGACGAGGAGGGGAGGGCGGCCGGCTGCCCCGGCCGGCTGCCCCGGCCGGCTGTCCCGACCGGCCGCGCCTGCGCCCGGCCGCGGAGTGCGGTCAAGGGAAGGATTCTTGCATGAACTATTGTACTTGCAGATCTGAAGGGCTGATGGCCTCCCTGGACGGCTCCGTGCGCCCTTCTCGGGAGCCCCTCGGACGAATTATTCGGGCCTCCTGTTCGCCACGTCGGGCCTTCCTGGGGGACGGGTTTTCTTGGTGGGTTCTCCGTGGTCTTCTTGGTGGACAGACATGGGGCTCTCATATGTGCGCGCCGACTTAGGGCGACGCATGTGCCTGGTCCAGCACGCGCGGTACCCCCGGGGAGGGGTTGCGGTTTGGCCAGATTGTGAGGACGCTTCAGAGCGGAACGCCCCTCCACATCCTTCCTGATCCCTCACTCATTTCAACCCACGCTCCCTCAGGTGCACACTGCCGGCGCCAGCGCGAAGATAAGAGGCACCTGGGGGGCGCCCCGTTCCGCGAATCCCACTGCAGAGCGGGGATCTCGACCCCCCAATGGGATTCGTGGAGCGGGGGGGGCCTCGGGGGGCCCAAACTTTTTTTGGGGCGGGGGGGGCTGCCCCGTTCCCTCGGATGGGCACAGCCCCCCCCTCGCCGGCCTCCTCTCCTTGATCCCTCCTCCTAACGTAACGCGCCCGCTTTAAGTTAATGCATGCGGCCTTCGGTGCCGCGTTATGGCATCACGGCGCAGCAAAGACGGATCTGGGGAAGGGGTCGGGACTTTTTCGGGCCGTTGGGGCAGGAGGAGGAGGAGGAGCAGCAGCAGTAGCAGGGGGGTTCCGGAGGATTGGGAGGAGGAGGAGGAAGAGGAGGCGGAGGAGGAGGAGGAGGAGGAGGAGGAGGAGGAGGAGGAGGAGGAGCAGGAGCAGGAGGCGGAGGAGCAGGAGGAGGCGGATGAGGAGGAGGAGGAGGAGGACGGGGAGGAGGCGACGGGGGACGAGGAGGGAGATGAAGAGGAGGAGATAGAGGGGAAGACAGAGGAGGATGCGGAGGACGTGGTGGAGGACGAGGAGGAGGGGGAGGAGGAGGAGGAGGAGGAGAACGAGCAAGAGGAGGAGGAGGCGGCGGAGGGCCCTGATCTCCGAGGGTGCGAATCTTTCAACCCTGGTGCGTTTCCTCGGTTTCGGCCTTCGGTGCCGCGATCTGGCATCATGACACAGCAAAGACGGATCTGGGGACGGGGCTGGGACTCTTTGGGGCCGTGGGGGCCGAGGATGTGGTATGAGGAAGAGCAGGCGGAGGAGGACGAGGAGGCGGAGGAGGAGGAGGCGGAAGAGGAGGACCCGGGTGCGGGAGGAGGAGGAGGAGGAGGAGGTGGAGGACCAGGAGTGCGATGAGGAGGAGGAGGATGGACAGGAGTAGGAGGAGGAGGAGGAGGAGGAGGAGGAGGAGGAGGAGGAGGAGGAGGAGGAGGAGGAGGACAAGGAGGAGGATGCGGTAGGACGATGATGAGGACGAGGAGGAGGACGAGGAGGAGGAGGAGGAGATTTCTCGGGGCGCGCGATTTTCGCTGACTTCTCGCCGCTGGGTCGCCCCCTCGCGAGCCTCGCCCAGAAGCGCGCGCCCCTTCTTCTCTCGATCGTTTCCCTCTCGCCCAGAAGCGCGCGCCCCTTCTTCTATATATACAGAAACTCCCGATCAACCGCAGAGCGGCGGATGTTAATAATATTAATAATAAGAAAACTGATACTAATACGAAGAAGAAGAAGAGGATGAGGAGGAGCAGGAAGGAGGAGGCCATGCGGAGGAGGAGGATGAGGGAGGAGGAGGAGGAGGGCGGAGGAGGAGGAGGAGAGGAAGAAAGAGGCGGAGGAGGAGAGGAGGAGGAGAGGAGGAGGAGGAGGATGAGGAGGAGAGGAGGAGGAGGAGGAGGTAGGAGGGAGGAGGAGGGAGGAGGCGGAGGGAGGAGGGAGGAGGAGGAGGGAGGAGAGGAGGAGGAGGAGGAGGAGAGGAGGAGGAAGAGGAGGAGGAGGAAGAGGAGAGGAGGGAGGGGAGGAGGAGGAGGAGGAGGAACGATTAGGGAGTGGTCTGAGGAGCAGTAGCAGCTGAGTGTTCCTGCTCTCTCTCTCTCTCTCTCTTTTACCATGCACGCGGCGACCAGCGAGGTCCCTGACACTCACGGGCAACGGCGAACCAACGTCCTAGCCCACCAGATGTGAATCTTTGCAAGCGGAAACACTCCAATGTTAATACATCGCCGAGGGATCTGGGGGTGCTTGGTGATGATGGCGAGCGCGATTAGGCGGAGGAGGGAGGAGGGAGGAGGAAGGAGAGGGAGGAGGGAGGGAGGAGGTAGGAGGGAGGAGCGAGGAGGGGAGGAGTAGGAGGGAGGAGGAGGAGGGAGGAGGGGGGAGGGGGGAGGGGGAGGTAGGAGGGAGGAGGAGGAAGAGGGAGGACGGGGAGGGAGGAGGAGGAGGGGAGGGAGGAGGGAGGAGGGAGGAGGGGAGGAGGGAGGAGAGGAGGAGGGCAGGAGGGAGGAGGGAGGAGGGAGGAGGGAGGAGGAGGAGGGAGGGCGAGGAGGAGGAGGGAGGAGGGAGGAGGGAGGAGAGGAGGGAGAGGGAGGAGGGAGGAGGAGGAGGAGGAGGAGGAGGAAGGATGGAGAGGGAGGAGGGAGGAGGAGGAGGGAGGAGGAGGAGGAGGAGGAGGAGAAGGAGGGAGGAGGAGGAGGAGGAGGGAGGAGGGATGAGGGGGAGGGAGGAGGGGGAGGAGGAGGGATGAGGAGGAGGGAGGAGGGAGGAGGGAGGAGGGAGGCGGGAGGAGGGAGAGGGAGGAGGAAAGGGGGAGGAGGAGGGAAGAGGAAAAGGAGGACGGAGGCGGAGGAGGAGGAAGGGAGGAGGAGGAGGAGGAGGAGGAGGAGGAGTAGGAGGAGGAGGAGGAGGAGGACGAGTTGGAGGGGAGGAGGAGGAGGAGGAGGAGGAGAAGTGAGGCGGAGGAGGAGGAGGAGGAGGAGGAGTGAGGAGGAAGAGGAGGAGGAGGAGGAGGAGAGGAGGAGGAGCAGGGAGCGTGGAGGAGGAGGAGGAGGAGAGGAGGAGGAGGAGGAGGAGGAGGAGGAGGAGGAGGAGGAGGAGAGAGGAGGGATTATGCGAACGATGAAGGCGAAGATGTTGCCTGCGCTCGCTCGTAGGCGAGAACTTCAACTGCAACTTCTACGTTCTGTTCAACCTTTGTAGCACTCCGGATAACTTCGGCAACTTCGGAAGGACGCGCGGACGATTTTTTTCTCCCGCCTCGGTGCGACGATCGCCTCGATGCTCGATGCGATCACCGTGGGCCGGAGAAGCCTGGCCCCTGGCATGGGCCGTGGTGGTGCTCGGCTGTAACCAAGACGTTGGAATAAGGGGCAGTTCGGGTGCGGAAAGGGCTCGATGGCTCGATGTTTCTCAGGCCCCTCCGCGGTTGATCCTCTAGCGCTCCTGGTGCACCCAGGCGCCCTTGGGACCAAACATACACGCCAGTCGTTGAAAGTAGGTGTTTGCTGGAAAGGGCAGAGGCCCAGTTTTTTTTTTTTTTTTTTTTTTTTTTTTTTTTTTTTTTTTTTTTTTTTTTTTTTTTTTTTTTTTTTTTTTTTTTTTTTTTTTTGTAAACCAAGGGCCGGGTCTTTACTTGCGACGGGCTGGCGAATTTAATTATGACAAATAACATGTTCGCGTAGGGCCGGCATATTAACATTTGAGGATGTCCCGAGCGAAACGCTGGTCTTTGAAATTCCGATCGATAAAACACAGGGTGCGGGACACATTTGCGTCAGGGGCACGAGTCCGTGTGTTTTTTTTCGTTTGTTCCTGTAGATTGGCCCTCTCTACGGGCACGAATCTGTGTTTTTTTTTTTTAAAAATGTATTTTCGTATAAATTGGTCCTCTCCAGGAGGCCCCACGAGGGCCCAGGTCACCCAGGGGGGTATCTAACATGGTTGTCCCGAGCTGGAACCACGTGTTTTTACTTGTCCAGGTCACCCAGGGAGGTATCAGCCCTCCAGGGGGGCCCCGCCTGAGCGAGGAGGGTATCCCAAAACCGTACTATTCATAAGGGTTCGGACCCCTCCCAGCCCTCTAGGGAGGCCCCGGCCTCTTGGGCCGTCTTGGAGGCCTCTTGCGGGCCTTTTGGGCCGTCGTAGACCATCTTGAGGCCATCTTGGGCCGTCTTGGGTGCATCTTGGAGCCGTCTTAGCCGTCTTGGAGGCCATCTTGGCGGTCTTGGAGGCATCTTGGAGGCCATCCTGGGCCATCTTGGCCGTCTTGGAGGCCATCTTGGGCCAACTTGGACGGACCGACTTTCGGGAATCTCCCGGGACCCCGGCGGGACGGGCCGAAGCCCCAGGGGGAGTTCTTTTGGAAAAAGAATCAAAACCACAAGCCATATGGTCCGGCACGCCAGGCACCCCTGCGATGAATCGACAGGGGGCGGCGGATCAAAGACGCCTACGGCGAATCACCGCCGCCCCCTGCCTTCTTGGAAGCGCCTATGTGGCCGAACGTTGAGGCCAGACCTGCCAAGCTATCGGACCATGTGTTCCCCGAATCGGTTTGGAGCCTCCCTTTTTAAACACGTGGGCATCTTGAAGGTCATCTTGGCCGTCTAGAAACCATTTTGACCGTTTCGGGCCTTCTTGGAGGACGTCTTGGAGGGCTCTTGGGCCGTCTTGGAGGCCATCTTGAGCGTCTTGGAGACCTCTTGGGCCGTCTTGGGGGCCTCTTGGGGCCGTGTCTTGGTCCTCTTGGGCGATCTTTGGGGGCACTTGGGCCGTCTCGGGCCGTCGGAAGGCAGAAAAAAAGCAAATGCCACAATCCTTCAAAAACCCATGGTAAATCAATGATTTTGGCCTTTTCGGGCCTTCCTGGAGGCCCTCTTGGAGGCCTCTTGAGCCGTCTTGGGCCATCTTAGGGCCACGTTCGGCCGTCTTGGTGGGCTCCTGGTCCGCCCGACGCAGTCGGAAGCCGTTTGGGGGGCCTCTATGGGCCGACTTGGGGCCCTCTTGGAATGCTCTAGGGCCGTCTTGGAGGCCATCCTGGGCGTCTGAAAGGCCTCCTGTGCCGTCTTTGGGGCCTCTTGGGGTCGTCTTGGGGGCCTCTTGGGCCGTTCTGGGGCCATCTTGGAGGCCTCCTGGGCGATCTTCCGGCGATCTTCGGGGGCTCTTGGGCCCTCTCGGGCCGTCGGAGGGCCGAAAAGAAGCAAATGTCAACATCCGTCAAACACCTTAGGAGAATCAAGGTTTTGGGCCTCTTCTGGCCTTCCCGGAGGCCCTCTTGGAGGCCTCTTGGGCCGTCTTGGGCCAGCTTCGAGCCAACTTCGGCCATCTGGGTGGGTTCCTGGCCCGTCTGACGCCGTCGGGAGCCGTCTTGGGGGCCTTTCTGGGCCGACTTGGGGCCCTCTTGGGGCGCTTCGGGGCCGTCTTAGAGGCCCTCTTGGGCGTCTTGGAGGCCTCTTGGGCGTGTTGGAGGCCTCTTGGGCCGTCTTGGGGCCCTCTTGGGGCCGTCTTGGAGGCCACTTGGGCCGTCATGGGGCCCTTTTGGGGGCCTCTTGGGCGATCTTGGGGGCCTCTTGGGCCGTCTTGGGCCGTCGGAAAACCGAAAAGGCGCAAACACCAAAATCTTTCATAGGAGTGCTTGCACGTGATTGTCTGGGCCGCTCCATGGCTTTTGATCTTTCTCAAGTGCATGAGCGGGGCTGGGCCATGGCCCCGGGCGGCGCCGCCACGCTCGCGGTGAGCGCCGCGGTGGGGGCGCCGGCTGCCTGGGCCGGGCTGCGCTGGGCGACGAGCTGGCTGGCGGCGCTGGTGGCCGCCTCGACCAGCTGCCCGTCCTGCGTGCGCCACGCGCCGCAGTGGCCCCCGCCCGGGCCGCCGGCGCCGCCTCCACCGCCAGCGCCAAGCGCCGGCGCGGTGGCCGCGGCCGTGGCGCAGAAGCTCGGGCCCTGGCTGGCGGCGAACTCCTCGCCGGCGCCGGCCACCTGCCCCTCGGCCGACGAGGTGGCCGCGGCGCTGCTGGAGCGGCTGCCGCCCCTGGGGCCTGAGGAGGCCCGTGCGGCGCCGTCCGCGCCCGAGGCAGGCCCAGCCGTGGGCGAGGGCTGTCCCTTCGCCTTCATCTTGGCGTGGGGGGTCGCCTGCGGGGAGGCGGTGATCTTGGTGTGCTGCTGCGTGGCGGCCCGAGCCCGTCGGAATGATCGCCCCGCTCCCCCGCCGCCGCCGCGGCCCGACGACCTTGGCCGCGGACGGCACGTTCGTCGAGGTGGAGGCGTGGTGCAGTGAGCTCCGGCCAGGGCGCCGAGTCGGGCTCTGGTACCCACGCGACACGGTGTGGCATGAGCGAGTGCTGCTCTACCCCGCGGGGGGCACGTACTGGTGTGTGCTGACGCCGGACGACGACCGGTACGCCGAGGACGTGTCGGGATCCGTCGGCGACGGCTGCTACAGGGCCTTCACCGTCGCGCTGGATGGCACGGCGCCCGCTTTGGCCCACGGCGCGTTCTACCGGTTCGCGCAGCCGCCGATCTGGGAGGAGCTGCGCGCCGCCGTGCTCAGGTCGAGGACTGATCAGCAGGAGCACGTTGGTGACGAGCCGCTGGTTGACCCCGCGGAGGTCTATCTTCGTCTGGGAACCGAGGTGGTGCTGGAGTCTGGCGGTGTCAGGCTGGACGACGACCACGCAATGGTAAGGGAGGCCGGCGTTTGGCAGCTCGTGGAGGCGATCCCCGTCGGCGCGGCGGACACCTTCAGAGACAGGCGCCCGATGGAGCTACTCGGGCTGGCCGAGAGGGACCTGCCCGCCGACGCCCGTGCGGGGGGGCCGCCGCTGCCGCCGCCGGCCTTGCCACCTGGCGGCGAGGCCGACCCCGCGCGCGGAGCTGCCGAGGCCGCCGGTCCCAGCGCTGGCGATCAGGACCTGAGAGACAGGCTGGGGGTGCCCCCCCCGGAGGGGGCGCGCGAGGCGGATTTGGTCGATGACGTGAGGGCGCTGTGGGTTCAGCACGACGAGCAGGGAGACCGCCACAAGCTGTGGCGCGAGGTCGTCCGCGAGATCAAGAAGTACACGTTCAAGGACTGGCCGCTTGAGGACGGCCTCAGCGCGGTGGAGCACATGGCGAAGCGCTGGGAGCAGAACGGCGGCTCCCCTCTGCTCTGGTTGGACCTGTGGGCACGGGGCCGCCAGCTGAGCCAGACGGACCGCAGCTACATCGAGATGAAGTGCCTGCTCACGTTGATCTTCTACGCGGGAAGCTACGACCAGGTCAACCTACCCAGCATGGCCAGCATTGAAGTGTTGTATCGTCGGGTGTCGCAGATCGTCGAGGCCTACTCGGGTGATCCTCACAAGTCCCCGAAGTGGGGCGCGCTGCGGCACTACATGGGCGTGGCAGGCCCGATGGGCGTGATTGACCCAGCCTTGAGGGCCGCAGTCTTCCGCCGCAACAAGGAGGAGATGGATCTGGAGAGCTGGAAGAGCCGGGCTGCCGGGCTCCCTGTGCCCAGCCCCCTGGCGCTGGAGGCCGGCGAGGGGCTGCCGAGCGGGCCCTCCGGCGGCGCCGACGGGCGCGGGCGGGGCCGCGGCGACGGCCGGGGCCGCGGCGCAGACGGGCGCGGCCGCGGCGCTCCTGGAAGCGGCGGCGGGCGTGGGGCGGCTGGGCGCGGTGGGAGGCTCACCGCGCCCGAGGGAGCATGACTGCCCCCGCCGGCGGGTTTGGGCGTCCCGCCGGTAGCGCACAGCCCAGTCGTGAAGTCGGGGTGGACCTGCTGTCGGTGTTCCCCCTGCCGAGGCTGAGCGACCATGAGAGGGATTGGCCGCAGCTCCAGGGCCGTGGGGCTGCTCGGCTCGCCAGGCGAGCCTGCCGGGACTTCGACGAGGTCGTCGACGCCTTGAATTGGTTGATGAACCGCACCTCCACAGGCGACAGGCCGAATTTTGACCAGATGAAGGTGCACGCGCGGATCCTGGAATGCGTGGCTGAGTGTATGCCGCCGATGGAGACCGCGATCCCTTCCCCGCGAGCGGCCTTTTCTGAGCTGCTGCACGGCCGCAGTGTCTACGACGAGTCGGCCGGACGGAACGTCGGACGTCTTCGCAATGTGGGGCAGATATCTTTACCTAAGACCGCGGTGGGAGAGCCGCGGCTGTTGGACATCGCTTCTGCCCATGCACGCCATTTTCTCGAAGGCGGTTTTTCTCGGATGCTTCTAGATGAGGCTAGTTTACGTTGCCGCCTTGATGGGTGTGATGTCATTCCTCACTGGGGCCCTTCTCTGGCTCGCAACCGCAGACTCTACGTCCGCCTGGTGAAGCTCCTCTACGCCAAGGGCCTTCTGGTGCTCCTGGACGAGAGTGAGCGGCGCGAGGACGTCGGGATCTTTTTCGTGTCCAAGAAGTCAGGCCAGCTGCGCCTCATCATAGACGCTCGGCGCAGCAACCTGCACTTCACCTCGCCCCCCTGGGGTGTCGCTCGTGACGGCCGAGGGCCTCGCCCGCATCGAGGTGGAGGGCGTCGAGTGTGGTGACCAGCCGGACCTCGGTTTCACGCTGGGCACCTCCGACATCAGCGACGCCTTCCATCGGTTCAGGATCGACCGTGGGCTCTCCTCCTATTTCTGCTTCCGCCCCGTGACAGCGCAGGAGATCGGGGTGACCGGCAGGGCCATCGGGGACAGCGCCGCGCCTCCCGATCGCCGCCTGGTGCCAGCCTGCGCCGCCCTGCCGATGGGGTTCACCTGGTCGCTCTACTTCTGCCAGGAGGTGGGCGAGGCCGTCATGGACGCCGCGCCCGGACTGGAGCGGGCCCGCCGCATGAGCGACCGGGGCCCTACGACTGTGCTTCGGCCGTCGGCCCAGCTGGCCGAAGGAGGAGGCGCCCAGTATACGTGCGTCGACAACCTCGGAGTGATGGGCTTCGACGGCGCAGAGGTGTCCTCGAGCCTCGCCGCCGCCGCCACGAGGTTCGACGCCGCGGGCCTGAAGACGCACGAGACGGACATTCAGAGTGGCCGCGGCGTGACGCTGGGCTGCGTGCTGGACGGAGTCTCGCTGACCACCAGGCTCACGGCCAAACGCTACTGGCGGGTGCGACAAGGTGTCTCGTGGGCCCTGAGCTGCAGAGCCCTGCCAGGCTGGGCATGGGAGATCGTCCTCGGCCACTGCACTTACTGCGCCATGTGCAACCGCGACCTCCTCCCGGTCTTCAACGCGATGTGCAAGTTCATAGCGGCCCACTACCAGGAGGCCGCGCCGCTCTGGCCCACGGCGCGGGCCGAGATGGTCGCCTTCCGGGGCCTGATGCCCTTGCTGCGCGGCGACTGGACGCTCCCGTGGTGCCCGCTGGTCTGCCTCTCCGACGCGTCGGAGCACGGCTACGCGGTGAGCGCCTCGCTGTTCGAGCCGGCCGCTGTGAAGGAGATCGGGCGGGCGCAGGAGCGATCCCGTTTCCGCCGCCTGGGCGGCCATTCCGCTCGGGCCCACTTCTTCGCCAGCAACGGCATCGTGATGACCAGTGCAGGGGCGTTCAAAGATGCTGCCGATCTTGGTGAGCATGACGAGGTTGCGCCCCAGACTCAGTGGGGGCTTGACAGAACTTTCAAAGAGATGGCAGCGGAGATCTTCTCAGGGTCCCGCTGGACAGAGATAGTCGCCCGTGGGTGGCTTAATACTTCGGAAGACATTCTGGTCTACGAGTCACGTGCCCTCCTGCGAGCTGTAGAGATTTTGTGCAGCCTGTCACCGCGAGAGGGCGAGCATGCAGTCGTCATGGGCGACAACCTGCCCGCAGTGCTGTGCTTTGAGAGGAGGAGAGAAAAAAACAACTTCACTTTCCTCTCATGCATTCGTCGGGCTGTCGCCCTGTGCCCCTCCCTCAACAAGCGCCTGCACGTGAGATGGGCCCCGAGCGAGCTCAACCCGAGTGACGAGGGCTCTAGGCTGTGCGACCCGAGCTACGACCCCGGTAAGACCCTGGTGCACTCTTGGGATGCTTCTGAGGACTACGGCAAAATACAAGTGAATCGTAGGCTACCCCAGCATGTACATGAGCAAGGTACTGCACGCACCAAGACGAGGCACTACTGCAAGCACGTGGATACGGAGAACTGCAAGCATGACAAGGTTGGCAAAGATGAGAGTACGAGCAAGCACACAGTCATGGGCCTCACCAGCACCTCAGCCACTACGAGCACGAGCCCCAGAACAGCCCCGCAGGCCCTCGACGAGCCCACCGAGACCCCCAGCACTCTAGACCCTCAGGACCTTCACGAGCCCCAGAGGAGCCAGCCTGCCGCCGTCGCCACCTCGGCTCCCGAGTGCGCCCCTGCGGGGGAGCTCCGGCGACCCGCCGCGGCGGTGGGCGATCAGGGGCGCGACGACCAGCGTGCCCATGGCGTCTGGCCCGCCGACAGGTCAGGGGCACTGTCGCCGCCTGGCAGCGCCGCTGCCGGCAGGAGGCCGAGCGCCCGCGCATGCCGCGCCCGAGCCGCTTGCGAAGCGCTGGCAGGTGCTGTCGCCCGGGCCGGAGGGCCTGCCGAGCGGGCCACGGGCGCCGGCCAGCCAGACGCGGGCGCTGGGAGCGCCCCAGGACGGCGCGCGGCAGCGGCTCACCCTGGCCCCGCCCGCCTCAAGGGCCGCGGCACGCGACCTAGAGGCGAACTGCAGCCCGACGGGCGACAGCGAGGGCGAGAGCGACGCCACGACCGTGGCCAACGAGGCAAAGGCAGCTGGCGCCAGTCAGCTCCGCCAGACGGCCCGGCACCGCGCTCGGGCAGTCGCCCAGGCCAAGGCGCCGCCCACTCTGGCGGGGCTCACGCTGCTGGAGCGCTCGGCGGTGAGGCTGGGCACAGAGGCGCGGTACCAGGTAGAGCTCAAGGCCTTCATCGACGCCGCCAATGAGCGCCAGCTCGTCGTGGACAGCGAGGTGGACGATGTGCTCGTGCACTACATGAACGGGCTTTACGAGTCGGGCCATCACTCGAACAAGGGCGACGTGCTGCTGTCGGCCTTGCTGCGCTTCCAGCCCCAGTATGGCAAGCTGGGGAGATCGCGCCTCCTCCGGGCCTGGCGATGCCTGAAGGGGTGGCGCCGGAGATGCGGGCGGCGCTCAAGGAACCCAGTCGTCCGCATGATGTGGTCGGCTGTCGTCTGGGACCTCTGCTGCCGAGGGTGCTGGCTCATGGGTGTGCACATCCTGTGGATGATCGTGACGTACCACCGCCCAAGCGAGCCGCTCACAATCCAGCGCCAAGATCTCATACAGCCAGCAGAAGGAAGCTCGAACGATTGGGGGGGTGCTGCTGTTCCCGCAGTCGACGGCGGCCACCCGCAAGAAGTTGGACCTACAGAACCGCCACCGCGATCACATGGAGCTGAAAAAGCGAGGCGGGTGGCAATGCAAGAGCTCGCTCAAGAGATACCAGAACGCCGCCAGGCTGAACCTCTCTGCCCCCCGCCTGCTGCCTTGGCAGGTGGCTGCCCCCCGAAAGGCGGGCCGGTAACTCGAGGCTCTCTTCTTCGACCGCGCGGCCGCCCTGCCTTTTGTGGCGCCGTGAATCAGCGCCAGTATTTTGCCGACCTGTTCTGTGGCGAGGGCGGCGTCGGGAAGGCAATTGCGCGCCGTGGTTACCCTGCGCGACTCTGGGATCTTCGTTACAGCCAGAGCCTAGATCTCACCGATCACGCCGTGCTTCGCCGCCTGGAAGAGGATGCCAAGTGTGGTCTGATCCTTGGTGCAGCGATCGCAACGGAGTGTACCAGTTTCTCGATAGCAAGAATGCGAACTCGTTTCATTAGAACCTCGTCACAGCCCTGGGGAGTTACTGACATATCAGAATTCAGTGTCAATGATCGCGCCGCACTGCAGCGCGGCAACAAGCTGCTCAGGGCAACCCTCCGTATCATTCGTGCGCTAGACATCTATCAGATACCTTGGTTTTTGGAAAACCCTTATAGCAGCATGATGTGGAAGATTCCTGCATTGCGGCGACGAGCTCAACGGGCTGCCGCTCAGGTCTCACTGGATTTCTGCAGCTGCGGAACGCGGTGGCGCAAGAGGACCCATGTTCTGTTTGGAAACGTAGATGATGCGTGTCTAGAACCTCTGCGCAACCGCCTCTGCTGTGGAAAAGGATGTTGTTTTTATAGCGGCCGCCCACGCATCGAACTGAGCGGCCCACACCCCAGCAGAGGCATCCCGTGGACAAAGGTGGCCTAGCCTTACCCTACAGGCTTGTGCCGCGATCTCGCCGCCGCTCTCATTGCTGCTAGTTGTCAGAGAACACCTTCTTGTTTCGGGAAGTGATTTGGGGGTGTTGTGGTGGCCGTCCTGCTTAGCACAGACCGCCATGTGGCCACGCCTCCGGCTGCTTTTCGCTGCCGGCCGAGCTTCGCCTGCCGCGCCGCGTTCCTCGAGACAGATTCTCTTGCTAAAAATGTTGGGAATGGAGCGCTACCAGACATAGGAGTGCTTGCACGTGATTGTCTGGGCCGCTCCATGGCTTTTGATCTTTCTCAAGTGCACCCGTGGCCTGCCCTCCGCCATCCGAGTGCGCTTCTCGCTGTCCTTTCAGCCTCGAAGCATTTTTGTGGTGGCCGTCCTGCTTAGCACAGACCGCCATGTGGCCACGCCTCCGGCTGCTTTTCGCTGCCGGCCGAGCTTCGCCTGCCGTGCCGCGTTCCTCGAGACAGATTCTCTTGCTCAAAATGTTGGGAATGGAGCACTACCAGACGCAAACCTATGGAAAATCAATGATTTTGGCCCTTTCGGGCCTTCCAGGAGGACGTCTTGGAGGGCTCTTGGGCCGTCTTGGAGGCCTCCTGCGGGCCTGTTGGGCAGACCATCTTGAGGCCATCTTGGGCCGTCTTGGAGGCATCTTGGGGCCATCTTAGCCGTCTTGGAGGCAGTCTTGGGCCGTCTTGGAGACGTCTTGGAGACCATCCTGGGCCATCTTGGCCGTCTTGGACGCCATCTTGGGCCACCTGTAGGAAACAGAGGCACGACGGATGCGTTTTGAGCACCTTTCCGGGTGGCCGGCGGGACGGGCTGGAGCCCCAGGGGAAGTTCTTTTGAGAAAAAAAAAAACTTAAACCAGAACCGAGAGGGTCCAGCGCGCCAGGCGCCCCTGCGATGAATCGACAGGGGGCGGCGGATCGAAGACGCTTACGGCGAATCACCGCCGCCTCATGCCTTTTTGGAAGCGTCTATGTGGCCGAACGTTCAGGCCAGACCTGCCAAGTTATCGGACCATGTGTTCCCCGAATCGGTTTGGAAAGCCTTCGGGGAACACGTGGGCATCTTGAAAGTCATCTTGGCCGTCTAGAAGCCATTTTGACCCTTTCGGGCCGTCTTGGAGGACGTCTTGGAGGGTTCTTGGGCCGTCTTGGAGGCCATCTTGAGCGTCTTGGAGACCTCTTGGGCCGTCTTGGGGGCCTCTTGGGGCCGTGTCTTGGGCCTCTTGGGCGATCTTTGGGGGCACTTAGGCCGTCTCGGGCCGTCGGAAGGCCGACCAAACAGCAAATGCCACAATCCTTCAAAAACCCATGGGAAATCAATGATTTTGGCCTTTTCGGGCCTTCCTGGAGGCCCTCTTGGAGGCCTCTTGGGCCGTCTTGGGCCATCTCAGGGCCATGTTCGGCCGTCTTGGTGGGCTCCCGGTCCGTCTGACGCCGTCGGAAGCCGTTTGGGGGGCCTCTATGGGCCGACTTGGGGCCTCTTGGAATGCTCCAGGGCCGTCTTGGAGGCCATCTTGGGCGTCTTAAAGGCCTCCTGTGCCGTCTTGGGGGCCTCTCGGGGCCGTCTTGGGGGCCTCTTGGGCCGTTCTGGGGCCATCTTGGATGCCTCCTGGGCGATCTTTCGGCGACCTTCGGGGGCTCTTGGGCCCTCTCGGGCCGTCGGAGGGCCGAAAAGAAGCAAATGTCAAAATCCGTCAAACACCTTAGGAGAATCAAGGTTTTTGGCCTTCCTGGAGGCCCTCTTGGGGGCCTCTTGGGCCGTCTTGGGCCAGCTTCGAGCCAACTTCGGCCATCTTGGTGGGTTCCTGGCACGTCTGACGCCGTCGGGAGCCGTCTTAGGGGGCCTTTCTGGGCCGACTTGGGGCCCTCTTGGGGCGCTTCGGGGCCGTCTTGGAGGCCATCGTGGGCGTCTTGGAGGCCTCTTGGGCCGTCTTGGGGCCCTCTTGGGGCCGTCGTGGGAGCCTCTTGGGCCTCTTGTCGGCCTTCTGGGGCCTCCTGAGGGATTCTCGGGGCACAATTCTAGAATTTTCGGTTCGTGGTCCCCTACTTGGGCCCCTCTTGGGGCCGTCTTGGGGCCCTCTTGGGCCGTCTTGAGCGCTTCTTGGTTGGGCCATCTTGGAGCTCTCTTGGGCCGTCTTGGGGCCCCCTTGGAGGCCTCTTGGGCTGTCTCGGGGAGGTCTTGGAAGCTTTCTGGAGCCGTCTTGGAGCGTCGGAAAACCGAAAATGCGAGCAGGCCAAACTCCTTCAACCACCCTCGTAAAACCTACCGTTTTGGCCTCTTGGGGCTCTCTCGGGGGGCCCTGTTGGGTCGTCTTGGAACCGTCTTCATGCGCCTTGGAGCACTCTTGGCCTCGGCAATGCGAATATAGCGACATGTGCAGGGGTTTATGGCCTCGGGGACGCGACTATTGCATACTTTACAAACGGTTTGTTGTCTCGGGGACGTAAGACTTGTGTAATTTATGAAGGTTTATGGCTTCGAGGTTGCGAGTATCGAGTAATTTTCAAGAAGGATTACGGCCTCGGGGGCGCGAATCTCATGTATTTTCCCAGAAGGGGTCCGGCCAGGGTTCTCTTTTACCTGTTCTCCCCTGGGGTCGACGGGAAGAGGGCCGGCGGAATTATTTTGAGGATGTCCTGGGCGAAACGCTTGTTGCTCAGAATTTGTTGAGGGTGTCTCGAGCGAAGCGCTAGTTTTGTTTTATAGACTGTTCTTCTCCTGGGGGCCAGAATTCAGAGGATGTCTCAGGTGAAATGCTTGTTTTCACGTACCCAGATCTTGAGGATGTCTCGAGCGAGACGCTTCGAGGATGTCTCGAGCGAAACGCTTGTTTTGCAGAACTCGAGCGGCCTGGGCGCCCCAGGATGCCCAGGTGGCTCTGGGAGCCTGAACACACCGTACTTCAGTAAGAAACGTGGCCCTGGCATAATCGCGCGGCGCGTCCCCTGGCACGTCCCATGGCACGTCCACTGGCACGTTCCGTAGCGGGTCCCCTTGGTACGTCCCGCCGTGCGTCTCGATGGCACGTCCCCTGGCACGTTCCCTGGCGCGTCCCTTGGGACGTTCCGCGGCGCGTCCTCCTGGCATGCCCCCCTGTCAATTAGCTTTGGGGCAGCTACTATGTGCTCAGGCAGCTCGAGCTTAAGATCCAGATCAGTTCGGTCAGGACTCGGATGCAAAAGAGGACTCGATCCACAACGCTACTATACAGCACACTCGCGGCATGGCACATCTCAATTCAGCAGCACAGCGCAGCACAGCACAGCCCTTGGCACGGTACATCAAGACCGATACATTCAGCATTGCAACCTGGCACGTTCCGTGGCGCGTCCCGTGGCGAGTCCCCCTGGCGCGTCGCGCGGCGCCTCCCCTGGCACGTCCCGTGGCACGTCCACTGGCACGTTCCGTAGCTCGCCCCCTTGGCACGGCCCGCGGTGCGTCCCCATGGCATGTCCCCAGGCACGTATCCTGGCGCGTCCCTTGGGACGTTCCGCGGCGCGTCCTCCTGGCATGCCCCCTGTCAACTAGCTTTGGGGCAGCTACTAAGTGCTCAGGCAGCTCGAGCTCAAGATCCAGATCAGTTCGGTCAGGACTCGGATGCAAAGGAGGACTCGATCCACAACGCTATACAGCACACTCGCGGCATGGCACATCTCAATTCAGCAGCACGGCGCAGCACAGCACAGCCCTCGGCACGGTGCATCAATATCGGTACATTCAGCATTGCATTTGCCCGTCGCCCAATCAGGTGTCTGTGAAAACGCTGCCATGATTTAATTATCTAGATTCCACATTTCTATATTCCTTTCCGGGTTCGTGGGTCGATCATGTTTATGTGTCCCACGCCCCCCGTGAATTCAGAACACGTGATCTGGGCGCGGTACCCGGGGCGTGCCCCCCCCCCCCCCCCCCCTCGCGCTGACTTCACCAGTTTACAGTAGGAGTCAGAAAGCAGGACTGTAACATTGCAGACTTGAAACTGCAACTGGTGCAGGGCGCAGCACACTTCGGCCTGCAGCCTGGTGGCTCCACAAGGGGGCTGGCGATGTTTTTCGATGCCCACATCCCTATGTGTACTTCAGGCGCCTTCCTGCTTCAAGACTCGACGTGCTTTTGCTGTGCTTTGCAATTCTCTGAGTGGGCCTGAAACCAATCTACTTTATCCGCCTTCCTACCGCATGTTTTTGTCTACTCTCTCCGTCCGACGTGCAGGCACCGACCAGAGTGGATCGAGGGCCGAGGATCGAGCATAGAGGGATCGAGCATGGAGGGGTCGAGGTGTGGCCCCATCGCGCGGATATTGAGCATCGGGGGTCGAAGCTCGAGGATGGAGAGTCGACTGTCCAGGATGGGTCGAGCATCGAGTGTCGGGGTCGCGAGGCCACCCGGAGCGCCGCGGGCTGCCCCTCCCCTGCCCTCCCTTCCAGTGTTGGCGCGGGCGTCCGCCAACCGCAGCGCGCCAGACCAGTTTTTGGATGGGGTGTGGGTTCCGCTGCAGGGCTCCTCCTCCGCCTCCTCCTCCTCCTCCCGCTCCTCCTCCTCCTCCTCCTCCTCCTCCTCCTCCTCCTCCTTCTTCTCCAGGATGGGTCGAGCGTCGAGTGTCGGGGTCGCGAGGCCACCCGAAGCGCCGCGGGCTGCCCCTCCGCTGCCCTCCCTTCCAATGCTGGCGCGGGCGTCCGCCAATCGCAGCGCGCCCGACCAGTTTTTGGGTGGGGTGTGGGCGCGCTGCAGGGCTTCTGCCTCCTCCCCCTCCGCCTCCTCCTCCTCCTCCTCCTCCTCCTCCTCCTCCTCCTCCCTCCTCCGCCTCCTCCTCCCTCCTCCTCCTCCTCCTCCTCCTCCCCTCCTCCTCCTCCTCCTCCTCCTGCTCTCCTCCTCCTCCTCCTCCTCCTCCTCCTCCTCCTACTCTCTCCTCCTCTCCCCTCCTCCTCCTCCTCCTCCTCCTCCCTCCTCCTCCTCCTCCTCCTCCTCCTCCTCCTCCTCCTCCTCCTCCTCCTCCTCTCCTCCTCCCTCCTCTCCTCCTCCTCCTCCTCTCTTCCTCCTCCTCCCCCTCCTTCCTCCTCCTCCTCCTCCTCCCTCCCCTACCTTCTCCTCCTCCTCCTCCTCCTCCTCCTTCTCCTCCTCCTCCGCCATCCTCCTCCTCCTCCTCCTCCTCCGCCCTCCGCTCTCGCCCTCCTCCTCCTCCTCCTCCTCCTCCTCCTTCTCCAGGATGGGTCGAGCGTCGAGTGTCGGGGTCGCGAGGCCATCCGAAGCGCCGCGGGCTGCCCCTCCGCTGCCCTCCCTTCCAATGCTGGCGCGGGCGTCCACCAATCGCAGCGCGCCCGACCAGTTTTTGGATGGGGTGTGGGCGCGCTGCAGGGCTCCTCCCTCCTCCCCCTCCTCCTCCCTCCTCCTCCTCCTCCTTCCTCCTCCTCCTCCTCCTCCTCCTCCTCCCTCCTCCTCCTCTCCTCCTTCCTCCTCCCCACTCCTTCCCCTCCTCCTCCTCCTCCTCCTCCTCCTCCTCCTCCTCCTCCTCCTCTCCTCCTCCTCCTCTCCTCCTCCTCCCTCCTACCTCCTCCTCCTCCTCCTCCTCCTCCTCTTCTCCTCCTACCTCCTCCTCATCCTTCTCCTCCTCCTCCGCCTCCTCCTCCTCCTTCCTCCTCCTCCTCCTCCTCTCGCCTCCTTCTTCTCCTCCCACTCCTCCTCCTCCTCCTCCTCCTCCTCCCGCCTCCTTCCTCCTCCTCCTCCTCCTCCTCCTCCTCCTCCCTCCTCCTCCTCCTCGCTCCTCCTTCCTCCTCCTCCTCTCCTCCTCCTCCTCCTCCCCTCCTCCTCCTTCTTCCTCCTCTTCCTCCTCCTCCTCCTCCTCCTCCTTCCTCCTCCTCACCCCCTCCTCCTCCTCCTCCTCCTCCTCCTCCTCCTCCTCCTGCCCCTGCTGCTCCTCCTCCTCCTCCTCCTCCTCCTCCTCCTCCTCCTCCTCCTCCTCCTCCTCCTCCTCCTCCTCCTCCTCCTCCTCCTCCTCCTCCCCCCTCTCGTCCTCCAGTCTTCCCACCACGTTTTTTAGTGTCGGGAGGGTTGCAGAAGGTGATCCGCCAGGGGTGCGCGTGTTGGCCTGGAGGCTGCTTCGTGTCGTGTCCAGGCCGCATGTTGTTTGCCTTGCCTGCCTGTCTTGGTTTTGCAGTTTTCTGCGGCGAGGCCAATCCAGTCCAATCCTCCTCCTCGTCCTAATCCTCCTCCGCCTCCTCCTCCTCCTCCTCCCTTTCGCCTCCCTTTCACCCTCCTCCTCCCTCCTACCGTTCCCGCTTCCTGCTTCCTTTCCCCTCCCTCCTCCCTCCTCCCCCACCCTCCTCGCTTCTCGCTCCTTGTCCTCCTTCGCCTCCACTTCCCTTCTCCCTCCTCCCCCCTTCCCTCCTCCCTCCTTCCCTCCTCACTCCTCTTCCCTCCCCCCTCCTCCCTCCCTTCTCCCTGTCCGCCCGAAGGACGCAGGTCGAGGCTTGCTGCGAGTGTGGCGGGGGGATGAACATCGCGTCCACTTCCACCGCGACGTCCTCGGCCACGGCGACGACCGTCTCGACCACCGCGACCTCCTCGACCACGGCGAGTTCGACCACGGCGAGCTCGACCACGTCGGACCGCGTGGCCTTCCCGGAAAGGGCCTCGTGCCCAGGGCTTCCTCGTCTTGCAGCCACGACGCTGACATCAGGGCCACTTCGGGGCCAGGAGGGGCTCTTGGTTTTCGGGCCGCTCCCTCGTTCCATGTCGGGAAGCCCGTTCGTGGCCGGGGCTCGCCGTGGCCCGAGCAGCTCCCTCGTTCACTCTTTGGCGTTCCTTACAGCACGAGGGCTGTAGTCTGAAAGCCTGTCTGTGGGTGCCGTGACGACAACGGGCTGGCGGACTTGTCCCTGATTGAAGAAGCTGGGTGTGGGCAGTTGCCTCCTGAACACGTGCGCCTTGTGCGTGCCCGCTCGGGGAACGTGCGGCCCGCCATTGAGGATCCAGGATCAATACCGGGATGCGGGGACCCTGGCTTGCCTGAACAAGATGACGGCCTGGACACTCTGGCGTAGAGCCGTCGACAACAAAGCGGGCGCCCCCGACTGCCAACATGAATGTGTATCCTCTCATTTTGCCCGATGTCTGTGGCCATTTGGGCTTCAATGCTCGGTCGATTTAGAGGGACGGTTGGGCGCAGATGCTGGCCTTTGGGCCGTGACCATCGACGCCGCGCGGCGGCGGGTCAGCAAACTGATGCCCCAGCTCGACCCCCTCGGCCCGCGCCTTGCGCTGCAGGCGGAGTTCGAGGGGACCCTCGTGCAGGTGGCGGAGGCCGCGGACCCCATCGTGGAGGAGGGGAGGCAGCCGCTGAGGTAGCCCGTGGATCGGGCAATTGCTGACGAACCCATTCTGAAACGCTTGAGGGCGTGCCACAGTTGCCCCGAGCGGGCCATGCTGGAGGAAACCGCAGCGTGCCTCCGATTGACGAGCGACCGCGGGTACGGCCGAGGCCCCGCCGCTGCCGACGGCCCGTGCTATGGTGGGGACCCGCCTCGCAGGGAAGGAACCCACAGCAGAGCCAGGCGTACTTGGACTACATGCTGGGGGGCACGTCTGGAAACTCGTGGCTAGGAGCGCGCAGGGCGACCTGACCGCCCGCTTGCCTCGGGACCAGGTGCTGCTGTGCGAGCGTCGTGTGCGCAAGAAGACCTGACAGCTGGCGCAGCTAGAGCGCGTGCCGTTCCACGCAGCGCTTCGGAGGGCGATCGGCGATTCGGTGGTCCAGGAGCGGCACTTCACGACCCCGCTGGCCCTCGCCAGCCTGGCGGCCCGCCGCTCAGCAGCCGCGGCAGCAGCCGCGGCAGCGGGGCTCAGCCCGCCGAAGCAGGCGCGCAAGGACGCGGTACTGGAGGCGGCCGGGGCATCCGCTAAGGACGGGGGGCCCGCCTCGGAGACGCAGGGCCGCGAGAATCTCTGCTTCAGGTACAATTCCAAGATGGCCAGGCGTGACCCGAAATGCTGCTTCCTTCGCGTCCGCTCGATCTGCTTCGCGCAGGGCCACCCGCGGTGTGACTGCAGAGGGCCAACTCGCAGGGGGGGCGTGCGGGGCGAGGCTGGGCGCTCGGGGCTCCCCGCGGCGGTGCCGCCGATCCATAGCGCTCCGAAGGGCGCGCGGCCACTACTGATGCCGCTGGGCAGAGGCGGCAAGCGGCGCCGACGCCAGGGCGACGGCGATGGCAGCGCAGGCCCAGGGGGGCCGCGCCCTCCGCTGCCGCCGTCCGCAGACTTGGGCCCAGCTGTCCCAGGTGGCCGCGCTCTCGCGGCGGGACTCCGCAGAAGGGCAGCCCGCTCTCTCCGCGGGGCGAAACGGCCAGCCTCAATGGGGTGGGCATCAGCGGGGCCCCGTGCGACCCGTCGGAGCGGGGGCCGCGCCGTCTGAGGGTCGGAGGTGCAAGGGGTGGCGGGCCCTCCAAATGGACGTTTCGCAAGCGCAGGCCCGCGGGCGCGCCTTCGGCGCGAGGCCCAACAATCGGGCATTGAAGCTCAGCTGTTTTGCTTCCTGGCGCGTTTCAATCGTGATGGCGTGCCTCGGACGCGAGTGCGCGCGCCTTGCGCGTCTGTGATCCCGTGCGCGCAACGTACAACCGAACCATTTTAAAATTCGGGCGTCATCGTCATAACCGTCATCATCGTCATCATGATCATCGCCACAATCAACATCTTTGTGTGTCGTTGCCCGCTCATGGGGCGAATGCGCGCGTGCGTGCGTGCGTTTGTATACCCTGCCAGACAACAGGCATGCATCCGAACGCGCCCCGCGTCGCCGAGGGCGCCCTCTCGGACATGAGTCTGCGCGTTCCCTCCACGATTCCGCCCTCGCTGGGGGGGCTCAGTCGTTCGCGGCGCTAGAGCGACGACGACGACAACGACGCCGCCGACGACGACGATGATGACGTCGGCGACGGCGACGGCGACGACGACGCCCAGGCCTCCCGAGTTTCCCCATCGAGATTTCCCTGGCATGCTTTTCAAATGCATCGGAGGCCCAGGAGGAGGAGGAGGCGGAGGAGGAAGACCAGTGTAAACCCGCGACGCATCAACGACGCTGCACAAAAAAACCCTCCCTCCAAGTTCCCTCTTCGTAGGTCCCCACAAGAGATTGCTTTCATGGCAGGAAGCGGCCCATTAGAAAACGACCGTCTGCGAAACTGAATTCGTGCCAGCACGTGATTCCTGGGGCCTCAGCGCCGCGTATCAATGTGTTTGTTGCGTCTTGGCAGTCTTAAAACGTGCCAGACAACCATGTGTGGACTCCAGCGCCGCGAATCAACGTGACAGTTGCGTCGTGACTATCTTGAATCGTTTGGACTCCAGCCATACGAATCCTTGGCTGTAGCAAACGTTTAAGACGAAGCTATCCGGCGCTACGGCGAGAGCCACAATTTGAAAAAGGAACCGCCTTCCATTTTTGAAGCTGCTGCAAACTTTCGAGACGAATGTGCGCGGCGCAAAGGCGAGAACCACATTTTGAAGATGACCCGCCCTACGTCCGTGAAGCTGCCCCAATTTTTAACTTTAAAGACGAATGCGTGCGGCGCTGAGGGGAGAACCACATTCTGAAAACGACCCGCCCTCTATCCGTGAAGCTGCTGCAAATTCCAAGGTGCAGGATCACAAATGCTGAAAACATCTCAGGCGAAACGTCCAGCCCGCCCTACCAACGCGCCTGGGGGTGCGACAGGGAGGAGTTATTTTTCAGGAGAAAGGATGGAGGAGGGTGGATCAGGGAGGAGGATGAAGAGGAGGACGATGACCACTGTAACATCAAGGGTCACCAACGATATTGCGATCCATCCTTTCTCCAAGCCCCCTCTTCGTAGTCTCCCACAAAAGGCTCATTTCAATGCGGGAACTGTTTCGTTGGAGAGAACCGTATGAACATCTTGAACCGTTGGACCAGGTCAACATACTTGTTGCGCCCTGCTTGTGCGACGTCGTGCCAAACACCAAACACTAAAACGAGTGTGCGCGGCGCTCATGCGAAAACCAAATGTTGAAATTGGGCCGCCCTCTATCTGTGAAACTTGTGCAAATTGTTATGAACAAGTGTGCGTGGAGCACAGGCGAGAGCCGCAGTTTGAAAGCGGCCCGCCCTCCATTCGTGAACCTCTTACAAATTTTCAGCTTAAATATCGTTGGTGGTGAGGACGCCTCAGGCGAAACGCCCCGCCCGCCCTTTCGACACGTTTCGGGGGGCACCAAGGGGGGGGGGGTTATTCATATAGGGAGGAATCAGGACTTGATTCCGAGGTTGCCCCGGGCAGGAGGATGATGAGGAAGACGACGGGGAAGAGGGGGAAGAGGAGGAGGAGGAGGAGAAAAAGGAGGGGGAGGAGGAATAGGATATAGGAGGAGGAGAATGAGGAGGAGGAGGGAGAGGAGGAGGAGGAGGAGGAGCAGGAGGAGCAGGAAGAGGAGGAGGAGGCGGAGGAGGCGGAAACGGAGGAGGAGGAGGTGGAGGCGGAGGAGGAGGAAGCGGAGGCGACGGAGGAGGAAAAGGAGGAGGAGGAGGAGGAAGAGGAGGAGGAGGAGGGAGAGGAGGAAGAGGAGGAATAATAACAACAAACATAAGGAGAAAAAGGATAGCAATAATAAGAGTAATAACCGTAAGACTAATATTTCGAATAGGAACGTTACGACTAATAATATGAATACTAATACTATTCAGAAGCATACGAATAATAGACACACTATTACAAGTCATGGGCAACCATACGAAACATAATATCCCGAATGCTAAGAGTAATAATACGAACAATTCGGATCATACTAGAAAGAAGAACATATTAAGAGTCTGAATAATATTAATCATACTAGGAGTAATACTATAACGCTAATACGACTAATACTACTAATACTAATATTGATAGTAACAAGGACGAGCGTACTACTATTAATGGTAAGACTGGTACGAATAGGAAGAGCAATCATAATACGAATGCGTTTACCAATAGTAATAAGACTAGTAGGAAGAAGCACAATACCATAGGTAATAGTATTACGAATGAGAGTCGGAATGCGAATACTGATAAACATTTGATAACAAGAATAGTCACACATAGAATAAGAGGAATAATAGGAATCTTACTAATACGAAGAAGAATAATAACACGATTAATAATACGAATAATAAGAACAATACAAAGAAGAATCATAATACTAATAATAATAATAATACCACTAATATTAATAATAATACCAGTAATACTATTACCAATAACAATAATACTTATCATATCAATCACACTAATACTAATACTAATAATAATAGTACTAGTAATAATAGTATTACTGATAATTCTATTACTACTAATAACGCTTATAATAATAAACATAAAAGACTATTTAAAAAACGCAGAAGAACCACACAAATAATAATATGAAGTCTAGCAATAATATTAATACTAATCAGAAGACTAAGAAGAAGAGGAGGAGGAGGAGGAGGAGGAGGAGGAGGAGGAGGAGGAGGAGGAGGAAAACGAGGAGGAGGAGGGGGAGGAGGACAAGGACGAGGAGGAGGAGGAAGCGGAGGAGGAGGAAGAGGAGTGGGGAGGAGGAGGAGGACGACGAGGAGGAGACGGAGGAGGAGGAGGAGGAGGAGGAGGAGGAGGATGAGGAGGGATACGAATAATAATAAAAGTATGTAAAAGTATGGATGATGATGATAATAGTAATAATACGAAGAATAACAGTAATAAGAAGCATGCGCAAACGAATACTACGTATAATATTAAGAAGACTCGTGGAAGAAGAGTCAAACTATTGCTACCAATCTTAGTACGAGTAATAATCATATTGAGAATAATAATGATCAGGAGAAGAAGAAGGATACCAATAATAATAAAGCGAGCAATAGTAATTCTAATAAGAAGAAGAATTTCAAGAACAATAATAATACTAATGCGAACAATCATAAGAAGCATAATAATAACCATACTAAGAATTACCAGAAGAAAAAATGGAGCAACACCGCACAAAACATAATACTAATCATAGCGATAAGACTATTACTAAGAAGAAGAACAAGAAACACAATACTACTAAGAAGGGTACTAATAATAATAAACATACCAAGAATACTATTGAGAAGACGAATAATAATAATACGAAGAGGAACAAGACGAACAAGAAGACGAATACTAAGAATAAGAATAGGAATAATAATGATAAGGATACGAATGATAAAATCAATAATACTAATAATACTAAGCATATCAATACTATATTGATAACAGTGTATATATACATTATATTATTATTATTACTATTCATAATAATAGTACTAATACTAATAGTAGTAATAAGAAGAGGGGGAGGTGGAGGAGGAGGAGGAGGCGGAGGAGGAGGAGGAAGAGGACGAGGACGAGGGAGGAGGAGACGGAGGAGGAGGACGATGAGGAGGAGGAGGGAGAATAATCATAACAAGAGTAAGGAGGATAATAATATTACTAAGAATATGAATACGCATAATACTAGCAATATTCAGAAAGTGCGAAGACTAATCTTACGACTGATGATATGAAGAATAAGACTATTAGTCGTAAAACGAATAGTATGGCTACTAACTAGCAGTAATGATAGAACATAGAATGGCGATACTAATCATACTACGAATATTCCGGATAAGAAGAAGTAAGCCACTAATACTAATAATCGGAAGATTACTACGAATAATAGGAATACTACGAATAATAAGAACACTATGACTGCTCGTAATAAGGATAATCATAATACCAATCATACTAGAGATCCTAATGATACTAAGAATGGGAAGAGCAATCATAAGACGAAACATACGAATAATAATGAACATGCTAGTAAGGCTACTAAGCAACATACTAAGCTAATATCAATATTACTAATATATTTAATACTAAGTATATGAATCATCATACGAATAATAACCATACTAAGAAATACCACTAAGGGTGATGATAATACTAGGAGTAGCAATGGCACAAGTAATGCTCATACGAATAATAATATGAATAATCATGCGAACAAACATACTAATAATCATAAGACTAATGATGCGAATGCTAAGACGAAAAAGGAGAGGAGGAGGAGGAGAGGAGGAGGAGGAGGAGGAGGAGGAGGAAGAGGAGGGGACGGAGGAGGAAGAGGAGGAGGAGGAGGAGGAGGAGGAGGAGGAGGAGGAGGAGCAGGAGGAGGAAGAGGAGGAGGAGGAGGAGGAGGAGGAGGAGGAGGAGGAGGAGGAGGAGGAGGAGGCAGCGCGCGGCTTCGGTAATCCCCACCACGCACCATTTAGGGTGCCCCCCCCCCACAGACGAAACTCGAATCGGCCAGCTCGGCGCATTGGACAACCCCGCGACTATAGGCAGCTTGTGCCAGAATGTCCCAGGATGGGATAAATCGCTCCAGGCCGTCGCCGCGCCCTGTCGACGATCCTCAGGGCGTGTCCTCAGACATCCCGATCTGGTCTTGTCCCATTCTTAGCTCCGTTGTGCTGTGGCTGGGCCACCCAGCTGGGGAGGGGAGGCGGCGGCGCCTCGCGCTTGCTGAGGTCCGGGCCGGCGGGGCGGTTCGAGAGCGCGGAGGCGACCAGGGCTTCGCGCTTCGCGCGAGGCGCGAGGTCAGGTGGTGGCCCTCGGAGGGAGAAGAGGCAAAGTGCAGTCAAGACGCTGAAGTAAGGACCGCTTTGGGTTCGGAAGGGGCTCGCCGCTCCTTAGGTCATTCCGCGAGCCCCGCCCGTGCATCCAGGATTTTCGGGTGCCAAGAAAGGGGCTTCGTTCCCTTTTGAGTGTTCCTTATTTCAGCAGCCCGACTGTAGGCACACCAAATCAGCGACTGGCCTGCCAACGCGGGCCCCACGACAATTTCTTGCCTACCTTCGAGCCTGTAGAGCTTGGGGCACCTTGCGAAGCTCGGGGTCGACGAGGGAGGTGCCCCTAGATTTCTTATCGCAAGACTTCTTACCGTATGTGCTCACTGTTCGGGTATAGCCAGGGCTTCAGGTAAGGGGAGCCGGTCAGCGTCAGGGCCCCACGGCCAAGGAGTATGCTGGCGTCACTGCACCAGGTCTGCCGTCGCTCGTGCGTTTTCGGGTGACGGCAGTTCCGGTCAGTGGCATGGGGCGGAGCGGCGCCCCCAAGCGCGCGTTACTGCACCGGGCCCCGCGAGGCCCAGTTCTGCCAGTGCCCGTGCCGATGCGTTCGCTCGTGGCGGCGAGCTCCTGCCGCCTCGGCCGGCTGCTCCTCGGGATTCTCGTCGGCGCGCCCCCCCGGAGAGGTCCAGGGAGTGGCAGCATCGGTGCCGTTCTGCCCCCTGGGGCGGGCCCCCGTCGCCCTGCCCCCGGTGGAAGCGCCGCCGCATGCCGAGGAGGAAGAGGAGGATCGGGGAGCAAGCGGTGGCATGCAGAGGAGGAACCTCTGGTTGGCGTGTCGCTCCGCCGGCTCTGGCCCAGCAGGCTTCGGTGCGGCACGCTCTCCACGCCCCGGTCGCCAAGCGTCGACGTCCCGAGCCTCTCCCGGCCTCCCGCCCCGCGGAGCGGAGCGACACGCTGCCCGCTTGCAGGGCACAGCGTGTCGCTGGGGCCGCCGCGGTGACACGCTGTCCGGAGCTTCCCGACCGCACACTTTCGCAGGTCCGCGCGGGTTTATGCGATCGGCTCCGGAGCCCCCCTTCCGAAACCTTGCGCGTGTTCATGTCCCTGTTTGCTCGATCGCGCCGCATTGCCGAGACATCGGCAGATGCAGCTCGATGTGGGGCCCGATTTTTCTCCGCGCCGACGTCGCCGATGCATCGCCGACACATCGACGATGCATCTCCAGTGCATCGCCCATGCATCGGTGATGTATCGACGATGCGTCACGTTCCTCCGATCCCATCTACTGGGGCACCATGTGGGAGGCCTCTACACGATGAGGAGGAAGAGGAGGCGGCCTTCCTCCCTGCATCCGCCCCCTCGCTCTTCGGACCACTGAGGAGTCCACGGATACGGCCACGGCCACGACGAGCTCTACGTCGGCCTCCACGGGGAGCTCCACGGCGAGCTCCATCTCCACGGCGAGCACCACGTCGACTGCGACCTCCGAGACGGCCTCCACAGTGACCGACATAACCATCTCGGCGGCAAGCCCAGGCGGGAAGTGAGAGGGGGCAGGCCGCCCAGGCCTTCTCAGAAGGCGGCGGGGCGTCTCAGGAGGCCTCTTGCCTTCTCAGCTTCAGTCTCTGTCTTCGGAGCAAGCTCAGACAACTTCTCAGAAGGCGCCTTCTGAGAAGGCCTGCCCTCTCTCACTTCCCCCCTGGGCTGGCCGCCGACCATCACGAACAGCACCACAACGTTTGCAACGTACACCAACACGTCTTCCAGCGTCACCAGTACAACATCCACGGTGACGACCAGCACAGAGACGAGCACCTCTTCCGAGACGAACACTTCCGCGTCGCAGACTACCACCACAGAGACCACCTCCCTGACAGTCACTTCCGCTTCGCTGACAGTCACTTCCGTCTCGCTGACAACCATCACCGCCACTGTTACGACCTTAACGCAGACCACAGAATGTGTGGACGAGGTTCCTAACACCACTGCAGTGTTCTGGTACGACAGCAGGGGCACGGACTACAACTGCAGTTACTACAGCACCTCCAACCTCTGCGCCTCCCAGGGGCTCCTGCACGCCAACTTTGGGAGCACGGCCACCGAGGCCTGCTGCACCTGCGGGGGCGGAGTGGGCATACCGCCGCCCACTTCAGCCCCGACTCCAGCGCCTACGCCGGTGCCCACCCCAGCTCCGACTCCAGCTCCCAGCCCAGCTCCGACGCCAGCGCCAACGCCGGCGCCCACCCCATCACCAACTCCAGCGCCCAGCCCAGCTCCGACATCAGCTCCGACGCCGGTGCCCACCCCAGCTCCGACTCCAGCGCCTACGCCAGCGCCTACGATGGCGCCCGTTGGGCTCTCTCGAAGTGCTTGTGGGCCACCCTTCAGGCATTCTGATGTCTTCGGAGACCGGTTTGACGGAGGATAGGCGAGAACGCCCACATCGCAGGAAGACCGCAACGTTGTGATCGATTCTGCCTTTCGGTGGTCGTGTCAGGGCGGTCTGGACGTTTCGCCTGAGACGTCCGCACCGCTGAAGATCTTGAAGCTTGGCATTGACATTTCCAACAGCTCCACGGATGCCCTTTTTCTTACTCCTGGCAAGGTCGGGTCGGTAGATTGCTCGATGTACGCGCAGCCGTGCGTTGCATCTGCAGTCGAATTGTGCCAGCGCGTCGTAGGGCACTGTCGATATGGTACCACATGGCACCGACCATATGGAACCACATGGCATCACAGGGCACCAGCACATACATGGGACCTACCACAGGCCACCAGCTATGGGGTGCCACAGGGCAGCAACCATAGGGCAGCGTTCTGGGGGTGCCCGGATCGCCCCGAACAATTGCAAGATTGCCCGAGCTATCGCCCGCAAGCCGTGCGACTGACCAGGGGCCGTTCCCACGCAGCGGTGTCTAGAAGCCGAGGCGGGAATTTATACAGGACCACCGCCTGGAGGATTAATTTTCGGGGACCTCGGCAGGCGGTGGATGTGGATATATTCGGGCCCCCGGGGGCCAAAATATGCCCATATCCACCGCCCGCTGGGGCATCGGGGCGTCGGTTCCCAGGCGGTGGATATGGATGAATCCCCGCCTCGCACAGAAGCTAGGCGGAGGCTGCCTTGGCTCCGTCACAGGGCGGGGTCGGGCCGTCACGAGGCCGCCAGGGGCGCTTCCCTGGGAGGCCAGGGGGTGGAGGGTCTCCAGGGCTCGCCGCCGATCCACGTGTCAGGCGGGGTCTGGACACGCTCTGACCTGTTCTTGTGGCAAGCTGCCTCGTGGACACGTGTGCTCGCAGATCACCATCGTTGCTTCACAGCTCGACTGGGAGCGAGCTGGGGCGAATTGCAATCCGTGTCTGACTCATTTGCGGACATCAGAAGTGTGAGTACACCCTGGCCCGTGTTGTCTTCTTATTTGCACCTATCTCTGTACATACTTTTGATGCGCGTATGCATGCATGCATGCACGCATGCGTGCATGCTCACAACGCCATGATGCACTTGCGAATGGCTTGGTGATATGCGAATGCACATGCGGTGCCCCAGTGTTCGATCTGTAACATACCATGCAGTTTGAACCTATGGAGTTCGTATCTGAAGGGCTGCGCCCTAGCTCAGCAATCTTGTGGCTAAATCTGACCAGTTGTGGGGCCTCGTGAAACTTCTCGGGGGCATCTTGGGGCCTCTGGGGCAATCTTCGGGGCGTCTTGGTTCAACCTCGAGGTATCTTGAGGCCTCTGGGGCCCAGCTTGAGGGTGTCTTAGGCCATCGTGGGGCCTTATGGGGCCAGCCTGGGCGATTTGGGTGGCACCGTTGGACCTTTTTGGACCCGTCTTGGCCAATGTCGTGGGCTCGGGGGGCCGTCTTGAATCGATCTTTGGGAGCAAAACGTGGGACATGTAAAACACATGTAACACAACCTTTTTTTGGTCAATGTTACATGCACTCTCAGGGGCGTCTCAGGGCCCTCCTGGGCCATCTTGCAGGTGTCTTGGGGTCAGCTTCGGCCGTCTTGGGCTCTTGACGCCCTCCTCGGGGCCTCCTGGGGCCGTCTTCGAGGCCTCTTGGGCCCTTCTGCCCGTGCGGTGGCGTCCAACGAGAATCCTCGGGCAACTTAGAGCGCCAGGAATTTGAGGGCCGCATGGGTTTTGCAAACCAAGTTGCGGGTGGGTGGATGGGATGATTGCGCGCGCAGTAGAGTTGACAATTCATCGCGAACAACAAGTATTCAATCGCTTCGCTCATTCCGCCAGTCCACATTGCCTCGCCGCTGTCGTTTGTCGGGGTGTGCCTCTTGGGGCTCTCCTGGGAGGTCTCTTGGTGGTGTGAAGATGTTGCAGGCCATGCCGGTGGCGACGCCCGCATCTCTCTACCTCTAACCTCACTGTGCGCTGCCCTCGAGGCGCATGCGTCTCTGGGGGGCATCCCGATTCCTGGTGCGGGCTCTGTCCCCCAGGGGGTGGGCACGCAGAAAGTCTCTCAGGCACATTCATCCCTTCCACAGGTGGCCTCTTCGGGGGTCTTGTACGTGTCGTGGGCCGTCTGGAAGCCATCGTGGGTGTCTCGGACCGATCGTTCGACGAGTGCCACTTGGAGCGCTGCCAATTGCCCGGGTGATCGTTGTCAATGCGGTGCTGCTGGGTGGGGTTGTTGATCATCTGTTGGCTTTCGGCCCATCCCGCCACCGTGCCTGGGTGGTGGGTCGGAGGCCTCATGGATGTTGGTTCGGCTCTCGTGGTTGGCCTCTCCGGGGGCTCTGGGACGCAGTTTTGAGGCCTCTTGGGGGCCGTGTTGGGCCCTCTTGGGGGCCTCTTGGGGCTTTTTGAGGTGCCTCTTCGGGGCCCCTTGGGGCCTCTAGGGGGCCTCGTGGGGCCTCCTGGGTGCCTTTTGGGGCTGATGAAAACTGGACGTTTCGGTTCCTGGCGACTCGGGGTCTCGTAGGCCGTGTAGGGGGCGCCCCGGCGCCTTCCTGGCGCGCTTCTGGGGCGCCCGGGTATCGCCTGGGCATCGCCCAGGCATCGCCCAGGGTATTTTGGTCCAGGGGTGGAGCCGCCGCGCGAGCACGAATTAGAAAGATTTGTTGACCTGTTACCGGAGATCTTGGCACGCCTCTTCCCCATTTGGGCCGGCGAATTTACATTGCGTAGATTGCACCACGTAGGCAGCTCCACATTTATTGCACAACGTATATTGCACCGCATCCATTGCACCACATAGATTGCGCAGCATGTAGCAGCATAATGCACACCATGCCCTACACATTGCACAACACATACTGCTCTACGTGTGTAGCATATCATAGATGGCCGAAACATGCAATGTTTGGGGTCCACGCTGGCTAGCACACCTATGCACATACACATGTACGCACATATACATAGAAAGAGAGAGAACTATAGAAAGATAGTGAGAGAGAGAGAGAGAGAGAGCGAGAGAGGGAGAGATAAACATACAGAGAGAGAGAGAGAGAGAGAGAAAGAGAGAGAGAGAGAGCGAGAGAGAGAGAGGGAGGGAGATATCGAGAGAGAGAGAGAGACATGCGAATGTACACATACATCTGTCTATATACGCATATATATATATATATATATATATATATATATATTTGTATATGTCTGTATGTATGTATGAATGTATGTATATATGCATGTATGTATGCATGTAGTTACGCATGTAAACCTCTATGTCTTATGTATGTATGTGCATGTACTATATATATTATATATATATATATATATATATATATATATATATATATACCGGGGGGCCCGGTCCGGGGGGGCCCGCCCAGGGACCTCGCCAGCGCATGGGGGGCCCGGGGCGTCACTTTCCCTGTGTTTTTACAGGGTTTTGGCGACTTGGAGCACACCTGGGCTCCAAGAGACCCCCTCGTCGCTCCAAGAAGCCAGGGCATGGGGGGCCCGGAGCCTCCATTTCCTGGTGTTTTTACAAGGTTTTGGCGATTTGGAGCAAACCTGGGCTCCAAGAGACCCCCTCGTCGCTCCAAGAAGCTGTGGCGGCCCTTGTGATAGCTCAAAAACGGCCCAAGAGGCCTGCTAGCCGGTCCCAAGATGCCAGGAACGGCACAAGATACCACCAAGATGGCGCAAGGAACGGTCTCTGAGAGCCTCGAATCCAACTCCCCGGCGAGGAGTTCGCTCTCGCAGTCCCGCATGAGCCGTCTTGGGGCCCCAGACGGCCCATAACAGAGCCCTGGAAGCCTCAAAGACGGCCAAGGCGGCCCCACGAACGTGTCCTCCCTGGGGCTCCTGGAGGCATTCGTGGTGCTCTACGGTGATACACCCAACCCGACAACCGCATACCGGGGGGCCCGGTCCGGGGGGGCCCGCCCAGGGACCTCGCCAGCGCATGGGGGGCCCGGGGCGTCACTTTCCCTGTGTTTTTACAGGGTTTTGGCGACTTGGAGCACACCTGGGCTCCAAGAGACCCCCTCGTCGCTCCAAGAAGCCAGGGCATGGGGGGCCCGGAGCCTCCATTTCCTTGTGTTTTTTTACAGGGTTTTGGCAATTTGGAGCAAACCTGGGCTCCAAGAGACCCCCTCGTCGCTCCAAGAAGCTGCGGCGGCCCTTGTGATAGCTCAAAAACGGCCCAAGAGGCCTGCTAGCCGGTCCCAAGATGCCAGGAACGGCACAAGATACCACCAAGATGGCGCAAGGAACGGTCTCTGAGAGCCTCGAATCCAACTCCCCGGCGAGGAGTTCGCTCTCGCAGTCCCGCATGAGCCGTCTTGGGGCCCCAGACGGCCCATAACAGAGCCCTGGAAGCCTCAAAGACGGCCAAGGCGGCCCCACGAACGTGTCCTCCCTGGGGCTCCTGGAGGCATTCGTGGTGCTCTACGGTGATACACCCAACCCGACAACCGCATACCGGAGGGCCCGGTCCGGGGGGGCCCGCCCAGGGACCTCGCCAGCGCATGGGGGGCCCGGGGCGTCACTTTCCCTGTGTTTTTTACAGGGTTTTGGCGACTTGGAGCACACCTGGGCTCCAAGAGACCCCCTCGTCGCTCCAAGAAGCCAGGGCATGGGGGGCCCGGAGCCTCCATTTCCTTGTGTTTTTACAAGGTTTTGGCGATTTGGAGCAAACCTGGGCTCCAAGAGACCCCCTCGTCGCTCCAAGAAGCTGTGGCGGCCCTTGTGATAGCTCAAAAACGGCCCAAGAGGCCTGCTAGCCGGTCCCAAGATGCCAGGAACGGCACAAGATACCACCAAGATTGCGCAAGGAACGGTCTCTGAGAGCCTCGAATCCAACTCCCCGGCGAGGAGTTCGCTCTCGCAGTCCCGCATGAGCCGTCTTGGGGCCCCAGACGGCCCATAACAGAGCCCTGGAAGCCTCAAAGACGGCCAAGGCGGCCCCACGAACGTGTCCTCCCTGGGGCTCCTGGAGGCATTCGTGGTGCTCTACGGCGATACACCCAACCCGACAACCGCATCGGCTGATCGCGAACATTCATGCGCCGCATCTGGGTAGAACGTGGTCCAGAATCACGACACTGTGACTGAAGCAACTTCGACCTCTCATTCGAAAAGGGCACCCCATGGGAGACCAGCTGCAACTCCAGGGCCCCCCGTGTGCGCATGAACCCGGGCAGCCTTCGTTAGGAGGCCACGGGGGCAGGATGACACGGAGGAGGGGGAGGAGGACGACGAGGAAGACGAACTGGGCTCCTCCTCCTCCTCTTTCTCCTCCTCCTCCTCCTCCTCCCCCTCCTCCTCCTCCTCCTCCTCCTCCTCTCCCTCCTCCTCCTCCCCCCCCCTCTTGGCGAACAGCGACCGCCAGTCTCGGCCGTGCGCAGCAGGCGGGCGGAACCAGCATCCACGAAAGCACCTCCAGGGGAGAAGTGTTTCCCAGGGGGGGGCCTCCAGGGAGGCACCCAGGGAAAGCAGGAGGAGGAGGAGGAGGAGGGGGAGGAAGAACTATCTTGGGCTGCTGCAGGAATAGCCTTCGCCGTGTTTGAGCAGTGTAAGGCTGTCTTACGGGCTGTCTTGGGTCCCAAGACGATTCATGGAGGACCCCAAGACGGCTCCAAACGGCGTAAGACAGGACAGGAACGCCCTAAGACGGCCAAAGAGACCCCGAGAAGCCCACAAAGGCCCCCAACAAGCCCAAGGAGGCCCCCGACATGCTTCCAAGAGGCCTCGCACAGGCCCCCAAGTAGCTCCCAACAGACCCCAAGGGTGCCCCAAGAGACTCCTAACAACCCTCATCCTCCTACTTTTTTGCTTCCTCTCATCCTGTTCCTGTTCATTCTCCCCCAAGGGCAGTGTTCCCCGAAAGCTTTCAAAATCACCTCGGGGAACTCATGCTCCGATACCTTGGCCAAGCTCTAGCCCAAACTTCGGCCACGTCGGAGCTCCCAGAAAGGCAGGGGGCGGCGGTGATTCGCTGTAGCTCCAGCCCAAACTTCGGCCACGTCGGAGCTCCCAGAAAGGCAGGGGGCGGCGGTGATTCGCCGTAGGCGTCTTCGATACAAATAGAAAGGGATAATGAATGATTCAGTAACCAGGGCATTCAGATATCTTTTCACCGTTTCAGTATTACGCATACTCCGGTGTCCGAGCCGCCTGCGCAACGCTGCCTGGCGCATCGCGTCTCACTGGCGGCTTACGTACATGAATCTCCGCGCACATGTACTGAGACGATCGATATCGGTGGCGCAGGCCAATGCACTGTCAAGAGCACCTGTCGCGGAAACAACCGTGTCTGGGTTCCCACTTGCAGGTTCGGTGCATGGCAACGCCAGGAGCCACGCACCCATGTGATCGAAAGCGCCTGCGCCCATGTCCGCGAAACAAATGCTTGCGCTGTTCTTAGCACAAGGGGCCCTCCATCTGATGCCCGTGTTTTGTTACAATTTTGATTTGCGCGTTCCCACCTTAGCACACAATCTGCACACACTACAGGAAACCCTCCTTTCCCGAACCTGTTGGCCACAAGGCCTCACAGGGCCTCGTTCGCCATGAACTCTACGAAATTATGAACCGTACTATAGTTTTTTGACGCTTTACATTGAAAACACTCTAAGCCGAGGTTTCCATAACTGGCCACCGGAAGAGGCGTGTTCAAAGCAGCCGCGGCGCGCTTGCCTGCAGTTTCGGCCGTCTTTCCCTCCCTCGCGGTTCATGGACAACTCTGAAATCCAACTCTGCTGGGGAGTGGGGATCGGAACCCTGGAAGACTACTCCCTCGGCCCCATGGAAGCACTTTTGGAGCTATCTTGGGCCGTTCCTGGAATAGCCTTGGCCGTGTTTGAGCTGCGTAAGGCTGTCTTACGGGTTGTCTCGGGCCCCAAGACGACTCATGGAGGACCCCAAAATGCAATTCCTCGCTGGGGAGTTAGATTTGGCGCGGTCAGGGACTATTTGTTCGGGTCTTTTTGGGCCGAGTTCGAGCGTTCCCCGTGCTGCCTGCGCCGCCTTTGGATCTTCTCCGGCTCCCGCACAGGCCGTTTTGGGCTCCAAAACGGCCCATGGACACCTCCAGAATCCAAATCTTCGCCGGGGAGTTCGAATCGGAGCGCTCAGAGATTATTCGGTGGAGCGATTTTGAACGTTCTTTGGGGCTTCTAGGCTGTCTTATGGCCCGCCTCGGGCCCCAAGCCGACTCAAAGGGACTCCGCAATCCAGCTCCTCGCCGGGAAGTTGAACTCGAAACTCTGACAAACCGCTCGTCGGGCCATCTTGTAGTCATCTCGTGCCGTTCGTGGGGCCGTCTTGTTGTTGCGGCTCGAGATCGCATCAGTTGTTGTGGTTCGAGATCGCATCAGCGAAGTTCACCTTATAGACTCGAGCAACATGTATGCAAAGGTTCGAGTGAAGGGACCCGCCTCAGCATTTGATTCTTTAGGTATACAGTCATATGGGACAACGACCAATAATACCAATGCAACCTCAGACATGGAATGTTGGTGGTTACAAGGTCGTGGATGCCAAACTGTCTTCGTACATGTTCCTCAGGTTGGCACCAGCATGGAACAGGTAAGATCCATTGTCAGGGAATGGCGTCGACAAAAGTTCATGCCCCAGGGCATTTGTTCTTACGAGGAACTCCAATGTACCGAATGGAAGAAACAAGCCGAAACTGGGGTTCTCATACGTCGAGGGAACAAATCTACAAGGAAGCGCCCCGCAGCTGCTTTGGACACGCCTCTTCCGGTGGCCAGTTATAGAAACCTCGGCTTAAAGTGTTTTCAATGCAAGGCGTCAGCAAATTACAGTCAGGTTCATAATTTCGTAGAGTTCATGCCGAACGAGGCCACGAGAGGCCTTGTGGCCAACCGGTTCGGGAAAGGAGGGCTTCCTGTAATTTGCGCGGATTGTTTGCCTTTGTGGGAACGCGCTAAACAAAATCGTGACAAAGCATTGGCATCAGATGGAAGGTCCCTTTTGCTAAGCACAGCGCAAGCGTTTGTTTCGCGAGACATGGGCGCAGGCGCTTTCGATCACAAGGGCGCGTGGCATCCCGGCGTCGCCATGCACCGGACCTGCAAGTGGGAACCCAGATGCGATAGTACCGCGACAGCTGCTCTTGACAGTGCGCTGGCCTGCGCCACCGATATTGATCGTCTCAGTGCATTTGCGCGGAGATTCATTTACGTTAGCAGCCGGTCCGAGGCGATTCGCCAGGCGGCGTTGCGCAGGCGGCTCGGACAACGGAGTATGCGTAATACTGAAACGGTGAAAGCATATCTGAATGCCCTGGATACACAATCGTTCATTCTTCCTTTCTATTTTTATCGACGACGCCGACGGCGAATTACCGCCGCCCCTTGCATTTCTCGAAGCGCCGATGTGGCCTACATTTGGGCTAGAGCTTGGCCAAGCTATCGGAACATGAGTTCCCCGAGTCGACTTTGAAAATTTTCGGGGAACACTTGGCTTGGGGGAGAATGAACAGGAACAGGAGGAGAGGAAACGGAAAAATAGGAGGATGGGGGTTCTTAGGGGACTCTTGGGGCACCCTTGGGGTCTGTTGGGAGCTACTTGGGGGCCCCCATCAAGGCCTCTTGGACGCATATCGGGGGCCTGCTTGGGCCTCTGGGGGGCCTTTCTGCGCTTTTTGGGGGTCTCTTTGGCCGTCTGAGAGCGTTCCTGTCCCGTCTTACGCCGTCTGGAGCCGCCTTGGGAGTCTCTCTGGGCCGACTTGGGGCCTTCTTGATGCGCCTCAGGGCAGTCTTGGAAACCATCTTTGGCGTCTGGGAGGCCTCTTGGGCCGTCTTGGGGCCCTCTTGGAACCTTCTTGGGGGCCTCTTGGGCCGTCGTGGGACCATCTTGGAGGGCTCTTTGGATCTTTTGAAACGAACTTGGGGGCCTCTTGGGCCGTCTTGGGCCGTCGGAAAGCCGAAACGGCGCATATGCCAAAGTGCTTCCAAAACCTGAGGGAAAGCAATGATTTGGGCATCTTCGAGCCTTCCTGGAGGGCCTCTTGGAAGCCTCTGGGCCGTCTTGGAGGCATCTTGCGGGCTTTGGGACCGTCTTGAGGCCATCTTGGGCCGTCTTGGAGGCATGCTGGGGCCATCTGAGCCGTCTTGGAGGCCATTTCGGCTATCTTGGAGGCCTCTTCAGGGTCATATTGGACCATCTGAGAGGCCATCTGGGACCAACGGGGCCATTTTCGCGCCGTCTTGAACCATCTTGGAGGATTCTTTGCGGATTGAGCGCCTGTCCGGGTGGCCGGCGGGACGGGCCGAAACCATTCCAGAGTTTGGGGAAAGAACCAAAACCAAAGCCCAAAGGATTCAGCACGCCAAGCACCCCTGTGATGAAGAGGTTCGCCGAGCTATCGAACCATGTGTTCCCCGAATCGCTTTCGAAAGCGTTCGGGGAACGTCTGAAAGAGGAAGAGGTACATCCTCAACAGCCCTCTTCGGCCGTAATGGGCCCTCTTCGAGCCGAGGGGAGCGCCTCTGTGGCCGACAGCTGGGCCAGAGCTTGACCAAGCTTTCGGGCCAGTTGTTCCCCGAGTCGGTTGGGAACAACTTCGGGGAACGCGTCGGGGAACAAGAAGAGGAGGAGGGGGAGGATCCGGGAAAAAGAAGAGGAGGAGGAGGAGGAGGAGGCGGAGGCGGAGGAGGAGGAGGAGGAGGCCTCCTGGGCGCTCTTGGCGCACCTTTGGGCCTTCCTGGGAGCTTCCAAGCGGCCTCTTGGAGGGTTTTCGGAAGCCTGTGGGGGCTTCTTCGTGGCCTTCTTGGCCGTCCTAGGGCGTTCTAGGTTCGTATGACGCCGTAGGAAGCGGTCTCGGGGGCTTTGTCTGGGCCGTCTTGGAGCCCTTTTGGGTCATATCAGGACTGTCTTGGAGGCCACCTTGGGCGTCTTGGAGGCCTCTTGGACCGTCTTGGAGCCCTCCTGGGGCCGTCTTGGGAGCCTTCGGGGACGTCATGGGGCCATCTTGGACTCCTCGTGGGCGATCTTGGGCCGATCTTGGGGGTCTCTTGGACCGTCGTGAGCCGTCGGAATGCCGAGAAGAAGCAAGTTCCAACATCTTTCAAACATTTCAAACAATTGTTGTGGGCATCTTCGGCATTCCTGGAGGACTTCTCGGTGACCTCTTGGGCCTTCGAGTGGAGGCCTCTGGGGCCCTCTCGGGGCCGTGTTGGGGCCCTCTTGGGCCGTCATGGAGCCATCTTGGAGGCCTCGCGGGCGACCTTGGGGGCCTCGTTGGCCGTCTTCAGCCGTCGGAATGCCGAGAAGATGCAGATTGCAAAGTCTTTCCAAAACCTTCAGAAAATCCATGATTCTGACTTCTTGGAGCTCTCTGGAGAACCTCTTGGAGGCCGCCTGAGCCGTCTTCGAGGCCTCTTTGGGGGCTCTTGGGCCGTCCTGGGCCATCTTGAAGCCATCTTAGGCTGTCTTTGGTGCATCTTGGGCCGTCTTGGAGGCATTTTGGGGCCATGTTAGCTGTCTTCGAGGCCATCTTGGCCGGTTTGAAGGCCTCTTCAGGCCCTCTTGGAGACGTCTTGACGGCCTCTTGAGCTGTCATGGGGCCATCTTGCAGGCCTTCTGGGCGATCTTCGGCCGATCTTGGGAACCTCTTGGGCCGTCTGCAGCCGTCGGAATGCCGAGAAGAAGCAAATGCCAACATCCTTCAGAAACCTGAGGAAAATCCATGATTTTCGCCTTTTTGGGACCTCCTGGAGACACTCTTGGAGGCCGCTTGGGCTCTCTTGAAGGCCTCTTGGGCCATTTCGGGCTATCTTGAGGCCATCTTGGGCCGTCCTTAATGCACTTTGGAGCCATCTTAGCCGTCTTCGAAGCCACCTTGGCCGTCTTGGGGGCATCTTGGAGACCATCCTGGGCCATCTTGGCTGCTTGGAGGCCATCTTGGACCATCTTGGGGCAACAGAAGCATTGACAGAGGCCTTTTTCGGGTGGCGCCCGGGACGTGCCGGAGGCCCAGGGGGAGTTCTTCACGAAAAAGAACCTAAACCAAAACCGAGAGAATACAAGACGCCAGGCACCCCTGTGATGAATCAACAGGGGGCGGCGAATCTATATGCCATCGGCCTATTCCGCCACCTTGCCTGGGTTGTGCATCAGATCGAATGGGCGTCGGTGGGGGTCTCCTGGTTGCCCTCTCTCGACTGTCTCGGCTCGGAGATTCTTGAAGTTTTTTGGGGCGGGCCATGGCGCATCATCGGGCCCACCGTGGGGTCTCACCGGGCCCTCTTTGGTGCCTCGTGGAGCTTGTTGGGTGAGCCTGGGGGGGCTCCACTACGTGCTCCAAGCGCGCTGGCGGATTTGGCTTCTTTCTTACAGCTACAGGATGAGAGAAAAGATGAATTGTTGTACGGGTTGGAACACACTTGGACTACTGGGTATGGGTCTGGCTGCATTTTGAATTTGTTATTGTTTGACGGCGAGTTTGTTTTTGCGCGGGATCAAAATGAGTTCTTCGGCATGGCTGGAGCCGCGCGACCGCGCATTGCCGATGGTGATGTTGCGGCGGTGTACGCCTTGTTGTTATTCTTCTCGCCATGGGGCGAGGCTGTTATGGCATGTGGTGCTGGCGATGGCATGCCAGATGCGCTGTTGTTCCGGATGTTGCGTTTTTTCTTTCGCCTCTGCGAATTGCGAAAAGCGCACTTGCGCAACCGGTCTTGGTACTATGCTGCCTTCGCAGCCGTGGCCGAGCGCGAGAAGGAGATCGCCAAGCACGCCGTTCGAGCGCCCATGTTGTTTTGACTCTCTAGCGGCGTTCCAAAAAATGGCCGTTTCGCTGGGGACATCCTGCAGAAGTTGGCTCTGGAAGCGGCCCTGAATCGACATTACGACGGACTCCGTTTTGGAGGGCCCCCAGACGCCACAACGGAGGCCCGAGAGGCTACCCCGAGAATTAAAAAATACGCTCCCGTGGCGCCCGAGAGGCCCCCAAGGGTTGCCCAGCTGCTTCCAACGAGGGCCCGAGCAGCTCCGACGCTGTCCAACTGAGAGACCAGCCGGCCCAAGACTGCGCGGAACTGTCCCAGGGTTGCCGTCGAGGGCCTATGAGACAGCGACGACGCGGAGAAGCAGGAAACAATCCAACTCCTCGCCGGGGAGTTGGATTCGAGGCTTTCCGACACCGTTCGTTGTGTCATCTTGGCCGTATCTGGTGCAGTTCCTGGGCCCGTCTTGGCAGACTTTGAGGATCCCAGCCTGCCTCACGGCCCGTCTGCGCCTCCAAGGCGGTTCAAGGACAACTGCGAAAGCCAACTCCTCGCCAGGGAGTTGGATTCGAGGCTCTCAGAGACATTCGTTGTGTCATCTTCGTGGTATCTGGTGCCGGCTCCCAACGAGGGCCCGAGCAGCTCCGACGCTGTTCAACTGAGAGACCAGCCGGCCCAAGACTGCGCGGAATTGTCCCAGGGTTGCCTTAGAGGGCGCATGAGACAGCGACGACGCGGAGAAGCAGGAAACAATCCAACTCCTCGCCGGGGAGTTGGATTCGAGGCTCTCAGAGACCGTTCGTTGTGTCATCTTGGGGGTATCTGGTGCAGTTCCTGGGACCCGTCTTGGCAGACTTTGAGGTTCCCAGCCTGCCTCGCGGCCCGTCTTTGCCTCCAAGGCGGTTCAAGGACGACTGCGAAAGCCAACTCCTCGCCGGGGAGTTGGATTCGAGGCTCTCAAAGACCGTTTGTTGTGACATCTTGGTGGTATCTGGTGCCGTTCCTGGGCTCGTCTTGGCAGACTCCCAGGGTTCCCAGGCTGGCCCACGGCCCGACTTTGCCACCAAGGCGGTTCAAGGACAACTCCGAAAGCCAACTCCTCGCCGGGGAGTTGAATTCGAGGCGCTCAGAGACCGTTCGTTGTGTCATCATGGTGATGTCTGGTGCTGTTCCTGGGCCCGTCTTGGCAGACTTTCAGGTTCCCAGGTTGGCCCACGGCCCGCCTTTGCCTCCAAGGCGGTTCGCGGACAACTCCGAAAGCCAACTCCTCGCCGGGGAGCTGGATTCGAGGCTCTCAGAGACCGTTCGTTGTGTCATCTTGGTGGTATCTGGTGCCGTTCCTGGGCCCGTCTTGGCGGGCTTTGAGGTTTCCAGGCTGGCTCACGGCCCGTCTTTGCCTCCAAGGCGGTTGAAGGACAACTCCGAATGCGAACTCCTTGCCGGCGAGTTGGAGTCGGAACCCTGAGAGACTCTTCGTTCGGCCATCTTGGAACCATTCTGGAGTTATCTTGGGCTGTTCGTGAAGTAGCCTTGCGCGCCTTTGAGCTACACATTGCTGTCTTACGGGCCGTCTTGGGCGCCGAGACGATTCATGGAGGGCTCTAAGATCCAACTCCTCGCCGGGGAGTTCGAATCGGCGCGCTCCGAGATTATTTGTTGGGGTTACCTTGGAGCGAGATTGGGCGTTCGCGGGACCGCCTTGGCCGTCTTTGAGGCTTCCAAGGCTGTGTGTTGTGGGCCGTCCAGGGCCCCAAGACGGCCCATGCGGGACTCCGAAAGCCAATTCCTGCTCTGAGGGGCCCTCTTGGCGCGAACGATGGGGCCTTGTCACAGACAGGCGACAGTTAATACATCCTCTGGTGGCTCCTTGCGAACCTCCTCAGATCATGCGCAACATAGTGCCGCAGCATGCGTGGCGGCATCCGCGTTTTACGTCGGTTCCCTCGGGGGGCCCTCTTGGCCCTTCTCCTCCTTCACCTCCTTCACCTTCCCCTCCTCTTCCTCCTCCTCCTCCTCCTCCTGCGTGTTGGCGCGAAAGAGAGGCCCTCTTGGCCCTTCTCCTCCTCCTCCTCCTCCTCCTGCGGTCTCCTCCTCCTCCTCCTCCTCCTCCTTCTCCTCCTCCTCCTCCTCCTCCTCCTCCTTCTCTCTGCTTTGAGGGGCTCTCTTGTCGCGAACGGGGGCCCTCTTGTCACGAACGGTGTTCCCTCTTGGCCCTTCTCCTGCTCCTGCGTTCTCCTCCTCCTCCTCCTCCTCCTCCTCCTCCTCCTCCTCCTTCTCTCTGGTCTAAAGGGGCCCTCTTAGCACGAACGGGGGGCCTTGTCACAAACAGGCAACAGTTAATACATCCTCTGGTGGATCTCTTGCGAAACTCCTCACATCGTGAATAACATAGAGTAGCAGCGTGTGTGGCGGCATCCGCGTTTTACGTCGGCTCCCTTGGGGGGCCCGGAGGCCTTCTTGGCCCGTCGTCTTTGTGCTGCCGACGTCGGTTTGACAGTGCTCGATTCGAGCCAAAATCCCTGGCGGAATTTTGGCTCGAATCGCCCCCCCCCCCACCTCGTCGTCATTGTCGTCGTGTTCGGTAGCCGCCGACGTCGGTTCGAGGGTGCTCGATTAGAGCGACTATCCAGACGGAAACCTTGTTAACCACAAGCAAGAAAAGTTGTGTAGCTCTTGCGTCGCACACACACGATAGTTCGAAGCGGTGTGCGTCTTGATCTCTCCGTGTTTGAACATTTGACGGTTTGAACACCTGATGGCGTAAAGGTTGAGAGAGATACGAATTTGTAGAATGAGCGATACGCAGGGTTGAAAAATGAACTGTTCTGAAAATTGCAGACTCGAGGAGTTGAAGATTCCAAGATTTTGAATTTGAAAATCTGCAACTTGGATCATTTGAAGATTCATGGATATGACGAGTGTACAGCAGACTGCGATGATAAAAGGAAAGCTTCATCAGCAGACGCAATAAATGCAACTTGAATCTAAAAACCAGGCAGTTTGAACATACCAGCCCGCGGCGGAAAAAAAACAAACAAAACAAACTGTTTCTGGGCCGCGTTTGACCCACAACAAAAATCCACAAAGGAAGGGGGTCTCGAATGCTATTAATCCCTTTGGTTTTCCATCAAAAATGGCACCCAGAAGCTCCTCTGGGAACCTTGAAAGAACGCGCCAAGAAGACCATTGACACCATTAAGTATACCAAGTTGTACCACGCCAAACATCTAGCAGCCCATTGGACATACCGCGCCACAACAACTCCAACCAGCACACTCAACTCAAAAGAATTCGGTTAATCTATACATGATATGGTTGAATACCATCGAATGTGCGCGGCAGGAGCTTCGACCGAACACAACCTTGACATTAAAAGTTCTGCCGTCGCACATGACGCGGGTGGGTGCCCGCCCACGAGTGTGACAGGCGCTAGGGAAGAGCGAACACCATCTCCACGCAGAAGGTTATGTCTTGGACCCCCCGCACAGGTTGATAGGAACTCCAACTCTGCGCAGTCGGATGCCTGCGCATTCCAAATCATCGCTGCCCTTGCGTTGCTCGCAACGGGTCTTCCTTGACACTTACTTTGTCTGTTTTCCAAGCTTCTCTCAAACGTCATCTCGCCGCTGCTGGCTCGAGCCCGCGCCCGCTTAAACATGGCGCCACGATCTGACTGCCGCTATCCTTGGACCTGGCCGCCCACAGCCTGCAACCGCCCCCTAGCCTATGCCCCGCAACGGCATGGCCCTGCCCACGGAGACCCCTGCGGACGGCGGCATGCCCAGCGAGGCCGTTGATTGGGACCCCTTGGAGCCCGACACCAGCCCAGCAGACGTTCCCGAGGACAGCATGGGCAGCCCGCGCGAGGCACCGCAGACGCCGCAAGCCAGCCCACCTTCACCAGCGGAGCCGCCTGAGCCAGAGCCGCGCGCAGATCCTGTGCGCTACGACCCCGAGACCACGCTCCTCGAACATGCCCTGGTGCGCGCCACGACGGAGGGCCGCTGGGCTGACGTAGCCGCAGCCGCAGGACAGCTAGAAGATCTGAAGCGGCGCAAAGCCGACGTGGAAGCGCAAAAGATGCAGGACGCGATAGCCGAACTCGAGAGCAAAGTAACCGCTGCCACGGCCAGCGCGGAGTGGGCTCATGTTGCCACTTATGCTGCCGAACTCGCTGCGCTGAAGAATGCACTTCAGGCGCGTGCAACGCGTGCCGACGCCTCAGCCCCGGTGCTCCGCGAGAGCGGTGGCACCCCCGCGCGCGCGGTCCTGCGCGCTGCCACCCCGAGCGCGGACCATCGCCGCTCCCCAGGCAGTGGTGGCCCCACCCTGCCTGTGGTCATCGGAGCCGACCCGCGCGGCAGCAAGCGCCAGCTGCCACCGTCGTTCGACCAAGCGGGCGCCGGCCAGGCGCGCACGCGGATCCTGATTGGCGCTCCCGGTTCCGCCGCGCACTCCTTGCCCATTGGCGCTCCGCCAGCGCCTGCAGCCTCTGCGCTGCAGCACATCGACACCAGAGACTTCCACAAGGACGTCCTCGTGGGCACATTGTTCAGCATGGAGGTGACGGTGCTCGACCACAGCCCCTTTTGCACGCCCACCGAGAAGGTCGCCGGTGGACCGAAGGCTCGCGTCTACAGCTCCGACGAGCACGGGCCCCTCCCCATCGGCGTGTGGTCTGCCACCCAGGCGTCGCAGGACATCTTGTTCGCCCCCGGAGATAGCGTGCAGCTGACCTTCCAGGGTTCCGCGAGGTTGCAACCTCGCGGGTTCGGTGGCGCGCTGCCCTTGTCTTCCACGATGGGGGAATCGGCCGACCGATTCCTCTCCGCGCCCTACGAGTTGGCGTTCGACGACTCGGGCGCCACCAGACCAGCCGTGACGGTCCGCCGTTGCGGAACAGCCCAGTTGAAGATCTTCCTCCTCCCGCCCGTGCTCACGGACATCGCTTCCTTACCCGACCACTTCGAAGGGACCGCCATCATCAACTTCCGCGCGACTGTAGTGTCTTGCGGCGGCATGCAGCAGACCACAGAGCCGCGCCGCCCGCTCGTCGTGCGCCAGACCGGCGACCACGAGTACAACATCATGCTCTGGCGCAGCCACGCGGTGCGCGGGCCCCAGGTCGGCTCCACTTATGTCTTCCAGCGGGCCGAGGCTTGCACGACGCGCAACCAGAAGGCGCCCATGCCGGGGGCGAGGCCGCGGCTCATCAGGATGCCGCTGCAGGTGAACTGCTGGTACCAGTCGTCCATCCGGGAGGTGTGAATGCGTAGCGCTGCTTGCCCAGGATGGCCACCCCCCTGCCCTCGCCCCCCCAGCCCTCCGCGAGCCCATCGCCTGGTACGTTCCGGCAACACTGGTGTAGAAACGTGAGGTTTCCGCGGGCCGAGAGCGCCCCTGTGGCGTGCCATTTCATTTGGGCCCCCTCGCATCGCTCAGGACCTCTGCGCACTTCCCCCTGGCAGCCCCCACGAGCCCCGCGCTGCATATGTTGCAACGCGCCTTTTCGAACACATCTTTTCCTTGGAAGGAAGGTGGCCCCTGATGCATGCTGCATCTGTGTTCCTGTCTGGAATAGCTGCGAGGTTTTTGCGCAGCCATCCCCCATCCCCCTGCATCCCGTCGGAAGGCCCTCCCTCATTATGTTCTGGCACAGCCGGTTTTGGAACGTGCCGTCTTCGTGCGATGCGGACGCCCCTGTGACCTCGTATTCCCATTTGCTTTTTCCTGCGTGGGCCCGGGACCATGGCATGGCCACTCCCTCCGCGAGGGCCTCCCTGAATGCGTTCCAGCAGATTGGTTTTAGAACGCTCGGTTTCCGTGGGGCCCCGTGGGATACGCACCCTACTGTCTGGAATACCTGCGAGGCTTTTGCGCGGCCATCCCCCGCCCCCCTGCGACCCATCGGAAGGCCCTCCTTCATTATGTTCTGGCACAGCCGGTTTTGGAACCTGCCGTCTCCGTGCGATGCGGACGTCCCTGTGACCTCGCATTCCCGTTTGTTTTTTCCTGCATGGGCCTGGGACCTTGGCATGGCCGCTCCCTCCGCGAGGGCATCCCTGAATGCGTTCCAGCAGGGCTGGTTTTAGAACACTCGGTTTCCGTGGGGCCCCGTGGGGTGCGCTCGCCAGCGTGGCGCGGTGTACTTCTAATCGGCTTTCCTACACGGCCCCGGGCCCTTGGCGCGCCCACATCCTGCCCCCCGTCCGCGAGCGCCTCTCTGCGTGTGTTCCAGCAGAGATGGATGTGGAAGCTTTGGTTCCCGTGGGAAGCGCGCGCCCTTCTGGCGCGTTCTTTCACGCGCCGTCAGGGGTGGTTTGAGGGCAGGCGGTTTGCCTGGCATGCGCGCAGCCCCTGGCCTCCAGAAAGCGCGCCCCAACCCCTGAGGTTGGCGCCTGACCCCGAGCCCCCCCCCCTCTACTTCAGAAACATTGGGTTCGGATCCGTCCTCCGAGGCTCCACCCGTCCGCTTGCCCGCCGTGCTCCTTGCAGTTGCATGCCCGCGCGCCGACGAATTGTGCATAGAGTCGCCGTCGGGCAGCTGCTCTGGAACATGCCAACAGTTTAAACTATAATTCGTTATTTCAGACAGCTCGCCTGCGATTGCCGCTGGCGCGCTTCTTCCACGAGCCGAGGTCGCGCTCTCCACGTGTCTGCGCCCAGCCAACTCCGGCAATTCCGCTCGATGGTGTACTTTAGTGTTTTTTCTTCAGAAACGACAGAGGACCGGGGGGATGGGGGCGGAGGATGCGGGAAAAGAAGCGGAACTCGAGAAATAAACAAAGGATGCGGACAGAAAGATTGAGTTCGGACCAGCCCGCAGAGGTTCTACCCGTCCGTTTCTCCCTCCGTGCGCCTTGCAATTGCATTTCCGCGCGCCGTCCAGATGTGCATAGAAACGCTGGCCGACAGCTGCTCTGGAACGTGCCAAAACATTCAAGCATAATTCGTTATCTTATGCCTCTGGCCTGCGATCGCCGCTGGCGTGCTTCGTCCACGGGCCGAGATCTCGCGCTCCACGGAGCCGCGCCAAGCCGCCCCGGCAATTTCGCTCGATCCTCCCAGAGCGTGTACTTTAGTGTTTTTTACGAAACGACAGGGGGCCGGGGGGATGGGGGCGGAGGAAGCGGGAAAAAGGAAACAGGATAAATAAACAGAGGGTGCCGAGGACGGACGAGGACGATTTGGCCGACGAGGAGGAACAGGAGGGGAGGGAGAAGGAAACGCAAGACGGGAAGGATGATGATGAGGTGGAGGAAAAGGATGAGGATGACAAGACTAACGGGGCAATGTGGAGGAGGGGGAGGAGGAGGAGGAGAGGGACAATTAACGGGACATGGTGGATGCGGGGCCCCCGGGAAATAAGAGGAAGGGACAGGAGGGCGCTGAAGGCTCGGAGACGAGATGGAGGAGGTGGAGGAGCAGGAGCAGGAACCGAAAGGACTGATGGGACTCCTCGCGAGGGAACCCCCGACGCTAGCGCCGCGGCCGGGCTCTCGCATTTGGCCTGGGCAGTCGCGATGCCGAGACGGCGCCCCCAGACGCCCGATCAGCCAGTCACGCGCGCGCCCCCCGAAAGTCTACCGACCCTGCCACCCGCATCCTCTTTCTTCCACTGTGCCGTTCCTACCCTGCCTTGTGGCGCAGCCGCCCGATCCAATTTGTTTTGCCCCCCCCCCCCCCCCTTGCAGCAGCCGTGGTGCCGCTCTTCCGTCGGCTTCGCGCGCGCTTCGGTTGGATCCGCCACCCTTGGCCACTTTCCCTGCATGCCTTCGAAGTCATCGCCCTTGCCCTGACCGCGCCGCATTGCCAGGCGACGTTGCGAAGCCGTTCCAGGGCCCGTCTTGGCAGACTTTGAGGTTTCCAGGCTGGCCCACGGCCCGTCTTTGCCTCCAAGGCGGTTCCAGGACAACTCCGAAAGCCAACTCCCCGGCGGGGAGTTGGATTCGAGGCTCTCAGAGACCGTTCGTTGTGTCATCTTGGTGGTATCTGGTGCCGTTTCTGGGTCCGTCTTGGCAGAGACTTTGAGGCTCCCAGGCTGGCTCACGGCCCGTCTTTGCCTCCAAGGCGGTTCAAGGACAACTCCGAAAGCCAACTCCTCGCCGGGGAGTTGGATACGTTCGTTGTGTCATCTTGGTGATATCTGGTGCCGTTCCTGGGCCCGCCTTGGCAAACTTTGAGGATGCCCAGCAGGCTCACAGCCAGTCATTGCCTCCAGGGCGGTTGAAGGACAACTCCGAAAGCCAACTCCTCGCTGCGGAGTTGGACTAGAGGCTCTCAGAGACCGTTCGTTGTGTCATCTTGGTGGTACCTGGTGCCGTTCCTGGGCCCGTCTTGGCAGACTTTGAGGTTCCCAGGCTGGCTCGCGGTCCGTCTTTGCCTCCAAGGCGGTTCAAGGACAACTCCGAAAGCCAACTCCTCGCCGGGGAGTTGGATTCGAGGCTCTCAGAGACCGTTCGTTGTGTCATCTTGGCGGTATCTGGTGCCGTTCCTGGGCCCGTCTTGGCAGACTTTCAGGTTCCCAGGCTGGCTCACGGCCCGTCTTTGCCTGCAAGGCGGTGCGAGGACAACTCCGAAAGCCAACTCCTCGCCGCGGAGTTGGATTCGAGGCTCTCAGAGACCGTTCGTTGTGTCATCTTGGTGGTATCTGGTGCCGTTCCTGGGCCCGTCTTGGCAGACTTCCAGGTTCCCAGGCTGGCTCGCGGCCCGTCTGTGCCTCCCAGGTGGTTCAAGGACGACTCCGACAGCCAACTCCTCGCCGGGGAGTTGGATTCGAGGCTCTCAGAGACCGTTCTCTTGGTGGTATCTGGTGCCGTTCCTGGGCCCGTCTTGGCAGACTTTGAGGTTCCCAGGCTGGCTCGCGGTCCGTCTTTGCCTCCAAGGCGGTTCAAGGACAACTCCGAAAGCCAACTCCTCGCCGGGGAGTTGGATTCGAGGCTCTCAGAGACCGTTCGTTGTGTCATCTTGGCGGTATCTGGTGCCGTTCCTGGGCCCGTCTTGGCAGACTTTGAGGTTCCCAGGCTGGCTCACGGCCCGTTTTTGCCTCCAAGGCGGTTCAAGGACAACTCCGAAAGCCAACTCCTCGCCGCGGAGTTGGATTCGAGGCTCTCAGAGACCGTTCGTTGTGTCATCTTGGTGGTATATGGTGCCGTTCCTGGGCTCGTCTTGGCAGACTTTGAGGTTCCCAGGCTGGCTCACGGCCCGTCTTTGCCTCCCAGACGGTTCAAGGACAACTCCGAAAGCCAACTCCTCGCCGAGGAGTTGGATTCGAGGCTCTCAGAGACCGTTCGTTGTGCCATCTTGGTGGTATATGGTGCCGTTCCTGGGCCCGTCTTGGCAGACTTTGAGGTTCCCAGGCTGGCTCACTGCCCGTCTTTGCCTCCAAGGCGGTTCAAGGACAACTCCGAAAGCCAACTCCTCGCCGGGGAGTTGGATTCGAAGCTCTCAGAGACCGTTCGTTGCGTCATCTTGGCGGTATCTGGTGCCGTTCCTGGGCCCGTCTTGGCGCACTTTGAGGTTGCCAGCCTGGCTCACGGCCCGCCTGTGCCTCCAAGGCGGTTCAAGGGCAACTCCGAAAGCCAACTCCTCGCCGGGGAGTTGGATTCGAGGCTCTCAGAGACCGTTCGTTGTGTCATCTTGGTGGTATCTGGTGCCGTTCCTGGGCCCGTCTTGGCAGACTTTGAGGTTCCCAGGCTGGATCACGGCCCGTCTGTGCCTCCCAGGCGGTTCAAGGGCAACTGCGAAAGCCAACTCCTCGCTGAGGGATTGGATTCGAGGCTCTCAGAGACCGTTCGCTGTGTCATCTTGATGGTATCTGGTGCCGTTCCTGGGCCTGTCTTGGCAGACTTTGACGCTCCCAGGCTGGCTCACGGCCCGTCTTTGCCTCCAAGGCGGTTCAATGACAACTCCGAAAGCCAACTCCTCGCCGGGGAGTTGGATTCGAGGCTCTCATAGACCGTTCGTTGTGTCATCTTGGTGGTATCTGGTGCCGTTCCTGGGCCCGTCTTGGCAGACTTTGAGGTTCCCAGGCTGGCTCACGGCCCGTGTTTGCCTCCAAGGCGTATCAAGGACAACTGCGAAAGCCAACTCCTCGCCGGGGAGTTGGATTCGAGGCTCTCAGAGACCGTTCGTTGTGTCAGCTTGGTGGTATCTGGTGCCGTTCCTAGGCCCGTCTTGGCAGACTTTGACGTTCCCAGGCTGGCTCACGGCCCGTCTTTGCCTCCAAGGCGGTTCAAGGACAACTCCGAAAGCCAACTCCTCGCCGGGGAGTTGGATTCGAGGCTCTCAGAGACCGTTCGTTGTGTCATCTTGGTGGTATCTGGTGCCGTTCCTGGGCCCGTCTTGGCAGACTTTGAGGTTCCCAGGCTGGCTCACGGCCCGTCTTTGCCTCCAGGGCGGTTCAAGGACAACTGCGCCAGCCAATTCCTCGCCGGGGAGTTGGATTCGATGCTCTCAGAGACCGTTCGTTGTGTCAGCTTGGTGGTATCTGGTGCCGTTCCTAGGCCCGTCTTGGCAGACTTTGAGGTTCCCAGGCTGGCTTACGGCCCGTCTTTGCCTCCAAGGCGGTTCAAGGACAACTCCGAAAGCCAACTCCTCGCCGGGGAGTTGGATTCGAGGCCATTGCCCCTGCCAGTTCAAGGCCGCTCCAGACTCCGGACTGCCTCCCCCACGATCACCCCCTGTCCCGTGCTGCTGCCGCGACGGCTCATGGACTAGAGATGTTTCCATATCATCAAAGCTTTCGCGTGATCCTGCTGTTCTCCCACGCTCTGCAGATCGCCATCCATATCCCAGGTCGAACTCTGCGGCCGTGCACGCCGACGTCGCATACCATGCCGCCGCCTGCGCCCGAAAGACCAACTCGCATGTGCGTCAACTTTCCCATCTGCACTGCGATGCAGCAGCGCCTACGCGGCGATGACCAACGTAGACGCTTACCACACTGCCAACGATGCGCTTCGTCTGCATCCCGGTGCGTCCACCCTGACTGCCAGGCTCCGGCGGCACCGCCATTCCGAAGATCGAGAGCGCTGGTTACCCCGAGGTTCTGCGCTGCACATTACGCTGACCCGTCCAACAACGCATCCCGCGAGTGGGCCATGTGTAGAAATGCCCGCCTCGGGTGTCGCCTCCTGTCCACGAAAAAGAACTCAGGCTTGTGTTTACCATGCTCGGAGCAAGCGCTCCCTTGCCGATTTGCAATCGTCGGGTGTCCGGCGCACGTGCGCAAGCGCGAACAGGCAACTTCTGGACCTCTTCCACAATGCACCACGCACCGCCACAATAACAGCTGCCCTTACAATCCCGCTCGCGCGTTCGCGTGTTCATCTCCAGGGTGTTCTAATGATAAATCCGTCCGCCAGCCAGACCTCTGCGAAGCTTGCTCTGGCGGGTGCCGCCCGTGCACCGTGTGCTTCAGACGCAGGGGCGCGCCGCCAACGCCAGACGTGTGCCTTCTCTGTGGCGGCGCCAGCCCGCAGAGCGCGACCGTGGACTTGGCAATGACGCCCCCCGCCGCGCTTTCGACGCGCACCTTCGTAGGCTGTTCAACCCCGCGCTGCCCTGCGACCGCGCCTGCCGGAACATCCCCTGCCGAAAGCTACGTGTGCCCCATGTGCGTCGCCGGCGTCTTCCCGTGCGCCACTGACGGGTGTGCTTTCCGCGTTCCCAGGGCCCGCGGCCTGCATTGTCTCGTGTGCCATCCGCCACCCACGCTGCACTTTTGCCAAACGGCCTCTTGTAGCAACATGGTCGATTCGCCAGCCGATTCGCTATGCTGCCTCTGCCTCACATCGTGCTTCCCATGCGCCACGCTGGGTGGCGCTGGCCGCTCCACACCCGGTTCGGCCGGATTCTGCCAAGCCTGTGGGGCAGAGCCTGCACAGGCGAGCGCCAAACGGTCCTGTGATCAAGCTGGTCGCGCGTGTAGCTCCCCTGGGTGCACTGGCGTAGCGTTGCGGAAATCAGCTCAAGGCCTTTGCGCTGCTTGCATACGCAAAGGGAAACCCTGCCGAAACAAATCTACTGGATGTACTCACCGCATTGGACTGCGCACCGCCGGTCTGACGTGTAGGCAATGTTCGCTCTCTGGCCCCCCTTGTCTAGGTCCTCAGCAGTCCGGTTGCCGAGCGCCGCAGCGACGCGGGCATGGCGTCCGGCGAGCAGTACCTCACAACGACGGCATGTGCGAACGTTGCTCGAAGCTCAAGTGTTCGTTCCCCCGATGCGACCAGAAATTGACCAAAGCCATGTGCCTTATTGGGTTCTGCAGCCATCATCGCCAGCATGCCGCCTTCCTTGCAGCACCGCGTCCTCCCCGCCTTCTCGCCGCGGCCCCGCGCCACTGCAGGAGCGCCCGTCCTTCTGCAACCCCCTTGCTCGCAGTCCGCAAGATGGTCGCCGCCGCCGTGCGTGCGTATCTCCGAAAGCGTGACGCCCCCCAGTGCATCGTGCCATGGTGTCGTCAGAAGTCCTCTCCAGTAGCATCGCGGCCACAGTCCACCGAACGACCAACCTGCCCTGCTCATCGAAATTGGTTCGTCGACCCTGTGCCTGGCACGTCTGTCGGCACGCGCGCCGGCCTTCGCGCAGGGTGGTGGTCCAAAGACGATTGGGCTCCGAATCGAGTGCCCAAAGCGATGCTGTCTCCCACGGGCCAGTCTGAAGGCACATGCGGCAACTGCGGCGCGCTCCATTTCTTGACAGAGCGCGCCCGATCACCAGATTCGCGCCGAAAAGAGTTCGGAGCTTGCTGCAAATATGGCGCACTGGCAACCATCCCAGCGCTGCCCCCCGCACCCCCTCAGCACGCGATCCTGCTGCGACCAGGCCCTTCCCATGACCATTTCATGCAACGCATCCGATCCTACAACTGCGCGCTAGGCTTCGCTTCGTTCAACAGCCAAACCTCCGTAGCAGCACGAAAGACAACTCTGGACCTGACGACTGGCAGAGGCCCCCCCGTGTTCGTATTGCACGGCCGCGCATTTCGAGCCATCGGGACCCTGTACCCCGCAGTCGGTAAACGTCCCAAATACGCCCAACTGTACATATATGATCCCGAGGAGGCGACTGCTTCCAGAGCAGAGACGTTCCCCGACTTGCAGCCGCCCCTCCTCGAACTCCTGCTTACCATGCTCACCCACACTGCTGCCAACCCCTACCCTTCACATTTCCGGAATATGCACGACATCATCCAAGCCTCCCGTGAGAGTCATGGCTGCTCTGCTCGCGAGCATGTCCTCCGCTTCGCTGGAGGCGTAGAAAAGGACCCTCGCCGGTACGGCGCACCGTCGGCCGCAGAAGTTGCTTGTGCCGTCGTCGGGGAGGGGCCTCTGCCGCCTCATTACGTCTCTGTATATGCTCGACGCCCCGACGGGTCTTCTGCCACTCAAGAATTGTCTTTCTTGTCCGAACACGTGGACCCCCTGACCTACCCTCTGATCCAAGTCGCGGGCACGGTGGGCTACTCGACCGCGCTGCAGACGCATGCGATCGGTCCCAACAAACATCGGAAGATTCACCTGCGAGAGTTTTACGCGTACCGACTGATGCAACGGCAACCGTCCGAGTCGAATATTGTCGAATTACCTCACAGCACGGGTCGCTTGTTCCAGCAGTATGTGGTCGATGCGTACGCCAAAGTCGAAAGCCAGCGCCTCCAATGGGTTCTCAAGAACCAAGACAAACTCCGAGTGGACACGCTGCGAGGCCTACTCGACCACCTCAACGCCGCCGACGCCGAACAGCCACCGCAGTCAGCAATCCCAGCACCACCACAACCGCCACCTTCTACCTCGGAAGCCCCGCGCCCTCGCGTCGCCGTCGGAACTCCCATCATCCTGCCGGCCTCCTTTGGCGGTTCGCCCCGCGCCCTTCATCAGCTATACCTCGACGCCATGGCCTTGGTCGCTGCAAAAGGACGGCCCGACTTGTTCATCGCAGCAACCGCCAACCCCAACTGGCCGGAGGTCCATGCCAACTTGCGGCTCGGAGAAACCGCGGCAAACAGGCCTGACCTCGTTGCCCGCGTATTCCATGGCAAACTCAAACGCCTGCTGCACGAACTGACTAAAAAGCACGTCCTCGGACGAGTGGTGGCCCATACCCACGTGGTGGAATTCCAGAAGCGCGGCCTCCCACGCGCGCACATCCTACTGATCTTGGCCGAAGAACACAAGCCCAAGAATGCCGCTGAAGTCGACCATCTCGCGTCGGCCGAGATCCCCGACCCTTCGACGCACCAAGGCTTGTACAATTTGGTGGACCGTCACATGGTGCACGGGCCCTGTGGGGCGCTCAATCCTAATTGCCCTTGCATGAAGGATGGCCTGTGCACCAAGCGGTACCCCAAAAACTTCCGAAACAACACCAACTTCAATGTGAACGGCTACCCCGAATACCGCCGACGAGAGACGACGCCACCTTTGACAGTCAAGAACGGTGTGCTCGACACCCGCAGCGTAGTCCCGTACAACCCGTATTTGCTCGAGCTCATGGATTGCCATATCAACGTAGAAGTTTGCACTTCCCTCCGTCCAATCAAGTATCTTTATAAATGCACGTACAAGGGCCCCGACCGCGCATGTTTAGAGCATGCGCGGAATGAGGTCCAGGAGTTCTTGGACTGCCGCTACGTCGGCGCCCCGGAGGCGACGTGGCGACTGCTCGGTTTTTCACATGCACGGCCGTAGCCACCAGGTCGACAGACTTCCCGTCCACTTACCGTTGGAGCAATCGATCCAGTTCGAGGCTGGCGCCGAGGGATCCGCTGTGGACGCCGCGCTCTCCAGACAGACGAAGCTGGAAGCTTGGCTCTCCCTGAACGCGGAGACCGCGTCCAACCCCGACACGCCAGACCGTGCCCTAATCTTATCTTTGAAATACCTTGAGGTTCCCCACTTCTTCCGATGGGACGGCAAGCGCGCGCGCTGGCTGCGCCGGGAACGACAAGCACGCAACCATGACGTCATCGGCCGGTTATCCTATGCAGTACGGCTTCCGCCTGGTTCCGATATGGCCTTCCCCTATATGGAATACCGAGGCGCTGAAAAGTCACCGTAGCCGGAGCTAACTGCCTCCGCGCAGCGGAAGGAAAGGAACGGGACATACCGATTTCGAAAAGATAACCCTGCACGGCCCACCCCCGCATACGTTCCAGAACGCCCCGCCCGGAACCGGCCCTGCCCCCCCCCCCATGGGTGATGGGATTCACGCCTGGTCGACCACATGCGCCCCCCGCTCCCTTTCCCGACCGCCCAACCCAAAACATCCTTTGCCCCGCCTCCTTCGGCAATGCCCCGACGGACACTTGGCGAATGCCCGGGTTCCCCCCCCTGACCATTTCTACAGAGCACGGCGCGCCATGGCTCCCGCCGCCTGAGCACCGCGCGGGAGAGCGGACGTGAAACCGCAGGCTGGTGAGCTGTACTACCTGCGCCTCCTCTTGCTGCACGTGCCTGGCGAAGGAGCCACCTCATGGGCAGCGCTCTCGCGGACTCCGAGTGACGACGTTCCTCCTACCTTCCAGGAACATGCCCGTCAACTTGGACTGCTGGCCGACGATGTGGAAGCCACCGCTGCCCTCGCTGAAGCTTGCAGAATCGTGCGCAGCTTGCCCCGCATCTGCGAGATGTTCGCCCAGTTCCTGGTGTGGCTTGATGTGAACAGCAAAGTTGGTTTCTGGACGTCCTTCCTACACATTTTGTCGGAACACCACAAGGCCGTAGATCCATCCACCGTCTACCGTGCCGTCGACGAGAGTCTGGCCTTGCACGGCTGCACTCTGGCTGCGTTCGCCGTGCCGCCCCCTTCGCCAGACGCTGCGCTTCAGCCCGCGGAACGCGCCGCGCAAGAGTGCATGCGGGAATTGCGCGCGCCCGCGGAGCTCTGCAAAGAAAAACACATGTTCGAGCAACTTACTCTCAACGACGACCAGCAAGCGATATTCAATTTCGTCCAAGCGAGGGTAGACCAGGCCACGAATACCGATGACGCCAACATTGTGTATATTGATGGCCCAGCGGGAACCGGGAAGACGCACATATACAAAAAGATCCTACACTACGTCCGGATGTCTGGTCGTATCGCTCTAGCGGTGGCCATGTCCGGTATCGCAGCCTTGCTGCTCCCTGGAGGTCGTACTGCGCACTCCCGCTTCCGATTGCCCGTGCCTGTTCCGCTTGAAGGCTGCAAAGCAAGCGTCAAGGCCCAATCCGCAGCTGCAAGACTTATTCGCGACTCGGCCGTCATCGCGTGGGACGAGGCGCCCACGGCCTCGCGCGCCATGTTCGAGGCAGTGGACGCGCGTCTGCAAGAACTCCTCGGAAAAGTGAAACCCTTCGGGGGGAAGACTGTAGTCTTTGGAGGGGACTTTCGTCAAATCCCTCCCGTCCTCCGCTACTTAGACCGAGACGCCATCCTCAACCACACCTTGGCTGCGATGCCGTGGTGGGGCTCCGTCGCCGTACGGAAGTTCAGACTCCACCGGAACATGCGCGCCACTGTGGACGCAGCTTTCGCCGAATTCTGTCTCCGCGTCGGGGACGGCGCGTGCGCCTCTCCACCCTTCGAAAACGTAGACAGAGAGTACGAGGCGTGCGTCGTCGAACTCCCCGACGCCGTTCTGGCCCCCCATTCTTGGAGACCAGCAGATTTGTTGGAGTGGGTGTACGAGGGCTTTACCACGGTAGAGCCTGCGCAATGGTACCAGTATTATGCTTCCCGTGCCGTTGTGACGCCAACGAACGATGCTGCTGACGCCCTCAACGCCCTCATGCACGCGAAGTTGCCCCCCGATACCGAAGTAGTGTCCCGGAGCCACGACGTGGCCATCGCCGAAGTGGATCACGGTGATACCTACACCACCGAGTTTCTCAACAGCATCCAAACAGCTGGACTCCCGCCGCACAAGTTGCGCTTGCGCAGCGGCTCCTTGGTGATCCTCCTTCGGAACTTCGCCCCGCGCCGCGGCCTGTGCAACGGAACGCGGCTGGTTGTAGAAACACTGCGGTCGTACTTCCTCGTCGTCCGTATAGTCACAGGCCCATTCGCAGGCAACGTCGAGCTCATCCCGCGGATTTGTTGCGAGTCCTGTGGCGATTGCGAACTCCCCTTTGTCCTCCGAAGACATCAATACCCCGTGAAACCGGCCTGGGCCATTACCATCAACAAATCGCAAGGCCAGTCCCTGCAAGGTCGTCTGGGAGTCTATCTTCCGCGGCCCGTTTTCGCGCACGGCCAACTCTATGTTGCCATCTCTCGAGGATCTAGCTTTGAAACAACGATGGTCTTGGTAGAAGAGACGCATCAGACGGAGCAAGGCCTCATGCCACCTACGGGGAGTTGTCCTGCACGTGCATTCACCGCCAACATCGTAGACGCGTCATTGCTGCAGGCAGCGCGCGCACCTGGCCATGACAGTAGCGCCGCTCGAGAGAGTGTGGACGTAGATCACAGGGAGGACGGCCAGGCACCCCGACCGAAAGAGGCAGACGTCGCGACCACCGCTACGCAAGAAGTTCCTGCCCTGCACGAGACCGCATCGTGCGAGCCGGCACGCACTCTTGACAACGAACGAGAGTCCGGCGCGGAGCTGCACGGCATGCACGCAGCGTATTTTAGACACCACGCCACCGCGCAAGACACCTTCGACGAGACGGCCGCCCACACATACACAGTGACCCACGAAGTGCTCACGCCCAATTGCGACTCACCGGCCCCCCCCGCGAAGCGCGCGCGGAGATGCCGTGCGCCGCGCCCTCCAGAGGGAAGCCCGCCGCCTCCCGCTGAGACGCCCGCTGCAGAAGTTACATCGTCCGCACCTCGTTCGGCGACCACCAACTGCATGTCTGTCCGGCCACCGCCCCCATGTTCCACAGTGCCACGCGGAACCTCCGCTTCCAGGCCTACGGAATCTTGCGACGCAACCATCGGTCCGCTCGCCAAGCGTGTTCGACAGCTCACCCGTGGCCCTCCTCCGTGGCTTCTCTTTCACGATACTGGACTTCCCTCCCCTGAGCCGCTCTGGCCGTTCGACTCGACCCCTACGTGGTACAATGCGCCGCAGACCGGTGCGACGACCGCCGCGGGAACGCAGCGAGGCAGCACTTGCGGCCTCCATGCCTTCAACCACGCGCTTGCCGCAGCATCTCTCTCTACCCATCGTCCATTCACACCTGTGGACCAGACGCGGTTTGAGCAGACAGCCCTCGCAGCCCGCATTGGGGACCGCATCGAGCACCTGCTTGAGGATCACAGTGGCAACTACGACGTGGCCGTACTATCATGCAACTTCACGCGCGCCGACCTCTCCATGCTGCCGCTGACACCCCACGATCTGCAGCACCGTTTGGGCTCCCCCTTTGACGACCACACGTCCACAGAAGGCCTCTTCCGTCCGCGCGCATACCTGTTCCGCGGCCCCATGAGCGGTGGCCATTGGTTCGTCGTGATCTCTGCGCCTTCCTGTTCGAACGCTCCCAGTACTAGCAACACTCTGGCCCTCTGCGACTCCCTGTTCGCGCGTCCGCACGTCATCCAGCCATCCGACTTAGATCGCATGCTCGCCATCTGGGCCTCCAAGATCGCGTGGAACTCCGTGGGCGATGTCCACTGCGACTGGCGATGTTTCCTCATAGCCAAGCAGATGTGACTGATCGGTCAGCGTGACCGCGCGCGGCACCGCGAGGACACCGAGCGCACGCTCTGGAGCCCATGATTTCCCTAGGTGGCCTCCTCCTTCTTGTCCTCCTCCTCCTGCCTTTCCTCCCCCCTCCGCTCCTTGGTAAACGTCGCGCCACCTCCTCCTCCTCCTCTTCCACCTCGTCCCCTTCCTCTTCTTCCTCCTCCTCACCCCCCTCCTCCTCCCCCACCCCTTCCTCCTCCTCCCCCTCCTCGTCCTCAACCTGCTTTTCCTCCTCCACCTCCTGCTCCTCCTCCTCCTCCTCCTCCACCTCCTCAACCTCCTCCTTCTCCTCTCCTCGTCTTCCTCCTCCTCCTCCTCCTCTTCCTCCTCCTCCTGCTCCTCCTACTACTACTCCACCTCCTCCTCCTCCTCCTCCTCCTCCTCCTGCTTCTCCTCCTCCTCCTCCTGCTCGTCCTCCAACCTCCTCCTCCTCCTCCTCCTCCTGCCCCACCCCTTCCTCCTCCTCCTCCTCCTCCCCCACTCCCTCCTTCTCCCACTCCTCCTTCCCTCCTCCCCCTCCTCCCTCCTCCTTCCCCTCCTCGTCCTCCTCCTCCAGAGGCCCCCAAGATCGCTCTACGATAGTTGAAGAGGCATCCAAGAGGGCCCCAAGACGGCCCACGAGGCCCCAAGACGGTGCCTGAGGCGCCCAAGACGGCCCGAGAGGGCCCCAAAACGGTCCCAAGGGAGGCCCAAGAATGGGAACGCGAACCTAACAGCAGAGTCTTCCGCCCTGAGAGGCCCAGAGAAGGCCCCAAGAGTCCCCAAGTGGTCCGACGAGGCCCCCATAAGCCTCCCAAGTGGCCCCAAGAGGCCCAAGGAGACGTACAAAGGGCACAAAGATTGCCCAACAGTGCCTTCGATGCATCAAAACTGTTTGCAGGAGGTCCCCGGGAGGAGGCTTCGGGATTGCCTCAGTGTGGCCCCAGGCGCCCTCAAGTCGGGCCTCCACGCAGCCAAGACAGCCAATGACGGCTTCAGATTGCAGAACATCACCTTCCGACTGCCCGGAGAACGCCGACGATGTTCCCAAGGGACCCCAATAAGACGCCCCCTCAAGAAGCAACCAGAAGGTGCCTCCAAAAGCAAACTGAGGAAGCACGGAGAACCCCCCAGAAGCCCTTCAGATGCCCCCACGAAGACCCAAGAGGTCCCTAAGAGGCCCTCCGGAGGCACGACTATGTCACGCGCCTGTGCTTGATAGCGCTGTCCAAGATCTTCCAGCGCCCCCCGGCCTGGGCTAGAACTTGAGCGCGCGCGAAGCGCGCGCGATGGTTCTAGTATATATATATTATATATATATATATATACTCGTTTCATGCATGCATGCATGCATGCATGCATGTATGTATGTATGTATGTATGTACGTATGTACGCATGTACGTATGAACGTACGTACGTACGTACGTATGCATGCATGCATGCATGCATGCATGTATGTATGTATGTATGTATGTATGTATGTATGTATGTATGTATCTATCTATGTATGTATGTATGTATGTATGTATGTATGCATGCATGCATGCATGCATGCATGCATGCATGTATGTATGTATGTATGTACAGCACATATACATCTTGACACACATAGCTATGTACACAAATGTAAATTTGTAGGTATATATGTGTATCTATATATATAGAGAGAGACAGAGAGAGAGAGAGAGAGAGAGAGAGAGAGAAAGAGAGAGAGAGAGAGAGAGATAAAGAGAGAGAGAGAGAGAGAGAGAAAAACGAGAGGGGAATGCGTAATTCTTCCGGGTTCTGCGAGAGGCTTCGAGAGAGCTCTGGCCCAGGCTGTGGTATCAACAACGCTGACTTCGCCGATATCGGCAGGTGATCGGGGAGACCCTCGTCAAGTCCACCTTTCCAACCCCACCCTCCCCCTCATCGCTTCCCAGGCCGAGACTTCGGGCGGATCGATATTTTCACTCCTCGCGTTTTCCGTCAATCCGGGTATCCTGTGACCGTTTCCGGGCCCGGGAACATGAAATATGGTCCTGGGGCGAAAATTGGCCTTGGTGGAGGGGTCGAAGTTTCTGGAGCCCGATGGTTTTGAAACATTAAGTGTATCGGATGTCCGTCTGATTGTTCCAATCCGTGGGCCCCAGAGGAGTACATTCCTTCCCGGGGCCTGTTTTTCGCCCTGGGTCGTTTCTTGATGGTCCCGGGAACCGAGAACGGCCTCTTGGCAGCCGAGATGGCGGGATAAACTTCGGGATTGGAGAATTCAATCCGTCAGAGTTTTTGGCCCTGCCCCGTCCCCCCCGATGGGCGGCGGAACGTGGAGGGGAGGAGGGGGGGAGCTGGACCGACGGCTGCAGCGAGGGGCTCCCAGGTGACACGGAGCTGCCCGTTGAGTCCACCGAGGGTTTCAGCGTGGGCGACACCGTCGTAATCGAGGGCGGCAACAACAGCGAAAGTGTGGTCATCGCCAGCGTTGGGTCTATCGTGTCGCGCCTCTAGCTTCCCCCGCTCCTCCGGCACGGCCCGAGGGGCTGCTAGGAGAAGGGCGGAACGATTTCTGGCACCACCAGCGGCTCCCCCTGTGAAAGCTGCTGGCTTGACCCCAGGGCTGGGGTGGAAGTGCTTTCCATTCAATTAGTCGCTGGTGAGCGGAAGAGGAGGAGGCGGAAGAGGAGGATGAGGCGGAGGAGGCAGAGGAGGAGGCGGAGGAGGAGGAGGGGGCGGAGGAGGAGGCGGAGGAGGAGGCGGAGGAAGAGGACCAGTGCAAACCCAGGATTCATCAACGTTGTTTGAATAATCTCTTCCGAGTTCCGTCTTCATAGGCCTCTACCAGGGTTCATTTCCACTGAGGGAAATGAGCCGTTTGGAGACAACTGTTTGAAGATCTTGAAGCGTGCCAAAACAACAGTCTCGGGACTTCAACGCCACGAATTCACGTAACTGTTGCGTCTTGGCGACCCTGAATCGTGCCAGAGCGTTATCCCTGGGACTTGGACACCGCGAATCACCGTAACTGTTGCGCCCTGGCAATCCTGAGTCGCTCCACAACGCCATTTCTGGTAGGTTAACCATGGGAACTTTTGAAACTCGTGCAACGGTTGAGGACGAATGTGTGCTGCGCTTAGGCGAGAGCTACACGTTGAAAAAGGAACCGCCCTCCATCCATGAAGTCCATACAACTTTTTAAGGCGAGTGTGCGCGGCGCTTCGGTGAGAGCCACATAAAAAAAGGAGCCGCCCTCCACACGCGAAAGTCTTGCATTTTTGAAGACGGCTTCGCGCGGTGCTAAAGCGAGGGCCGCATTTTGAAAACGACCTGCCCTCCATCCGTGAAGCTCTGGTGTATTCTCAAGACGAGTGTGCGCGGCGTGGGAACCACATTTTTAAAGCGACCCGCCCTCAATCCGTGAAACTTTTGTTAATTTCAAGACGAATGTGTTCGGCGCTACGGCGAGAGCCTTCTTTTGAAACCGACCTGCACTCCATTCGTGAAGCTTATGCAACATGCTAAAACGAATCTACGCGACGCTAAGGCGAGAGCCACATGCTGGAAGCAACCCGCCCTACGTCTGTGAAGCGTTTTTTTCTTGTTTGGTTGTTCTCTGCTGTGGGGTCACACGTGGTAAGGAAGGATCAGGCGAAACGCCCGGCCCGCCCTTCCGACTGGCCTCGGGATGCGACGGGAAGGATTTATCTATAAGGACAAGTAATGGAGGAGGAGGTGGAGGAGGAGGAGGACCATTAGAAACCCAAGATTCACTAACGACATTGCAATCGACCTTCCCTCCAAGTTCCCTCTTCATAGGCCCCTGCAAGAAATCATGTTCACTGAAGGAAGTGCCCCAGCGGAAAACAAGCGTTTGAACATTTTGAACTACGCCAGGGCACCATTCCTGGGATTTCAACGCCGCGAATCACTGTTATTGTTGCGTTTTGACGGTCCTGAATCGTGCCAGAACACCATTCCTAGGACTTCAACACCATGAATCAACGTAGCCGTTGCGCCCTGACGCTTCGACATCACGCCACAACACCATTTCTGGTACGTTAACCCTGGGAGTCTTTGAAACTGTTGTAAACTCTAGAAAGATGTGCGCGGTGGTAAGGCGAGATCCACATTTTGAAAAGAAGCCGCCCTCCATCCACGAAGCTCTTGCACATGTTTGGGACGATTGCTCGCGGCGCTGAGGCGAGGGCCACATTTTGAAACCGACCCGCCCTCCATCCGTGAAGCCCTTGTATAGGATTAGGACGAGTGTGCGCGGCGCTGAGGCGAGAGCCACGTTTTGAAAAGGAACCGCCCTCCATCCATGAAACTCTTGCAGTCTTTCAAGAGGAGTGTGCGCGGCTCTAAGGCTTGAGCCACATTTTGAAAACGACCTGCCCTCCATCCATGAACCTCTCGTGATTTGTTTTGCTTTAGGATCGTCAACGGTGAGGACGTCTGAGGCGGAACGCCTGGCCCGCTCTCTCGACCAGCCTCGGGGTGCGACAGGGAGGCATTATGGAATCGCTTCGCTCATTCCGCATGCCCATCTTGCCTCGCCGCTGTCGTTTGTCGGGGTGTTGTTTTCAATGCGGTGCAGCTGGGCGGCTGCCATTTTTCGGAGGCGGTGGGTGGCGGGTCAGAGGCCTCACGGATGTCGGTTGGGCTCTCGTGGTTGGCTTCTCAGGGGCCTTTGGGAGGCAGCTTTGAGGCCTCTTTGGGGCCTTTTGGGGCCTCTTGGGGCCTCTTGGGGGCCTCTTGGGGCTTCTTGGGGTGCCTCGTGGTGGCCCCTCGGGGCCACTTGGGGGCCTCTTGGGGCTTCCTGGGGGCCTCTTGGGGCTGAAGGCTGGACTTTTCGGTTCCTGGTCCCCTTCTTGGGCCCCTCTTGGGGCCGTTTTGGGGCTCTCTTGGGCCGTCTTGGGCGCCTCTTGTGTTGTCTTGGGGCCATCTTGGGCCGTCTTGGGCCCTCTTGGAGGCTTCGTGGGCCGTCTTGGGGCGGTCTTGACAGCCTTTTGGGCCGTCTTGGAGCGCCAGTACACCGAAAAGGCGAAAACGCCCAAGACCGTCAAAAACTGCAGGAAAATCAGTAATTTCTGCCTCTGTGGGCCCTCTTGGGAGGTCTCTTAGGGGGCCTCTTGGGGCGTCTTGAAGGCGGTTTGGGCTGTCTGCAGGCAATCTCTGGCGTCTTGGATCGCTCTTGGATCGTCTCGGACCATGTTGAGTTCTCCTGGAGGCCACTTGAAGCGCTCCTGGAGCGCTCGTGGGAGCCTGCTGGGACCTGGCCGGGACCTGCCCCAGACCCGGCCGGGACCCGGCCAGGGTTTGGCCGGGGGTTGGCCAGGACTTGCGGGGACTTTTCGTCCGGGGACCCCCAGGGGCGGCCCCGCACGCGCGAACTAGAAATATTGTTAACCAGTTACTGGGGATCTTAGCACGCCCTTTGCCCGTTGGGCCAGCGAATCTGTCAGGAAAAGGAATGGAGGACCAGGAGGAGGAGGCGGAGGAGGAGGAGGAGGAGGAGGGGGAGGAGGAGGAAGAGGAGGAGGAGGAGGAGGAGGAGGAGGAGGAGGAGGAGGAGGAGGAGGGAGAGGATGGGGAGGAGAGATAGATGCTCCGTGCCCGTGCGCTGCTGCTCGTCTTCGATGTGTATCATCTCCCTGTCGCCGAAAGGCGCACCAGATGTGCCGGGTGAGCGAGAACGGCCTCGATGCAGTCGCATGGGTCTGCTGCATGTCGGCTACGTCTGGTCGAGCCGATCGTTGTACTCACATACGCTGCACATGCTGCATCGGCTCTATAGCCGTGTCTGGCCACGGCGTTCTGATGATCTTTCTCTGGACATAACCCGATATTTTTTGACCCTATGAGCGGTACATGTGATTGTCACTGATTGTCCTTCAATCACCACGTAGAGGTACTGGGGAAGCTCAGGATTGCCAAAAACCAAAATGGCTTAAGTGGTGATCGCAGGAACTCGAGGTGGAGGAGGAGGAGGAGGAGGAGGAGGAGGAGGAGGAGGAGGACGGGGAGGAGGGAGGAGGAGGAGGGAGGAGGAGGAGGAGTAGGAGAGGAGGACGAGGAGGAGGAGGAGGAGGAGGAGGAGGAGGAGGAGGGGGAGGAGGAGGAGGAGGAGGAGGAGGAGGAGGAGGAGGAGGGGGAGGAGAGGTGGGCGCTCAGGGTCCGCAATGCTGGGCCCAGAAGCACTGCCATGAAAACCAAATGCGCGGGGCGGATAGATCCTGCCCCCCATACCTGAGTGAATTCAGAACCAAGGGCAAGAGGACGAGGGGAGGGAGGGAAAGACGGATGGAGGCGCTTAGTTCCGATCCTCCTTGGCAGTGGCACGGAGGCATTGCCTCGCAATGCAGTGCGTCCTATCCGGCCTTCCCATGGCAGCTCGTTTTGTGCTTGCTCGCGCAGAGCGTCGCGCGATCACAGCCGCGATGCGAGTAATGAGTTCGCGTTTCATCGCCCCTGGCTCGCGACGCTTCCCTGCGCCTACGGTTGCGGCGATGGCCCGGACCGCCTCATCAGCAGCCTCGGACGTGCCCCCTTGTACCTCCCACGAGCGGCGAACACATCCATGTCCACGCCTTCGCGGTCTGGACTCCGCGGTGTGATCCCGTGGATGCGCGGTCGCATGGATGCGTTTCGCGCGGGGCATCCGCGAGTAAGTGTTCCGCATCCATGGTGTCGCGGCCCAAGGGCCCGGCCCGCGAGGATGTGGATATGGACGCGTTCCCCCCCTCTCCCCCTGTACCTTGTGAGCCACGGGCAAGGACAGGAAAGGCATCCTGCCTGGATCTTGGCATCGCTCGGACGTGTACATTTTTCCTTCGGCGAGGACCATCGAGGAGCATCCTTGATCATTTCGCGAAAGAACCACGCACGAAACCGAAAAAAGCACAGGAAATGGACGTCCGAGCGATAGCCAGGGATGCACCTCTGCTCCGCGTTCTTCTCCCCGAGTCTGTGCCCGCGGCCGTCCCCGATCGGCCCAGCGCGCCGGTGACGGCCAGAATGCAGCATACCAGCTCGGTCCTGATGGCTCGCGACGCGAGCCGGCATTGCCCTTCCTTGGCAGCCTTGCGGGGGGATCGGCTCCAGGGGCCCGATCGCTCGTTCATCGCCGAGGTGGGCCCGATTCACATGCGATTCCGCTTTCGGGGGCCTGTTGCCAATCTATCGGCCACGTCTCCCCGTTGCCCAGCCGATGCTTCCCCGCCCCCTGAACCCGTCGCCCCGCAACATTGCCCCCCTGGTGTGCACAAGACTTCCACAGGCCTGCGTCGGCTGCCCCAGCCCCATCGCTGGCTGGAGCCCCCCCCCCCGTGGCGCCTCGTGCTCGGGGCTGAGGCCGCCATGCTCGCGGAAGTCGTGGACCGGGCTTCGTACGTACCCCACAGTGCCGCAAGGTGGCGTCCGGACATGCTGCCCTACGGTGGGGGCATTGGATGAGGAACCATTGGATAGGGAATCCAGGGGCTGGAGGCCGGGAGACCTCCAATCGTGGACTGGCCACGGGAATCACTGCCGCCCTCATCAGACAATGAATCCCCCAGGGTCTGACGTCTCCTGGGCACACTCTTTACCCAGCGCCCTCATCGTACCTCTGCATCCAACAGCTGACCACGAAGCGGCCACGAGTCGTTTCCATCCATGCCGTCAGCTTTCCAGGATAAAGCGCGACTGCACACACACATTCACCAGGCAAGATTTACGTCCAGCACCTGTGATAAAGCCGTCTCCATGTAAAGTGGTCTTGAGAAGTGTCGAGGAGAAGGAGGAGAAGGAGGAGGAGGAGGACGAGGAGGAGGAGTACGACGACGAATAGTTGATGTGGCCTCGAGAAGTATCGAGGAGGAGGAGGAGGAGGAGGAGGAGGAGGAGGAGGAGGAGGAGGAGGAGGAGGAGGAGGGGGCCGATGAGGCGGTCGCCGAACCGATCAAACGCCCGCGCTCACGATGAGCTTTCTGTTGCCATGCAACCTGGATTGGCTGCAGGATACCTTGCCTCTTGTCGGCGAGACCCCGTAGCTCGCGCTCTGGACGGCCTCTAGGCAGATCGGGATCTCGAGCATGGCGGGCAGCCCTAAGGGGCCATTCTGGTGACATCCGCGTGCTGAGGGCATGATCTCCTATCGGGTGCCCTGTCATTCCCAGACCTCCGATGTCGTGACCGCCCCACGGTGTTAGCTACCAGAGCTCTCGAGCCCACCCCCGGGGGACAGCTGCTCCGCCGCGGGCAGCTTTCTTGACGGCCCGGGGGCCCGCAACGGGCCACCGTGTGAGGCCCCAGCTCGGGAAGAGCTGGCCGCCGTGTGCTCCCACGACGCCCTGGGAATGGGGGGCGGCGGTGCCCTCCGGCTGTGCCCACAGAGACCGCAGGTGGGGCTCTCCGAGGGGCACGCAACGTCGGAGGGTGTGCCGATCTGGGGGCGGCGGTGCCGTATGATCTCGCCCACGGGGGCCCCAGGTGGAACTCCCTAGGGCGCAGTCCTTGTCCTGGATTGCACCGGGGGTCAGGCAGCAGCCCGGCCCGCACCCGATCTGCGCAATCTGTCGGCCCGATCCGGACCGATCGAGGGGGCGCGACGAGGCTGGCCAGCGGCGTCAACAGCGACTACCCGTCCAGCTCCACCGTCACCTTATACGTCACAACGGCCGGCCTCCCCTTCCGCCTCCGCCTCTGCCCCCCTCTGCCTTCCCCTCCCCTTCCCCCCCCCCCCCCTGCCCCCCTTTATCCTCTACCCCTTCCTCCTCCGCTCCTCCCCCCCTCCCCTCCGCCCCTCAGTCTCGCCCCCTCCCCCTCTCCTTCAGCCTCTGAGCGAGGGTGGGGGTGGGGTGGGGGGGTGGGTGGGTGGGTGGGAGGGGGAGCAGGATGGAGAAGGCGAGGAGGAGGAGGAGAGGAGGAGGAGGAGGAGGAGAGGAGGAGGAGGAGGAGGAGGAGGAGGAGAGGAGGAGATGGAGGAGGAGGAGGGGGAGGAGGAGGAGGAGGAGGAGGAGGAGGAGGAGGAGGAGGATTCTAGGCTCCGGGGCAGATGGCTCGGCGATTCATTCGCCGCCCCGCGCGGCTTGGAGGCTCGATGATACACATGCGAACTTCTTGGTGAGCTACACGATTTTCCGCGAAGTGCTGTAGCCTTTGGCCTCGAACACCCCAGCTGACTGGCGACCCTCAGGCTTACTGAATCCTTGTCTACCGCCTCGCGATACAACATAGCTCTGCTGAAACCATGCGGACCGTGCT
>CAUYUJ010007602.1:0-77500 GCA_963575745.1 Prorocentrum cordatum | reverse complement strand
CAGTAATTTTATGAACGAGTTTTTCCAAACCTCCTTGTGTTGGGGTTTTGCTTGTGATAGAGCGCTGCTGCCGCCTTCCGCCTTCTCTTCCCGCCTCCCTCCCTCTCCTTCCTCCTGCTTCCTACCTCCTATCTCGCCGTTCCTGGCGGATGCGAGCTGGGAGCATGTCGCTACTTTCGCGTGCTCCTCTTGGGCCATGCTGGAGCCTCTTGGGCCCCTCTTGGGCCTATCTTGAGGCCTGCGAAGCCTAGGAGAAGCGAACATGTAAGAATGCAGCAGGCATTGGTTCGCCTTAGGTCATGTAAGGGTTTGGGACTTTTTGGGACATCCTTGGGAGGCTCCGTGGCCACTCGGAGCCGTCTTGGAGGAATTTTTGGGGCTCTTGCAGCATGTCGGAGGGAAGCTTCGGCGATGTTGCACTATCTTATTCCATCTTGGAGTTCATTTTTGGCTCTCTTGCGCCATGTTGGAACCATCTTGGGTGCCTTTAATTGGTCCCCTCCCCCGTCCAGACATGGGGTGAGAGGGTGAATGGAGGGGTCAAGCGGCCCCCTTGGAAGGACGGCCATCTCGCTCGCTCCCAACTCCCATCCGCCCCCCCCCCCACCACATAAGTGGCACCCGAGTCTCAGCATGGGCAGGGGCCGCCATCAACAATCGGCCTGTCTCCGTGTTTGCCCCCGGTCAGGGGGGGGGTCATATTCATAAGGACCAGTGATCCAGCCACCCCCTGAAGGCCGGTCCTCTCGCTCACTCCCACCCAGCCTTCCACCGCAGAAGTAGCACCCAAGCCAGGTGCGCGACGCCCGCTGGGTGCACTGCGCGTGCCATGGCACCCCCATCATCCCTGTCGAAGAACGATGCAAAGTGATCACGGGGAACCCGCGCATGATCAAGGTTTTGTAGCAGAGCGTATTTCGTTTTTTTCCTAACCATCCTGTGCTGTTGGGTATCGTTTTGAAGTCCTCCTCCTCCTCCTCCTCCCTCCCCCTCCTCCCCCTCCTTCTCCTCCTCCTCCTCCTCCTCGTCCTCCTCCTCCTCCTCCTCCTCCTCCTCCCATCCTCCTCCTCCTCCCCTTTCTCCTCCTCTCCCCCTCCTCCCATCCTTGCATTTGCCCTCCGCATGCAAAATATGTCGGCACACCCCTCACACGTTTCGGGGCCCCACAGGGAGCCCCACCGAGGACCCCAGCGGCTGCGTTCGAATGGCACCACCGCGACCATTTCGGCACACCTCTCACACGTTTGTGGCCCCGTAGGGAGCTCCACCGAAGGCTCCAGCAGCTGCGTTCGCATGGCACCACCGCGCCCATGTCGGCTTACCCCTCACATGTTCCGTGCCCCCATAGGGAGCTCCACCGAAGGCCCCAGTGGCTGGCGCCACCGCGCCCATGTCGGCACGCCCCTCACACGTTTCGTGGCCCCATGGGGGAGCTCCACCGAAGGCCCCAGTGGCTGCGTTCGAATGGCACCACCGCGCCCATTTCGGCACCCCTCACGCGTTTCGTGGCCCCATGGGGGAGGGCCCCAGTGGCTGCGCTCGCATGGCACCACCGCGCCCATGTCGGCACACCCCTCACATGTCTCATGGCCCCATCGAGAGCTCCACCGAATGCCCCAGCGTCTGCGTTCGCATGGCACCACCGCGCCGATTTCAGCACATGCGTCACCTGTTTCGTGGCCCCAAGGGGAGCTGCATCGAAGGCCCCAGGGTCTGCGCCCGCATGGCACCACCGCGCATACGTCGGCTCACCTCTCACACGATTCGTGGCACCATAAGGAGCTCCACCGAGGGCTCCAGAGGCTGCGCCCGCATGGTACTACCGCGCCCATGTCGGCACACCCCTCACATGTCTCATGGCCCCATGGGGAGTTCCACCCAAGACGATAGTCACAATCGGGGTATTCACAACTGCATATGGTTGGTCTTTCGCCAGTGTGTCAGAGATCATGGGCATGCGCGCAGCAGGAAATAGGCAGGCCCCCCCTCCAGACCCCTCCGTCCCTGTTCAAAAAGACAACGATGCAAAGTGATCGTTTGATGCCCGTGCATGGTCCAGATTTTGCCGCAAAGTGCACTTTACCAGGGATGCTGGGGGGGTGTCCGCATGGTTCAGGGTTTTACCCGCTCAGGTGTGGGAGGGGATTTGCAAACATAAGAAACAGTGATCAAGCTACCTCCCGAAGGACGGTCGTCTGTCGTCTCGGTCACTCCCACACGCCCTCTCACCCCAGAAGCAGCACCCAAGTCTCAGCATGGGCAGTGGCCGCCATCGACAAGCATCGGCAATCACATACGCCAGCCAGGTGCGCGACGCCCGCGGGGTGCTCCGCGCGTGCCAGGGTACCCTCATCATCCTTATGAAATGCAATGCGTATTGAAGACAGGGCGCCCGTAAGTGATCCAGGTTTTACCGCAAAGTGTATTTCGTATTGTTTTTTGACAGGGATGATGGGCCTGCGCGCAGCAGGCAGTATGCGGGCGCCACCCTCGACCCTATCAAAAGACAATACAAAGTGATCGCTTGGTGCCCACGCATGGTCAAGATTTTGTCGCAATGTCCGCTTGTAATGTGTTTTTGGCAGGCATGGTGCGGGTGATTCCGGGTTTGCCACTGGTCGGGTGGGGGAGGGGGTGTATATGAACAAAGAAATTTGATTAACCCCTCCCCGCAAGGGAAGAAGGGGGATGGAAGAGGAAACGCCCTATTCCGTCTCCGCCCAGAGGGCTGGTGGGATTCCCGGGAGCTTCTTGGGGCTGATCCATCGTGAGCTTGATCGGTGCCGCCCCTCTTGGTTTCACTATAGTGCTCCTTCGTTTCCCTTCTCACGACACATGTCGCTTAGGAGTATTTTTCTGTCTGGGCTTTCCGGGGTACCCATCGGTCGCTGAAAGTAAGCAATTTAAGGATTCCTAGATCCCAACCTATTTGGGACACCTTCCAATTTCAAGGATCGATCGTTTTCCCCTCTTCCCTCCTCTTGAAGGGGCGGGTGGAGATCCAATCTGCTTCCAACGCCTTTCTACCTCATGCTGTTATTCACTTCCTCAGCAATTCGTGTCCAAACTGTGCCTGTTCACATGCGTGGCAAGCCCGCTGCCAGTCCCTGCATTCCTCGGGCGATGCTCTGCCAGTGGACGCGGCCGCCGCTGTGCGATGCGTGCCGTGGCCTTAAGGCATCAACCAGATACCTCCGAGGGTACCCTTGTGCTCTTCAGCATTCCTTCCAGGTGCTCCTTCCTCGTCTCGCCTCCTCTTCTCCCTCCGGCTATTCTTACTCCAACCATGATCCTTGGTCAGTGATGCCCGCATTCCCCCTATTAGCAACCAGGGGTGGACCCAATGCGGGGCTATCCTTCCAACAAGGAAACAATTTTCGATCGCTAGTTGTCTCATCCGAAGAATCAACGCTTCGTCGCCAGCATCGCCACACGCGTAGCAAGGATGGGACGCGGTGCCTCACGCGCTAAAGGCGTAAGGCCACTCGAATGTCCATCCCTCATGGGACGAGCTACGGGGAAGCAAGCCTCACGCTCACCTCGTTTCGTGCACCCGAATTGCCGTCGGGGAGTGGCACGAACGTTTCAGATGCAAAGCGCAAATTCGCGGAACCCCGTGCCCCGGTCAAGCGATGCTTGGAACAACGGGGTCGATTGCGTCGACGGTCGCGCGTATGTCTTCTCCGAAAGGTGGCGCGTAATCGCCCTCCATTCCAACCGGTATCGCATAAGTAATCGCATGCTCCAGTGCAGCCTCAGAGGGTCGTTTGGGGATTTCTCCTCCCCCCCCCTTCCCGTCTCCGCTTCCTCCCCCTCCTCCCTCGTGCTCCTCTCCCTCCTCCTCCTCCTCCTCCTCCTCCTCCTCCTCCTCCTCCTCCTCCTCCTCCCTCTCCCTTCCCGGGGGGATGCGAGGCTGCCCGACTGCATCGGAGCATGAGGTCGCCGCGCTGTCGCGCGTAATACTCTTCTCGGTTCGCTGCCCAGCCCGTGATGTTGATGACGATGTTGATGTTGATGATGATGATGATGATGATGATGATGATGATGATGATGATGATGATGATGATGATGATGTTGATACGGATGAGTATGATGACGATGATGACGATGATGATAATGCTGATGATGATGACGATGATGGTGATGCTGATGATGCTGCTGATGATGATTATGATGCTGATGATGTTCGTGATGTTGGTGGTGATGGTGGTGCCGATGATGACGACAACGACGATGATTATGCTGATGATGTTGATGAAACTGTTGATGACGATGGCGGCAACGGTGATAATGCTGTTGACGAGGATTATAATGAGGATGGCTGTGCTGTGGGTCATGATGGTGATGATGATAATGATGATGGTGACGATGCTGATGATGACAGTAATGATGATGCTGATGGTGATGATGATGCGTGCGGATGGTAATGATGATGATGATTGGGCGTATGATGCTGATACTGAGGGTGATTAGTACGACGATGACTATGGAGACGATGATGATGCTGCTGATTATTCTGATGATGCTGATGCTGACGATGATGATGCTCCTGTTGTTGATAGTACTGACGATGATGGTGATGATGCTGATAATGATGATGCTGATTTACGATGATGACCATGACGATGATACTGATGCTGCTGATGATGTTAATGATGATGGTGCTGATGATGATAAGGATGATGGTGATGACGATGCAGATGATGATGATCATGAGGATGATGATGCAGATGATGATGGTGATGATTATGGTGATGCTGATGATGATGATAACGATGCTGCTGCTGATGATGATTGTGTTGATGCTGATTGGTGATAGGTGACGTTGGTTGGTGATGATGGTGGTGACGGTGCTGATGATGCTGTTGCAGATGATGATTACGATGACGCTGCTGCTACTGCTGAGGACGATGGCGGGCATGATGACGACGATGACGGTGATGATCGCAGTGCTAGTACTGATGCCGAAATTGATTTTCATGATGATGCTGATGATGCTGATGCTGATGACGATGATGATAATGATGACGATGATGATGGTGATGACGATGATGATGCTGATGATGATGAGGTTGCTGCTGCTTGTGTTGTGGATGGTGATGCTGCTGATGATGCTGCTGATGATGCTCATTCTGATGATGATGATTCTGATGCTGCTGCTGCTGATGATGATGACGATGCTGATGATGATGCCGATGATGCTGCTGTTGATGATTGATTCATTGATTCGTTGATTGTTTGATTGATTGATTGATTGCTAATGGTGATGGTGATGGGGCTGATGATGATGAGGATGATGAGGATGATGATGGTGATGATGACGACGATGATGCTGCTGCTGATGATGAGGAGGATGATGATGCTGATGATGCTGATGATGATGATGATGATGATGATGATGATGATGATGAGGAGGAGGAGGAGGAGGAGGAGGAGGAGGAGGAGGAGGAGGAGGAGGAGGAGGAGGAGGAGGAGGAGGAGGAGGAGGAGGAGGATGAGGAGGAGGAGGAGGAGGAGGCGGAGGCGAAAGAGGAGTCCATGGCCAGCGGGTCGAGGTCGAGCTCGTCGTCCTCCTCGGCCACCTCCAGCGGCACTGCCTCCAGCGGCACTACGTCGACGTCTGCCAGCTCGACGCCCACCTCGGCCACCTCGAGGCTCGCTCGGCTCGAGAGAAGGGATAGAGGAAAGAGAAGGTGGGGAAGGAGGGGGGAGGATCATGATCATGAGAGTGTCAGGTGACTGCAGCGGAGAGGGAGGACGGAGGAGGGAGAAGGGATGGCGTACGAGCGAGGAGCTTCACTCCAGCCTTCTCCCCCCGCCCCTGGCCCTCCCGCCTGCCTCCCCCCCTCACCCCCATTCTTTCCACTCGCTTCCCCCCCTCCCTCGCTTCCCCTTGCCCCTTCCTTTCCCCTCCTTTTCCCGCCCACTGCTCTCCCTTCTCACTCTCCCCCTTCCCTCTCCCCGTGTCTCCCTCCCTCCGTCCCTCCAGTCCGATGATGGCTTTCCTTCGCAGGTCTACGGCGACTGTGACCACGGCGACGACTACGACTGCGACCCCGTGCGGCGACTTCATTCCCGATGGAGAGGACGCCCGGAGAAGGAAGAACTGAAGGAAGAGTTGGAGAAGGAGGCCCCAGCCTCCTCCTCCTCCTCCTCCTCCTCCTCCTCCTCTTCAAGTGTCCCTCTGATGGGCGACCCCACCCCGTTTTCCTTCTTCTCCCCCCTGACCTTCCCCCGAATGGGCACTGAGCCTCCCCCCTTCCTCCCTCGTCGTCCTCCCTCCTCTCTGCGGTGACGCATTTGAGAGTGCTGCTTTCCTCTCCCCCGGCAGTGTCCAGTCGGGCTCCCGCCTCTCCCGCCCGACGTTCCTCCCTCCTGTTCACGGAAGCTCGAACTCTCGTTCGTTTCTTCTGCGGCATGGGCGGTACAGCGCTGCATACGGTGTGGGTGTTCGTTAAGGAATGTGCCCGGGAGGCTGCGGACCCTGGAGGATTCCGTATCTGATGAGGTCGGTGGTGATATCCATGGCCGATTCGCGATTGCAATTCCACTTGCTTCCAGACCCTGGATTCCTCACCTGAGGGTTCTTTGTCCAATGCCCCCCACAGCATCCGCCTTCACTCCTTTCGATCGGGGTTGCGGATTTGCTTCACGATCGTTTTCCAGTTGGCTCGTTGTGCGGACGGCACGCGCGCGAGTTACTTTCGCGTTGATGATTTTTTGTTGTCACACTCTGACTCGTTACACTCTGACTTGGGACATGTGCTTTTCCGTCGGCGGATCGTCTCTTGTCCGCCAAAGCGGTGCTCTGGCTGCAGCGCTGGCCCCACTTCCACATCGCCGTGGAGCTTCAGCCTAACGGAACGACGCTATGGACTCAGCGCCGATTGCCCTTCTAGATCTGCCTGCGGCCTGCGTCTCCCCGCCCCAGACCATGCATGCCGTGTTGTTTTCCACCTTGGGCGGTCGTGGTACCCGTGGTGCATATGCTTGGGCTCTGTGATGCTATGCTGCGCCATGCTACGCTATGATGTGTTGTTACCCATGGATAACAACACATTGCTATACAACGCCGCGATGCCATGACAAGTCAGACAGTGCTTTGCTAAGGTGCGCTTTGCTTTGCACGGCGTGGCGCCATGCCGTTGCATCGATCCTCGTTGCGCTGCGTTGCGTATGCTTCTGGGTAGAGCACGCCCCCTGGATGGGGTCGCGCCGAGTTTAAGGCGCGAGGCGCGAGGCGCGGGCGGCTGCTGGTAAGCTCCGATCTCGAAGGGCCGCGCCGCGTTGCGCCCACAGAGGGCCCCCCTTTTTTCTCCCCCTCCTCCTTCTCGTTCATGCTAGTCCTCCTCCTCCTCCTCCTCCTCCTCCGCTGTCGTTCCTGTCCTCCTGCGCCATTTCTCCCCCGCGGTCGCCGCCCTCCTCGTCTTCCCTCTTCCATCCTTCCCCTCCCGTTGTTCATCCTTTACTCCTCCTTCCTCCCCTCACTCTCCTTCCTCGTCATCGTCCAGTCCAACCTCAACCGCCTCCCTCATTCTTCCTCGATGCTTCTCTCTTCTCCTCCCCTCCCCCCCTTCGCCTTACTTTTGACCCTCCCATCTCTTGACCACTCGAGAGCTGGTTTTCTTTGACAAGGTTGCCCTTTCGGGATCAAGGCCTTCTTCGACACCTGAATCTGCGAGTCGAGAGGGCTCCAGCACAATTGTATGGGATGGGATCGAGGGGTAGGTCATCAGTCATTGCGCGAGGTCACCTAGCTTGTCTCTCTCCTCTCTACCCACCCCCCGCCTCCCGCACCCCCCCTTCATCCGCCACCTCCCTCCTCCTCCTGCCTCCCTCCACCGTCCTCATCTTCCTCCTCCATCCTCCCTCCTTCCCCCGTCCTCCTCCTCCTCCTCCTCCTCCTCCTGTCCCTCATACCTTGTCCCTTTTTCCTCCACCTTCATGCTTCACGCTGTCGGCCATTGCGATTGCGGTGTGTCCTCATGCTCCTCCTCCTTCCTCCTTCTCCTCCCCCTCCTCCCTCCTTCCTCCTCTTCCTCCTCCTGACTTATTTTTCTCATCCGGCTTGTCCTCATCCTCCTCTTCCTCCTTCCTTCCTCCTCCTCCTGACTCTTTCTTCTCATCCGTCTTGTCCTCATCCTCCTTCCCCTCCTCATCCTTCTCCTCTTCCTCCTCCTCCTCCTCCTCCTCTTCCTCCTCCTCCTCCCCCTCCTCCCCCTCCTCCGCTTGCTCCTCCTTCTCCTCCTACCCCTCCTCCTCCTCATCCTTTCAGTCTGCAACTCTTCAGCATCAATACGGAGACTGAAGTCTCGACGGCTGCCGTCATGGAAGGACTTGCCGAGAGGCCTGGCGTAGCCTCTGTTCAGACCGAACTCATCGAACCTGTCGGGCCTGACACTCCAGGCACGCGCTTAGCCCTCCGTTTGCCCTGGGGGCACCTTCGGCGCCGTGTGGGCTCAGGCATCTACCCGAGCACAGACAGATCAGGCGGGGGTGTGGTGCATGTTCTTTGCCAAGGGAGCCGCCGGCTACGACTGCAACGTCTACATGGGTCCTGATCGCAGCCCACGCCCGGTACGCCGCGACGCATACACCAAGGAGCTCCAGCAGGTGCTGCTTACGACGTCACTCACTGCTCCAATGGAGAGAATGGTGGTCCAAGCGGGCGCTCGACCTCGTCTTCTGCGCCGACATGCCAGTGGTGGGGGTCATCGCAGGTGCTGCCGCCAATGACCAGTCGAAGCTCGCATAAACTCCGCAAGCAGCTGCGCAATTCAACTTCGACCGTGGAACCGTCCCAGAGGCTTTCCACCAGATTTTCCGTGACATTGCGGTGGTTACGTCGTCATGGTCATGTTTCTGAACCCAGATGGCGCCCATGGGACCTTTTAGCCTGGGGAGCAGCAGGTCCAAATCATCTCATGGAACGCCGCAGCCTTGACCTGCCGTAGTAGAGGCGAGCGTAGACGGAAGCTAAAAATGAGTGGCTACCCACGTCAGGAATCAGGACGCGAGCCGTGACTTGCCTGCAAGAGGTTCACGGCACTTATGAATCCTTGGTCAACCAGTGCACGGGTGAGTACAGGATCTTCTCCACCATGGGCTCTCGTCCTGGCATCGGTGGGGCTGCGATTTTGGTGCCGTGGCGAACCAGGCAGGCCCTCGCTGCACCGCGTTCTGGCAGGAGGTCGAGCGCACGCCCTTCACATTCGCAACCCGCAGAGTGGCCACGAGATCCGCATCAGCAACGCCCACAATTACCACCTGTCAGACACAGCCCGCTCCGCGATCAGAGGCCAGTGGCAGGACAACGCCACGTGGGCTCGTGGGGCAGAGATGCAGAGGCTGGCGGTGGCCACGGGCGACTTCCACGTGTCCGCCAGGCCGGAGGCCGAACGACTCGCTCCTCTTCCCTGTGCCGCGTGCTAGTCGCCAGCCTGCGCCTGCCGATCAGCGTTAAGTCGGGCCTGCCCCTCTACAGGAGGAACACTCAAAGATAGTCCAAACATAGTCCAGGGACTATCTCGTGATGATGTTTGGACCACGTGGGAGCAGTTTCGGATCCTCTTTTGTTTCTCCTCCAAAATCCCCCTCTAGGGGGACAGGCCCGACCTAAGCTCTGGCGGCGTGCGCGTGCTGGCGCGCCTGCTCTTGTAGCACGGAAGGCCGTGCCAACCACCACGGGGCTTCCTGGAGGGGCCCCCTCGCCGGGCCGCTGGCGGAGCTTGTCGCCGAGCTCCCCATCCATTTCTCTCTCGGGCCTGCGCCCCCTCTCGTCGATCGATCGGGCGTTCGTCTCCCTCTCCCCTCACCTCCTGCAAGCGACGCCCTCTGGGCGACCTCGGGGCGACCTCTTGGGCAAAATTCGGCGACACCGGGCGCCGTTCCCTCCAGGGGACGCCCTCTGGGCGACATCGGCGCTGCTCCGCTCCGCTCCCCTCGCTTCCTCCTCGTTCTTGTGGCTTGGGCCGGGGCTGCCGCAAGAGTCTCAGTATACATCTTGGAATGTGAAAAAAGCCCATGGGTTAGCCGCGCTGGCCTACTCAATCTTCCATAAGCTACGCGTGGCTCTCACAGGGCCGCCTCACCAGTGTAATGCACACACCTTTCAACTTTCAATCAGGGGCGCAGCGCTCACACGCGGTTAAGGAGGCATCGGTCGCCGATGGACGTGCGGTCCTGTTCCTCCTCCTCCTCCTTTGCTCCTGCAAGGAAGGGGGAGCGGGGAGAGGAGAGGGAGAAGGACGCGTGCGTGAGCGCGCGAGCAGGAGAAGACGAGGGAGGCTCATGAGGACTGTGGCCGGGAGGAAGAGACGGGGACGGGGAGGAGCCCTGCAGCGAGCCCATGCCATGCTGACGACGCTGCAGCCCACTCTCCCGTCTCCAGTTCCCTCCCCACTTGCCCCTCCTCCTCTTCCTCCTCATCTTCCCTCCTCCTCTTCCTCCTCCTCTTCATCTTTTTCCTCCTCCTCTTCATCCCTCCTCCTCCTTCTCCTCCTCCCTAATTGTCCCCCCTCCTCCCTCCTCCTTCTCCTCCTTCTCCTCCTTATCCTCCTCCTCCTCCTCCTCCTCCTCCTCCTCCTCCTCCTCCCTTCTCCATGCAGTTATGCATTTCTTCAGTACGGGGAGAACCCCCTTGAGCGACGAACGCCCCCCGGGCGTGCCATTCGGGCGATGGCCCAGTTTTGCACGCGGTCCACCCTGCACGCTCCGTGCAACTCTAGGCGCTTCGCGTGTCAGTACCGGGCCCACCGATGCCCAGGCGAGCTGCCCGGGTCCGGGGTGTGGAGGAGCATGCCGTGGATTGAGGGGTCGGGGAAGCCGTCATACCCCTAAGAGGGGGAGGATGAAGGAGACATCGGAGCAGGATGAAGATGATGAGGAGGGGGAGGGGGCGAGGAGGAGGAGGAGGAGGTGTAGGAGGGGAAAAGGACGAGGAGGAGGAGGAGGATAAGGAGAAAGAGGAGGAGGAGAGGAGAGAGGAGGAGGAGGAGGAGGAGGAGGAGGAGGAGGAGGAGGAGGAGGAGGAGGCCTCTCGGATGCCTATCGGAATCTCTTTGGATGTCTCCGACAGCAGCTTGCAGTCATCTCGTGGCGTCTTGGGGGCCCATTGGCGGTCCCGGGGTCTCGGAGCGTCTTGGGAGCCTCGGGGGAGCCTTTTGTCGCCTCTTGGGGGTGTGTGGGAGCCTCCTGGGGCCTCCTGGGCGCCTCGTGGGGCCCTCTTGGCCACTCTTGGGGGCCATGGGCGCCACGGCGCCACCTTGGGGCCACCTTGGACGAGTTCGATCTGGAGGAGTTCGGTCAGCCAAGGGGGGGGGGGGGCCCTTCATTGGCATCTCCCTCCAGGAAGCCAGAATTGGCCTACAGTCTAAGGAACATCCGTCATCTGTGCCTTGTCGCCGAGGCCATCTCGGACGTTCCCTTCGGTCGCGCCCCCCCCACCCGTCCAGGTCCAGTGGAGGGGGGCGGGGGGAGGGGTACCGTACATGGACATTAGATTCGAACCTTGTGGCCCAAGATGCCCCCCAGACCCCCCGAAGTTAATATTGATGGCGTGGCGACGGGGGGGGCGTGAGTGGACAGAAATATTCGAACCCCAAAGCACCGCCTTTACTGAGATCAACATTGATGTCGGGGGCGCGGGGGTGGTTTAGACTCTCCCTCGAATGTGTAAGGGTTCGAGTCGATTGTCCATCTACTGTAGCCCTGCCCCCCACCCGAAGGGGAAGAAGGGGGTTGGAAGAGGTAACTGGTTAAACCACTCACGCCCAGAGGGCTGGTGGGATGAGCGGAACGGACAATGTATCTGAGCATGCGTGCCACGTGCTCACTAAGCGACAATCCGACTCTGAAATGAGCCCTTCTTCCAGCCATGTATGCACCTTGCGCATGTTTGTTGTCAGGGTGGTATGTTGGGAGCCAGTGTAAAGCAAGGGCCCCGTTTGGAAACGCGGCTGCCCTCCATCCAACGGGTTCATTCTTCTCGTGCAATCCGCTTCGAGGAAGTTCCACATGATAGCCCGGTTTTGACACGAGGACCGCCCTCCACCCGTGGCACTGCTGCAACTCATCGCGATCGGCTCGATGGCGATGACAACACGTTGAAACACATCTGCTCAATCCCCGCAGTTGTTCCGCACGTGCAAGACGAATGCGTGGGGCGCTCAGGCGAGAGTCGCATGCTAACGCGACCTTGGCGTTATCCACGCAGCCGTTTGATGTGTGTGTGTGTGTGTGTGTGGGAGAGCTCCATCCTGGTACATCATAATCATCATGACACTTCGTGCACTTCATAATCATCATCCTAGCCCTCGGTGCGCTCTACTGACACTTCGGGCGGCGCAACGAGGAGGGGCGAGCTACCAAACAGGATGCGTGATGGAGGCTGAGCAGGAGTCATAGGATGATGGGAAGGAGGTGGATGTGTCGCCGGGCCGTTTGTTCCGATGCGCGGCCTTGCGTCTTGGGGAGGGCGCTGCGGGCACCAGGGCACACGGCGCCTCGAACGCGGTATGTTTGCCGTGTGTTTGCCGCGGTACGGGCTTCGTCTGGTTGGGCGCGTGACGCAGGGTCTGTGTCGGCGTCGTCCATCTGGGGGCGTCGAGCACAAATGGCGCGGTGACTTGTGGATGAGGAGAAGAATGATAGGGGGACGAGGAGGAGGATCACTGACCAAGATTCTAAGCCTGCGAGCTGGCGGACGTCCAGGTCGGTGTATGTTGATGGGTCCTGCCACCACCCCACGGGGACCCTCCTGGCCCATGCGGGGTGGGGGGTAGCCGAGTGTGACGACCAATGGTGTCCCAGGGTACGGCCACTATGATCAGACCGCCTCGATGGGAGAGCACCACGGGCTTCGGATGGCGCTGTACGTGCTGGCGGATTGCTCTGAGCTTCTCTCTGGAGGACAAAGATCTGCGTGGGACGGGCACTCTCCCTTGGGCGAGCGCTGGAGACTGATCAGGAGCATACCCGCTGACTGGCACATCGAGAACCTAGCAGCCCATAGGAGTGAGGAGTCGGCGGTCGACGAGGCCGAGCGCGGTTTCATCAGAGGGAACAGGCGGGCGGACTGGCTTGCATCCAGGGGGTCTCTAGGTAACGGACTAGACCACAGATATTGATAGGGTACTGGATGCCCAGAACTTGTTCAAGGATTTAGCGCTGGCCACGGCCCAGATGTTGGCCTTGTGGCCGCGCGCCCGCGAGTTTTTTTGGTGATCCGGGCAGGATCCCCGGGGCCCCTCGTGTTGTTTCTTCTCGGGTGGTGCGCCACGTTTTCACTTGGGACGGCGTTAGGTGGAGGTGCACTGGTTGCAGTACGCGCTGTCGAGATTCTTCGAAGGCCCGCGGCCAGTGCGCTCCGACTATGCGTGTGTTGTTGGGTGACGATGTATTTAACACCCATCTCTGGTTCGTGGCGAGAGCCGCTAAGCACTGTACGCCCGTCTTGTTTGTGTACAGATGCGGTTCCTACACGTCAGGTGCCACGGCCTCACCTCAGCTGTCAGGCCCCTGCCAGCACTTGAAGCCTAAGCAGCTGGCGATCACCAGGGGAGGCAAGCTCCCCTGGCCAAACGTGGCCTCGATTTGCACGCCCTGGCCCCTTGCTGGGGCGTCGGGTTGGTGGTGGTCTGGCTGTTGTTGTTTTTCTTTGCTCTGCCACTCGGTCATTGGTCGGGGGTTATGCTTGGAGGTTTTTGCTAGAGGAAAAATACAGGGGATGAGGAGGATGGTGGTGGTGGTGGTGGTGAGGAGAAGGAGGAGCAGGAGGAGAAGGAGGAGGAGGCGGAGGGAGAAGAGATGAAGAAGAGGATGAGGATGCGGATCAAATATCAGGAGGAGGAAGTTGAGGAGGAGGACGAGGATGATGAAGAGGGAGGATAAGGAAAGACGGGGGGGATCTGGTGGTGAGGGTGGGGCTGGGCGGGGGGGGGCGGGAGGAGGTGGGGAGGAGAGATGGTGATGATGATGAGGATGAGGGTGATGATGGCGACGGCCACGACGATGACGATGACGATGACGATGACGACGACGATGATGATGATGATGCTGCTGCTGATGATGATGATGATGATGATGATGATGATGATGATGATGCTGGCGATGATGACGACGATGCTTCTGCTGATCATGATGATGATGAGGACGGTGATGATGACGATGATGACGACTATGCTGATTGGCTTGATGATGCTGATGTTGATGATGATGCTGCTGAGGATACCGGTGACGATTCTGATAATGGTAACGATAGCGATGCTGATGATGAAGACGACGATGCTGATGATGCTTTTGATGATCCTGATGATACTGATGATGATGATGATGATGATGATGATGATGATGATGATGATGATGATGATGATGATGATGATGATGAAGAGGATGGTGATGATGGTGATGCTGATGGTGATGACGATGCTGATTATGCTGATGCTTATCTAATAATGATGATGATGGTTGTTGTGGTTGTGGTAGTGTGGTCTCGGTCATGGGCTGTGATGGTGGTCGTGGCGATTTGGATGATGATGATGATGATGATGATGATGATGATGATGATGATGATGATGATGATGATACTGCTGATGATGACGATGGCGACGACGATGGCGATGACGATGATGATGATGCTGATGATGATACTGCTGATGATGCTGACGCTGATGATGCTGACGACGATGCTGCTGATGATGACGACGATGCTGCTGCTGATGATGGATGCTGCTGCTGATGCTGATGCTGCTGCTGATGCTGATGCTGATGATCATGCTGATGATACTGATGCTGCTGATGGTGATGTTGTTGATGATGCTGATGCTGATGATGCTGATGATGATGCTGATGCTGCTGCTGCTGATGATGATGCTGCTGCTGATGCTGATGCTGATGAAGGTGCTGAGGATGATGCTGATGGTGACGATGATGATGAGGCTGTTGAGAATGTTGATTATGATGATGCTGTTGATGATGATGCTGCTGCTGATCACGATGATGATGTTAATGACGATGATGCTTTCGGTGATCGTGATGAGGATGAGTATGGAGGATGATGATAGTGAGGATGAAGAGGACGACGACGACGACCCCCTCCGTCCAGGACAAGTGGTACGACTCGCTGGGGGAATCGTACGACTGCGACTGGTGCCGACGGGGGCACCGGGTCGGAATTCCTCTTTCCTCCTTCCTCCCTCCTCCCTGCTCTTCCTCTTTCCTCCTTCTCTTCTCCCTCGTCTTTATCCTGAGCCTGCAGCCCCACTCACCTTTTTTTTAGATGCGTGGCCACTGGGGCTGGGCGTACCCGGGGGGTGCACCACAAACGGGGGGGTGCCCATCAGGAGGGTGTGCCCTCCTGCTGCTGCTATCGTTCCTCCTCCCTCCTGCTCCTCCCTCCTCCGCGCGCGCGCGGGAGGTGGGCCGGCGCGCAGATCTCAGGAGCGGCCAGGCTGGCGGCCAGCCGCCCCGCAGCTGGCGGCGATGGCTGCCCGCCGCGTGAGGAAGCGGGGAGGACCTCTGTGGGGGAGCGTCGCTTCGTCCTCGCCCTCGTCCTCCCCCGGCATCCTCCTCGGTGTCAGGAAATCACGGTGGAGGGTCTTAGTTTTCGGCCTTTTGGGGGCCGTTGCCGGGCCCAGGGGTCGTCAAATTGATGATCTTGCGAAGCACCCAGCCATACCGTGCTGTGGGTGCGGTTCTCGGTGGAGCTCCCTGTGGGGCCACGAGGCGTGTGAGGGTTTGCCGAAATGGTCGCGGGGACGCATACAGGCCCGCATGCGAAACCTCTCTCCTGGGGGCTTCCGCGGAGCCCCATGTGCGGCCACGAAGCGTGAGAGGGGTGTGCCGACATGGGTACGTAAGAAACGCATGCGGCCCCTCCCCGCCCTGGGGGCTTCCGTGGCTCTACGCGTACGATTTGTGTGAGAATTGCGTCGGTCCCGCAGAATAGTTATCACGAGTCCACTGCAGTGTCGGCGAAGCTTGCTGCAAAGACTGGCACGTCTGTCCTCACTGTGTCTGGCTTATGCCCAAACGCCCGTACAACGACAAGAGTGATTTTCTGGAAGTGCATGCTTAAAGTCATCCAGCAGTCTGCGGCAAGTCCCGCCGCCATGACAGCCCAGCGTTCTGGTTGGCGACTGTTCTAGGGGGCACGGGAGGCCGTGACGTGTGACATCTCGCCTCCAGGCTTGGGAGAACCGTGATGTTGATGATGATGATGATGATGATGACGATGATGATGATGTTGATGCTGATGAGGATGATGATGATGATGATGATGCTGATTATGATGCTGATAGGGATGATGATGATTCTGACCATGGTGATGATGTTGCTGATGCTGATTATGATGATGATGGCGATGCTGATGATGCTGCTGATGATGATATTGGTGTTGATGGTAGTGGTGATGATGATTGTGATGATGAGGATAATGACGGTGACGATGATGATGATGATGATGATGATGATGATGATGAAGATGATGATGATGATGATGATGATGATGATGATGATGATGATGATGATGAGGATGATGATGATGATGATGATGATGATGTTGCTGTTGATGGTGATGCTGCTGCTGCTGATGCTGATGCTGTTGCAGATGCTGATGATGGTGATGATGGTTATCGGGGTGAGGATGCTGATGCTATTGTTGATGATGCTGCTGGTGATGATGATGTTGATGATGCTGCGGCTGATGATGATGCTGATAAGGATGATGATGATGATGATGATGATGATGATGATGATGATGATGGTGATGATGATGATGCTGATGGTTATGATGATGTTGTTGATGCTGCTTGTGATGCTGATGACGATGATGACGGCGACGGCGACAATGATTATGATGATGACTATGACGATTACGCTGCTGCTGCTGCTGCTGCTGCTGCTGATGATGATGATGATGATGATGATGATGATGATGATGGGTGATGCTGATGTTGCTGATGCTGATGTCGATGCTGATGCTGCTGCTGCTGATGTTGATGATGATGCGGATGATGCTGATGACCATGCTGATGGTGATGCTGATGACGATGATGCTGTTGCCGATGATGATGCTGCTGATGATGATGCTGATGATGAGGCTGCTGATGATGATGGTGCTGCTGATGCTGCCGCTGATGATGACGATGACGATGATGCTGCTGCTGATGATGATGCTGCTCATGATGATGATGATGATGGTGACGGAAATTGTGATGTTGATCATAATACGGATGTGATGTTAAAACTCGTTTGGGCCGTATTGGGGCTGTCATGGCTTCCTGTGAGGCAGTCTTGCGGGTCCCTTGGGGCCCTCACGGGCTGTCTTGGGGCCCTCTTGCGCAGGCTCGGGGCCCTCTTTGGCTGTTCCGGGGCCCTCTTGGTCGTATGGTGGGTCACTGGGGACCGTCGTTTGGGCCGTCTTGGCACCGCCTGGTGCCGTCGAAAGGCCTTCTAATGCCGGCTTGGGTCCCGCGGGCCCTCTTGGGCTGTCTTGGGGCCGTCTTGGATGCCTTTTGGGCCATCTTGGAGTCCTCTTGAGCCGTCTTGAGCTGACGGCCGCCCGAAAAGGCGAGAATGGGAGCACCAGAGGATAATCCATGATTTTGGCTTCTTCGGATCCGGTTGGAGGTACTCTTATGCTCTTATGGCCCTTGGGCCGTCTTGAATCCATATTTGGCCGCCTTGCGGCCACCTTAGGCCGTCTTCGAGGTATCTTCTTGGGCCATCTTGGTGTCTTTTGTTGCATGCACGGGCCGTCCTGTAAACTCGGGACGCGTATCCATCGTTTTTAACAAGGGATCGTGGCTTGGGAAGCCCTGGAGCGCTCGGGAGCAGCGCCTGGGAATGCGGGAAGTGCACGCTGCTCGAGCGGGTGCGCGGGGGATGAGGGGTCTACGAGTTAGCAGCCACGCGGGAAGTGCACACTCCTCAAGCGGGCGCGCATGGAGTAAGGGTTCAGGCATTAGCTGCCATGCCAGAAGTGAACCATTCTCGAGTAGGCGCGCATGGAAAGGGGGTTCAGGCTAGCTGCCATGCGGGAAGTGCACCATCCTCGAGCGGGCACGCGTGGAAAGGGGGTTCAGGCATAAGCCACCATGCTGGAAATGCGCCATCCTGAAGCGGTCACGAGGGAAGTGGCCTCGGAAAGGGGCGGTGGTGCACGCAAGACTTTGCTAGTAGAGGGGCGGGGCCGTCCCTTACTAAACGTCAAAATGCCCTACCAGGCAGACCTTGGCATTCTTCCACGCCTCAACGTGCTAGGGTGCACGGTGGCGGATCGTTTATCACTGCCAGTTTGATTCATTTGTAGCAGCTTTCTGACGCCCCATGGCTTCGACAGCATTAAACAAGGCATGGCGGGATCTGCAGGAGAATGTGTTTGTCAATACTTCTGGGTAGCACTGCAAAGGAGCTCAATCGTCTGAGAGAATGAGCGGCAACGGCCGCCCCGCGCAGTCCGCTAGCCGGCCCGCCCCCTTGCAGGGACGACTCGCGCGTCGTTCGTTCGTTCTCTCCGGGGTCGAACCATGTGAGGGGTGTGCCGGCATGGGTAAGAACCGCATGTGACCCCCCCTCTTGGAGGCTTCGGTGGAGCTCCCTGTGGGGCCACGACACGTGTCAGAGATGTACCGAAGGGTAAAAGAACCACATGCGAAACCTCTCTCCTGCGGGCTTCGGTGGTGCCCCCATATGGGGCCACGAAGGTGTGAGGGGTGTGCAAAAGGGTAAAATAACCACATCGGACCCTCCCTCCTGGTGTTTTCTGTGCAAGCCCATATAGGGGCTTGACAGGTGCCAGGGGTGTGCCGAAGCAGAGACATTCGGACGGCTGAGGCAGGGATGGGGAGGAGGGGCGAGGAGGAGGGGCGAGGAGGAGGGGCGAGGAGGAGGGACGAGGAGGAAGAGGAGGAGGAGGAGGAGGAGGAGGAGGAGGAGGAGGAGGAGGAGGAGGAGGACGCGGGGACTGTGTCTTCAACACGAGGGCCCAGTGCCACAGGATGGTTGGGAAAAAGGCTGAAGATGAGAAGCCTATCCTAGGGAATGGGTCGAGACCTCGGTGTCCGCGTGGTGAAATGACATCCTTGTGACAGAAGACCCTAAACAGCTTAGAATACCCTAACCAGCTTTGCACAGTTACGATGGCGGCCACGATGGGGGGTCACGATGCGGGGCCACGATGGGAGGCCATGATGGGGGGTTCGGTCTTGGGAACTGGACAGGGATAGGGATAAGGGAGAGGTGTAGGGTTAGGAAAACAGGGCTAGGGATCTAGGGATATAGGGATGTATGTATAGGGATTGGGAGCGGCATGGGGATGCGGATAGGGATGTAGGGTTGTAGGATAGGGATGATGATAAAAGGAAGGACCTATGGATGGAGGGATATGGCTAGGGATGGGGACGACAATGGGAGGCCACGGGAGGCCACGGGAGGCCACGCGAGGCAACGTGGGGCAATGGGAGGCAATGTCGCCCGCCCGAGTCCAGATGCGGCAGCCCTCCTGGTAGGGCCTCAGACAAAACACATGCAGATCAGCCGTGTAGTCTGGGGCACATCGCGACGTCGGATGTTGGGGTCGTCGCCCCCGCCCTTTCCATGTCTCTCCTCAGGCGGGCGGCCCCGCCAGAGGAGGCGCTCCACCGCGCGCGCTGCAAGCCGTCTGGGGGAGCGATTTCGAGGCCTCCTGGGGCAGAGCTCCGCAGTTCCGAGGCGGGAATTTATGCATGACCAGCGCCTGGAGGATCAATTTTCGGGGACCTCGCAGGTGGTGGATATGGATATATTCGGGCCCACGGGGGCCAACACCTATCCATATCCACCGCCCGCTGGGGCACCAGGACGTCGTTTCCCAGGCTGTGGATATGGCTAAATCCCCGCCTCGCAGCTGTGCTCGCAGGTACGCCACCGACAGCGACGTCTACTGCGGGATCTTCGCCGACGAGACCTCCCACTTCGGCGTGACCGCGAACGAGGCCTGCTGCGTCTGCGGTGGCTCCCCCCGCGGGGCGGGCGACTCGGTGGGAGGCAGATGAGGGAGGAGGAGGAGGAGGAGGAGGAGGAGGAGGAGGAAGAGGAGGAGAGAGGAGCGGAGGAGGAGGAGGAGGAGGAGGAGGAGGAGGAGGGGAGGAGGATAGAGGAGGAGATGAGGCGGAGGAGGCGGAGGATGAGGAGGAGGAGGAGGAGGAGGAGGAGGAGGAGGAGGAGGAGGAGGGGGGTGAGGAGGGGAGGAGAGGAGGAGGAGGAGGAGGAGGAGGCGGAGGAGGCGGGAGTGAGGAGGAGGAGGAGGAGGAGGAGGAGGAGAGGAGGAGGAGGAAGAGGCGGAGGAGGAGAGAGGGAGGAGGAGGAGGAGGAGGAGGAGGAGGAGATGAGGAGGAGGAGGCGGCGGGGGAAGCAGAGGAGAGGAAGGATGGAAGGAGGAGGAGGAGGGGAGAGGAGGAGGGGTGAGGAGGAGGAGGACGGAGGAGGAGGAGGGGAGAGAGAGGCGGAGGAGAGGAGGAGGAGGAGGAGGAGGGTGAGGAGGAGGAGGGAGGTGGAGGAGTGAGGAGAGGAGGAGGGGGAGGAGGAGAGAAGAAGGAGGAGAGGAGAGGAGGAGGAGGAGGAGGGGAGGAGGAGAAGATGGAGGGGAGAGGAGAGGAGGAGGAGGAGGAGGAGGAGGAGGAGGAGCGGAGGAGGAGGAGGTAAGTAGGAGAGGGGAGGAGGAAGGAGGAGGTAGGAGGAGGGAGAGGGCGAGGAGGAGGATAGGAGGAGAGGAGGAGGAGGAGGAGGAGGCGAGGAGGGGAGGAGGAGGAGGAGGAGAGGAGGAGGAGAGAGGAGGAGGAGGAGGAGGAGGAGTAGGAGGAGGAGGAGAAGGAGGACGAGAAGGGAGTCAAGCTAGTTAGCTCGAGCGCACGAGCATGACATGCCCATTCCCACCCGCTCTCACACATCTTAGGACACACTAGGGGAATACGTGGAAGGTGTGAGCCGAACACGTCAGCCGTGCCACGCGGGAGCGCAACCTTCCCAACAATGTGCTCGGCGCCGAGGCGAGAGCGACATTTCGCCACTTCGCGCGGGGTGTGCGCCGCATCCCACTTCTGCCACACATTTTGCAGCGTCGGCGACAGAACGTCCATGCTGATCACAACCCACCAACAACCACCCGAACTTAACCCGAAGGCCCCATTTTGCCCACATTCCCAGTGGAGCGGGGGTCGTCGGAGAACGTTGAAAAACAAGTACAGAACCCGTACCCCCCCCAATCCGAAATTTGGGTAGTCGAATTGGGTTGGGGTGGTCTTGTAGGTAGTCAGTTGGTCAGTTGAGGGGAGGCATTGGCTTTGCATTGTGTTCTCGCTCGTGGGATGGAGGGTCTGGGATTGAGCTCCCATCGGTCGGGGAGGGTGCAGAGTAGACGTATATACCAATGATGGAAAAGGGGTGGGAGGAGGAGGGACAAGGGTAGAGGGATGTGGAGGAGGAGGAGGAGGAGAAGGAGGAAGAGGATGGTAATGCTTACCATGGGTGTGATGGTGGTGATGCTGACAATGCTGATGATGCCGATGATGCATGCTGGCGATGCTGATGATGCTGATGATGATGATGATGATGATGATGATGATGATGATGATGATGATGATGATACTGATGCTGATGCTGAAGGTGATGCTGAAACTGCTGCTGCTGCTGATGACGGTGATAAAGATGCTGCTGTTGGATGATGATGCTGCTGATGCTGATGATGCTGATGCTGCTGATGATGATGCTGGTGGTGATGACGGTGGTGGTGATGATGATGCGGTTGATGATGATGCTGGTGGTGATGATGATGATGCTGATGATGCTGATGATGATGCTGATGATGATAATGCCGCTGATGCTGATGCTGCTGATGATGATTCTGATGCTAATGATGGTGCTGCTGATGATGACGATGCTGATGCTGATGATGGTAATGGTAATGATGATGCTGATGCTGATGACGATGACGATGCTGCTTGGACTTATGATGATGGTAGTGGTAGTGGTGATGATGCTGCTTTCGATGAGGCTGCTGATGATGGTGCTGCATATGAGGATGCTGATGCTGATGATGCTGATGCGGTTGATGTTTATGCTGCTTCAATGGTGCTGATGATGCTGATGATGTTGCTGATGTTGATGAGGAAGATGATGCTGATGCTGGTCATGCTGATGACGATGCTAATGATGATGCTGCTGATGATGCTGATGCTGGTGATGATGCTGATGATGATGATGATGATGATGATGGTGATCACGATGCTGATACTGTGGATTCTGCTGATGATGCTGATGATGCTGACAATGCTGCTGATGATGCTGATGCTGCTGATGATGCTGATGATGAGGTTGATGATGATGATGATGATGATGATGATGATGATGATGATGCCGACGATGCTGATGATGATGATGACGATGACGATGCCGATGACGTCGATGATGATGTTGCTGCTAATGATGATGCTGATGATGATGCTGCTGCTGATGCTGATGATGATGTTGCTGATGATGATGAGACTGATTAGGATGATGCTGATGGTTATGTTGATGCTGATGCTGATGCTGATGCTGCTGCTGCTGATGCTGATGACGAACAATATGATGCTGCTGCTGGTGATGATGATGCTGCTGCTGATGCTTGTGCTGATGCTGATGATGCTGATGATGATGCTGCTGATGATGATGCTGATGATGCTGATGCTGATGATGATGCTGATGATGATGACGATGACGATGACGATGATGGTGACGGTGATGATGATGCGGATGATGCTAATGATGATGATGCTGATGATGCTGATGACGACGACGGTGGCGACGACGACGACGATGATGATGATGATGATGCTGATGATGATGATGATGCTGCTGCTGCAACTGATGATGATGGTGGTGGTGGTGATGATGCTGAAGGTGATGGTGATGGTGATGGTGATGGTGATGATGATGATGATGATGATGATGATGATGATGATGATGATGAGGAGGAGGAGGAGGAGGAGGAGGAGGGGAGGAGGATGAGGAGAGAGGGAGGAGAGCATGAGGTGGGGGAGGGGCAGGTGGAGGAGGAGGAGGATGAGGAGGAGGAGGGGAAGTAGCAGGTGGAGCAGGAGGAGGAGGAGGAGGAGGAGGAGGAGGAGGAGGAGTTGGAGGAGTTGGTGGAGGGTGAGTGGGAGGGGGGGGGAGCAGGAGGTGGAGGAGGAGGAGGAGGAGAACCAGTGTAAACCCAAGATCCATCACCGATGTTGGAATACACCCTCCCTCCAAGATCCCTCTTCATAGGCCCCTACAACGGTTCATTTCCATTGGGGGATCTGCCTCGTTGGAAGACAACCGTTTGAAGACCCGGAAGCATGCCAAAACATTGTTCTCGGGATTCCAACGCCACGGATCAACCTGACTGTTGCGTCTCGACGATCCTGGATCGTGCCAGGTCGCCATTCTTGGGATTTCAACACCGTCAATCAACGACGCGCCTTCAATCCACGAAGATCTTTCAAATGTTAAGAACGAATGCGCGCGACGCTAAGGCGAGAGCCACATTTTGAAAACGGGTTATCCTCAACCCGTGAGGCTCTGACACATTTTTAGAACGAATGTGCGCGGCGCTAAGGCGGGAGATACATATTGAAAACGGTGTATCCTCAATCCGTGAAGCTCTTGACATTCTTTAGAACGAATGTGCGCGGCGCTAAGGCGAGAGCCAAAATTTGAAAACGACCCACCCTCCATCTGTGAAGCTGTTGCCAATTTTTCAGCTTCAGAGCCGAAAACGGTTAGGAAGTCTCAGGCGAAACGCCCAGCCCGCCATAAAAACTGGCCTCGGGGCTGCGACAGGGAGAAGTTATTTTGAAGGAAAAGGAATGGAGGAGGAGGGGGAGGAGGAGGAGGGGGAGGGGGAGGCGGAGGAGGAGGGAGGGGGAGGAGGGAGAGTAGGGAAGCTGGCGGAGGGAGGGGTAGGACGGAGGGGCGTCCTTCCGAGCCCCCTTACCAGGTGGTGGCGTCAGCCACCCGACGACCGTCACGAACACCAGCACCACCCCGTGCACCGACTGGCAGCCGGCCCCAGGGGAGCCCTCCGCGCTCGCCCGCGCCAGCTCTCTCTCTCTCTCTCTCTCTCTCTCTCGGGGGCCCCCAAACGGTGCCGTGACCACACCGCGTGGTGAGTTAGTGGGGATTCGGGGTCACCGCGCGGTTTCGGGGCTCGAGTCGTTCTCCGAGGATGTCTCGAGCGACTGGGGCTTCCGAGGCCCAAGACCGTGTGATGACGGACAGCGCGGTGAGGTCGTTGTGGATTCCGAGGTCACCACGCGGTCCGTTACCCCACGGTTTTGGGGCTCCGAAGTGTCCAGCGCCTCGCCCCTCTCCCCCTCCTCAGGGTCAGTAGCAGAGGGGGCAAGTGGCCCAGCGATCCGCCGAGAAACAGGCACCGATACCGCTGCCATTCCCTCGTCGCCACGGCTGGATTTGCCTGGAAATTCTGGTCAGAGCGCAGCCCCAGAGAGGCCCGAAGGGGTATCGGTATCGGTATGTTTTTGCCCCCCCCCCCCCCAGCGACTGGCCCAGGTGGTGTGTGTGTGTGTGTGTGTGGGAAGCATCGACCCCAACAGTCGCCCACATTCGTTGTGAATCGGGGCCCGAGCCCCCATTGCCCGCCCAGGAAGCGTGCGGCTTGTCATCGGGGGCCGATCTATCGGCGACGCATCGCCGATGCCAGTTCGATGTCTCCCCCCTGAGCCAGCAGTCCACCCACATCAGGGGTGGACCTAAACGGTGTTTTGGCGATTTCGTGGGCCGCTTTCGTTTCGATGTCGTCTTGCAGCGAAGGCGAATTCGAGACGCAACGAGGGAAACCAACCCACAACGAGAACGAGAAACACGGTTTAGGGCCAGCCCTGCCCCGCATCGTTCCCCCCGTTCCCCCCACGCCCTCCTCGGGGGGCGGAGGGGGAGGGGGAGGGGGAGGAGGAGGAGGAGGAGGAGGAGGAGGAGGAGGAGGAGGAGGAGGAGGAGGAGGAGGAGGAGGAGGAGGAGGATGAGGAGGAGGATGAGGAGGATGAGGATGATGATGAGGAGGAGGAGGAGGATGATAAGGATGATGATGATGATGATGATGCTGATGATGATGATGATGATGATGATGATGATGATGATGATGATGATGATGATGATGATGATGATGATGATGATGATGATGATGATGCTGATGATGACATGATGATGATGATGATGATGATGATGATGATGATGATGATGATGATGATGATGATGATGATGATGATGATGATGATGATGATGATGATGATGATGATGATGAGCAGGAGGAGGAGGAGGAGGAGGAGGAGGAGGAGGAGGAGGAGGAGGAGGTTAGTTTAGGTTAGTTTGGTTAGGTTAGGTTAGGTTAGGGGTCGGGCGGACGAAGTCCGCCTGCCGCCGCAGCGGCGAGAAAGGGCCTAGACGCCCTCCAGCGGCCAGGCCCTGGCGGCCTCGGCCTCGCCTGCAGTGCTCCGCCCATTCAACCGCCGAATCGGGCGAGGCGAACCCATGCAGGCGAGCAACTCGCCCCAGGTCCAGTACGGGGACCACGACCACGTACTGCTGGAAGCTGATGGGGGCCTGGGAGCCGCAGTCCGCAGGGCACCCAGGGGGCTCGCCAGCGGGCCCCAGCGAGGGCCCACCCCCAACCGAGGACCCAACACCACCGCCAGCCCCCCCAGCTTCACCTAGAGCCACAAGATGTCCCCTTCCTCGGGGCCTCTAACAAGAGAACGCCGCGGAGGAGGATGGAGGGCCGAGGGGTGGAGGAGCCGACGGAGACGGGACCACTGGGAGCGAAACCCAGGGTGCCTCGGGCCCAGGCAGGCCCCCGCAATGCCCTTCCCAGGCGCCACTCGCTGGGCCAGCGAGGCCCCGCAGGACTTGCAAAACAACAAGCACGGCTGATCGGGACCTCCCACATCACATTTCACCACCGAACGCCCTTGAAACAGCCACGGCCTCCCAGGCACCTTCGCATCCACGCCCCCACATCGATCGGCTCGGGCTCGGGCTCGGGTGGCGGCGGGGCAGGGCGGCGAGCCTCCAGTCTAGCCTCTCGCGGGTCCTGATGGCTGCCTCGAGGACCGCGGCGTCCCGATCTTCAGTATCATACTCTAGGCCAAGGACAACATCCGAGGTGCCTACCACACCCTCAGTGTCCCAGGCCTCGTGGTCTCCTATCCACGCGTGCACAAGGCCTGTCCAAGTGACGAGTTTGGCAGCGATGTCTTCACAAGCTTCCAGGAAGATGACCTTCTGGGGGGGCACCTTCCAGAGCATGGCACGTTTTCGGGGCCCAGCGGTCCGCGAGACAGTTGCCAAGCCCGCACCATGCATCGAAAAAGGAGGCATCTTTAGATGCCGACGAGTGTGCCTTGACTTTTCTCACACTCGCACTTTCTCCGTGCTTCCGCCACCAGCTCTTCCAAAAATGTCTGTTGGGATTCATGAGGCTGAGCGCTTTCGAGGCGTTCCTGGCACAGCCTATGGCCCCAGCGCAGTCTGAAACCCGTTGCTCGCAGGGTCAACCGAGAAACGCGACAGCATGTGGAATGCGTAATCTTTCGTGTCCCTAGAGGACTGCGCCAAAGACCATTCCAAGGGGACGGCACCATATTGTAGTGGCCTTCGGCCAGTGCCGCCGATCCGGGTCGCTCGGGGTTATTCTCCAGACGCAGAAATTATGGGCGCACACTCAAACGCACACACACAGTCACACCACTTAACCTGCGCCGCAGACATGCGCACACAGCATCACCCACACACACATACTAGTTGGGAAACGCTCCTGTAGTACTAGTAGTAGTATTAGTAATAGTAGTAGTAGTAGTAGTAGTAGTAGCAGTAGTAGTAGTAGTAGTAGTAGTAGTAGTAGTGGTAGTAGTAGTAGTAGTAGTGGTTGTGGTAGTAGTGGTAGTAGTAGTAGAGGCCTCGTTCCGCGGCTTCTCTCGACTTCCCGCGGTCTCTCTCAAGTTTCGAGCACGCGGTGAGTTTCACGATTTATGTGTGTGTATGTACGCGTGCATGCATGTATGCATGCATTGATCATGTGTGCCTGTGTGTAGGTACGTATGTATGTATGTATGCTTGTGCGCGTATGTATGTTTTTAGTTTGTATGTATGTTTGTATGTGTGTATGATAATATGTGTGTATGTGTGTGAATGTAAGTATGTATGTCTGGAAGATTGTTTTTCTTTGTATGCAAATGTGTTTAAATGTAGGTATGTATGCATGTGTGTATGGATGTGCGTTTGAAGAGCGAGGATGTTTCAAAGAAGAGGCACTCGGTGACGCGATCGTTGAGGGATAGGAGTGAGGTCGCAGAGGAGGAGGAGGAGAATGAGGACGAGGCGATAACTTGAAGGAAAACGATGAGACGGAGGACATCCTGCCGGTGGCGCCCTGGGCGGTGCCGCGGAAGAAACCGGGGGCCTGCCGGAGGCAGTCTGGAGGCCTCTGGGGAGCTGTTTTGGGGCCTCTTGGAACCTCTTTTGGGCCTCTTGTGGGCTTCTTTGGGCCCCTTGGGGGTCTCTTGGGGCCTCCTGGGGGCCTCTTGGGGCGGAAAGCTCGGTTCTTTCGGTTCGTGGTCCCCCTCTTGGGCCCCTCTTGGGGCTCTCTTGGGGCCTTCTTGGGCTGTCCAGAGGCCCTCTTGGGCCGTCTTGGGGCCCTATTGGGCCGTCTTGGGGCTCTCTTGGGCCGTGTTGGAAGCATCGTGGGCCGTCTTGGGACGGACTTGGGGGCCTCTTGGGCCGTCTTCGAGCGTCGGACGCCCGAAAAGGCAAGAACGCTAAAAACCCAGAGAAAACCAATGAAAATCAACGATTCTGGCCTCTTGGGGCCCTCTTGGGAGGCCTCTTGGAAGCTTCTTGGGGCGTCTTGGAGACACCTTGGGCCGTCTGGAGGCCATCTCGGGCGTCTTGGAGCGATTTTTCGGCGACTCGGGGCCCTCTTGGAACCCCTTGGGGGTCTCTTGGGCCCCCCCCCTCCTCCAAAGCGCCGGAAAAAGCGGAGCGTGGCACCCCCCCCCCCCCCTATCTTCCACTCCCCCGGAGCGGCCCCGGGGTTCGCCGGAAACTCGCACCCCCCCCCCCCCACCCCACCCCCCCACCCCACACCCCCTCTTTTTTTTTGTTTTTTTTTTTTTTTTTTTTTTTTTTTTTTCTTTCTCTTTTTGTTTATTTTTTTTTTTTCTTTTTTCTTTTTTTTTTTTTTTTGTTTTTTTTTTTTTTTTTTCCTTTTGTAGTTTTTGTTTTTTTTTTTTTTTTTTTTTTTTTTGTTTTTTTTTTTTTTTTTTTTTTTTTTTTTTCTTTTTTATTTTATTTTTTTTTTTTTCTTTTTTTTTTTTCATCTTTTTTTTTTTATTTTTTTTTTTTTTTTTTTTTTCTCTTTTATTTTTTTGTTCTTTTTTTGTTTTTTTCTTTTCTCTTGATTTTTTTTTTGTTTTTTGTTCTTTTTTTTTTTCTTTTTTTTGTTTTTTTTTTATTTTTTTGTTTGTCCTTTTTTTTCCCAGGCAGAGAGACACGAGAGCCACCCCGGCGACCCCCCCAGAGGCTGAAGCTCAGCCTCGAGGCTGTAGCTGAGACTCCTTGAAACTCACACGCCGGATCGGCGGATTTTCCACACCTGAACGAGCCATCATCGTTGCAGGTGGTGACAGCCCATCCCGCACGGCGCAGGCCACCATGCTGGGTAAAAAAACGAGGAGCCGTCCACAAAAACCTTTCCCTCGAAAGGCCATCCAGGCACACGCCCCGCGAAGCGGATGTGATCCTCCTCGGGGATGTCACGGTCCTGAAAGACACTCGACGGCGAGGGCAGGAGGCCTCTGGCGAACAATTCTCCGCACTCCTCGCCCTCTCTGAGGGCAATGCGAGCCACCTTGAGCAGCTCTGGTGGGCAAAACCCTCTCCTGAGAAACTCCGTGCTAGGGCAATCGAAACAATGGTGCCAGAGGGTCCCACGGGCCCCACATTTCACGCAAAACGGGTTGGTGGCTTTCCCTTTCGGGTGAAGCCTGCTCTGGCTCCAGTGGGCCCCGCAATTGACATACCGGAAAGCATTGACGTGCCTCTTGGTCCACAGCTCTGAGATTCCCGCCAATGCCAACACCGCAGGCCCCCAGTGGAGCTCTGAAGCCCAAGGAGTCCCAATCCTTCTCAGAGCTGTGGCATCAGAGGCGGCGCAGGCAGAGGCGCGGACCGCCTGGCAGACGGCGCCTGGCGAACAACAAATTCGAGGTCGGTCTCGCGCTGGCGATGGTCGAGCAACAGGTTGTGCCGAGCTAGCTGGCAGCCAGCCCTGGCAAGGCTGGGCGCGGCAGCCTGGCCTGGGTCAGTGCGCCTGTTCCACGGCCTGTCGACGTCCAGCAGCTGCGCGGCGTCAGCGTGAACCACTCTGAGAACTTCTTGCTGGAGGGGCCCGTCTCGAACTCCGATGGGCCACGCCTCGGCCACCTCCACCGCATTGGCCACGAACGTGTCCCTGACCACTGCCGTCGGCATGGTGCGCACCCTGAAGGCCAGGCAGATGCCACGGGCCAGCCTGCCCTCGTCTCTGAGTGCGTGCGCCCTGAGCCCGTTCAGCTTACCGTCTGCGATGCCAGTGACCGCCGGTCCCCAGCGCGCCGTGGCGCAAGGTGAGCCACGGAAGATGTGGCACGTCTTGGGCCCCGCGGCTTGCTGCAGCTCGATCCTGCCTGCTGTCCTCTTGGCTCGGGCGAGCCTCTTGTCCTGCTCTGGTACTCGCCTCCTGCTGGCGTCGTTGCCATCGCCTCCAATGCATCTCACGCCCGAGGCCCTGGCCACGCCAACGTCCGACCAGTGGCGGTCCAGCTCCTGGGCCAGCTCCGCATCTGTGGCCATCCACCCCGTCTCGCCCCATTTGATCTTGAGGCGCCTCTGCTGCAGCCCCTCGAAGAGGTCGTGAGCAGCTTGGGGCGTCTGGCGCCCCAACAGCCGAGCCGTGCCGACTGCCTGGGGGAGGCAGTCGTCCACCGGGCTCTGGGCCCGCACCGGAGGATACTTGCTGACGATGCTGCGCAGCAGGGTGTAGGTCAGCAGCTCGGCGACGCCCACCGCGCGCGAGCAGCCCGCTGCCGTGATGCCGTTGGCTTCGATGATGGGCCCGACCCCCTTGCCCAGCATCGCCCTGCGCTGGGGGCGGTAGCTCGAGTAGAGGGCCCTGCGCAGCACCATGGGGGGCTCCGTCGCGACCGCCTGGTCGTAGAGCTCGTCATGGCTGAACATGTCGTAGTACTTCGTGAGGTCGATCGCCTGGGTGCTGGACAGCATGCCTGTCTTCCTCGCGAAGGCTGTCATCATGTTGTGCACGAGCCCAGCCTTGTCGCGCGAGCGGTCGGAGGTGCCCCAGTGGAAGGGCCGGTCGATCCTGCATTCCCACGCCGCAACAATAGGCCGGCGCAGCTTTGACCAGACCCGAGTCCAGAGGCAGGCCGGGATGATGGGCCGCACACCTCCAGGCTGGGGCTTCGGCAGGAAGACCACCAGCAGCATCCACAGCGAGCATCTCGTCGGCTGCCTCTCCCAGGCTTCCACGATGTCCAGGAACGCCTGTCAGTGGTGGCGCGGCAGCCACCGAAGCTGCCGTGGGTGCAGGCGCACGTAGTCCAGCGCTTCCATTGTGATGGGCGGGAGGTCATGCCAGGCGCCCCCTGCACCGCTCGCCCAGAGCCGTGGGTCTGAGTCCCCTTGCGTGTCAGGGTGAACGCAGAGGTTTCCCCATTCCTTCATCAGCACCTGCATGGCGGCATCACCTGCCACTGGGAGGCCAGGGTCGCTCTCGTCGTCCTCGTGCGCGATCACCGTCGACGGGATCAGGCTGCCATCCTTGATGAAGCGGTGTGCCTTCTGGCCTCCTGACTTGGTGGCTGCTTCCTGTGCCCACTCTCTCCATTCCTTGCTGCGCTTGGCCTTGTCCCTCCTCTGGATGGAGGCAACGTGGTCGTGGGGGTCAGGTGGGCGTGGTAGTCGTGCAAGTCCAGCTCCTTGAATGCGTGCGCAATGGCGTGCTGGTCCCAGGCAGCGAGCGGCCCGGACATCGGCCACTCCGCCTTGTCGAAGACGAACGCACGCACTAAGCGGACCTGGCGCTCAAAGCGGGAGTACCTGACCCAGCCTTTGTCCAATTTGTGCCCACGGAGTGTGGCCGCCTTCCTGCAAGACGCTAGCAGGCCAGCCCACTTGCGGTACTCGGCGCTGGACGTCTCCTTCAGCGTGTCCTCCCACTCCTGGATCAGGGGAACAATCTCCGCCTGCAGGCCTCTGCCTCTGGCCACTCTGCACCGCGTGTGATCTTCCAGCTGGTGAAGCCTGTCCACGTAGACCTCTACCATGGCATGCCAGAACTTAGAAGCTTCCTCAACATCAATGGGTCCAGCCCTTGAGCACCACAGCCATTCGTCTTCAGCTAGCTCGGGCGGCGCTGCCTGTGCAGGAGGTGGCAGGGCCAACGGGTACCGACTGGGTTAGATCGCCCTGGTGACCGTGGCTCTCTGGTGTAGGCCTTTCAGCCCGATGGTGGTGGGCGAGTGCGGCGAGATCGGGGTGTCACTCAGCACCTTGACCGCGCCGACCCGACTGGCGAGAGCCCCGGACGCGATGGCGTAGTCGTATTCGCGCTTGCCGCAAGTTGGGCTCCACGGACGCGCGAGATCTCCTGGGGCCTGCTTGGCCCAGCTGGCCAAGTCGTCGGGCTCGATGTTCCAGTCCGCCAGGATGACCCACGGCCACTCGAGGCTGCCGACCCAGGACTGCAGGGCCTCAAGCAGCGCAATGTTGTCGCCCGTGAGCCCGATGCTGTCCACCATGCAGGCCGAGACGAAGAAGATCGGGAAGCCCAGGCCCGTGTTGAGCTTCGCGGCTCTCGCCCGATGGGGCCCCAGCACTCTGCGCTCCTTGGGCTGATCCGCGCTGGCCGCCGCCATTGCAGTGAGGGCCTCCGCTCCTCCAGAGCTGCCAAGGGTCCCTGGGCCGGTGTCCTGCGCGAGACCACCGAAGAACTCAAAGCCAGCGCGTCTCGCCCAGGTCGCCGCCGACTTCAGCTTAGCACCATGCTTGATGCGGTGCTCCTGCAAGCCGACAACATCGAACGTCATCTCCTTGTCCCTGCTCCACTCCAAAAAGGCCTGACCACTTGCCCAAGAGTTGGTGTTGGCCGACACAGCCAAGAGCTTGTCGGGCGCCTTGTCCACATCGATGCACTTCTGACCGCCTGCGTTGGGGGCAGGGAGAACTCCTGCACCTCGAGCTGCACTGACCCTCGAGCCACCGACGGAAGGTCGCCGAGCACGAGTATCCAGCCCACCTCGCCGAGGCCCAGCTCCGCTGCAGACCTGGGACCCCAGCTTCCCCGCGCCCTCCTCCGAAGCGGACGCGGTCCTGCCAGGCCTGCCTCTCGCATTCGACGCCTCCGAATGCGACCTGGCAGGCGCCGCGGCAGCGGCCCAGCGGGCGGCGCCGGCAGCGCGCCTGCCAGGCACCGGGCCGAACTCCTCCTCCGCCTCGGTCATGGAGCGCTCGTGCCGCACCACCTGCTCCTCCCGCTCCTGCGCGTCGGACTGGGCCAGTCTGCGCATGTTGGCGTGGTAGTTGGCTCGCGTGCGCCTCCGTGCGGCCCGCGCCTCCTCGCAGAAGTCCTGCGCCATCCTGAGTCTGACCACGCCCATGTCGTCGATGCCTGCCGACCGAGCAGCTTCGGAGACGAGTGGCGTCCACGTGCCGTGCGTCGACAGGTCGGCCACGTAGGACACGCACAAGCGCAGCCAGTGCGCTCTATCTCCAGCTTCATCAAGCACTGAGACGTCCTGGAGCCAGAACGTGGTGTAGGCCCCCAGCCTCCTCTCGAGCGTCATGCGCGCCGACGCAGCCGCTCGCCTCGCAGGGTCCTGATCCTTGGCCTCCATGGCGCCTCCAGCGACTCCACGGCCCGCAGCAGCTCCTTGAGAACTAGGCCTGCCTTCACATGGCGACTTCTGCCGTCCCTCCGCCGATCCCCGCTCGCAGGATCCCTCACGCGGGTCCAGGGGCTCGAGTGGGACCGAGCCCTGCGTGGGTTCCGTCTGCGAGCAGGTCTCCAGCTTCTCAGGGGCAGTGAGTGCGCCGCTCGACGCGGAAGCCGAAGTGCACGACCCCGTCTGTGATCTCTTTGTGCCATTGCCTTCTTCGTTGGCTCTCCTAGCCTGAGGGGTGGCAACCTTGTGCTTCGCGTCGCTCCATGTCGGAGAAGAAACACCTGTCTGGGCGGCGCGCAGAGATGGGGTACCCCAGCTCAGGTTACTCCAAGTCGTACTCGTTGGACCCCCAGGACCCAGAACTTCTCGAGGTCCGCCGGGCCCTGGCGCAGGACCTCCTGTCCGCGGTCAAACACGCTGCTGTTTGGCTGCCAGTGCTTGTGCGTCCAGGAGCTTGGGGGCACCCGCTTGAGCTTGTCGACGTCCTCAGGCTTGTCCAGATCGAAGGCTGGGCGGGGGCCTCCCAGCTTCTCCACCTCAGCGGCCACCTGGTCGGCCAGGTCCTGGTCCACCTCGAAGTCGGGCACCTCCACTTCCATGCCTCCGCTGGCTGCGCCGCCGCCTTCAGAGGCCCCGGGGCCATCGGCAGCAGGAGTGCCGCCAGCGCTGGGAGCTTCCTTGGCTGCGGCTGCAGCCCGTTCAGCGACCAGGAGCTTCTCCTTGGTCTTGGCGGCGACGGCACGGGCGCCCGCGAGGCTCGCCCTGCCGTCCGGCATGTCCTCGATCTGGCCGAGGGCGTCGAGGGGCAGCGCCAGCTGGTCGAGGAGGGCGACCGTGTCCCCCTTGGTGCCCATGGCCGCCTCAGCAAACTTGGTCTTCTCGATCGCCTCCAGCTCCGCCAGCTTGGCCTCGTGCTCGCGGAGCTGCCGCAGCTCCGCGTCATAGGCCTCCTGCGCGGCCGCCAGCTCCTGGCCTCGCTCCTCCACGCGTACCTTGGCCTTCTCCACCTGCTTGCTCTTGTCCGCCTTCCTCTGGAGCACCTGGGCCAGCGGCTTCGAGGCGATGTCGGCCACCTCCTGCTTGGGTGGAGCAGGTGCGACCACTGAGAGCTGGCCTTCGGTCAGGCCGTCCTTGCCAGCCGCTGCCGGCGCCTAATTGGGAAAGTGCGCCAGTGGATCTCCCTGAATACACCAAAGGGGGGGGGGTCCAGAACCCCCCCCTCCCCCTCCCTCCTTCAAGGGGGGGGGGTCCCGAACCCCCCCCCCCGTCCCTTGAAGGAGGGGGGGTTCAGGACCCCCCCCCCCTCCCCCCCTTGGCGCTGGAAGGGGGAAGGGGGGGTTCGGGCACCCCTTCCATCGTGTAGGGAGTACGGGGTTGAGAGTAGGGAGCGGTGAGTAGTGATTAGTGAGTTAGTGCGTAGTGAGTAGTCAGTATTGGGTAGTGAGTAGTAGTGAGTAGTGAGTATTGGGTAGTGAGTAGTGGGTAGTGAGTGTCGAGTAGGGAGTAGGGAGTTGGGAGTGGGGAGTCGTGAGTAGTGAATAGTGAGTAGTGTGTACTGATAAAGGAGTAGTGAGTGGCGAGTAGTGATTAGTGGGTAGTGAGTAGCGAGTAGCGAGTAGTGAGTACTGAGTACGAAGTAGGGAGTAAAGAGTAGTGGGTAGTGAGTTGTGGGTGGCGAGTAGTGATTAGTGGGTAGTGAGTTGTGGTTGGTGCGTAGTGGGTAGTGGGTAGTGAGTAGTGAGTAGTGAGTAGTGAGTAGTCAGTAGCGAGTAGTGAGTAGTGAGTAGTGAGTAGTGAGTAGTGAGTACTGAGTAGTACGTAGTGCGTCGTGAGTAGTGGGTAGTGAGTAGTGATGAATAGAAAGTAGTGGGTAGTGGCAGTGGGTAGTGAGTAGTGAGTAGCGAGTAGGGAGTAGCGAGTAGTGAGTAGTGAGGAGCGAGTAGTGCGTAGTGAGTAGTGAGTAGTGAGTAGAGAGTAGTCAGTAGTGAATAGTGGGTAGTGATTAGTGAGTAACGAGCAGGGAGTAGCGAGTAGTGAGTAGTGAGTAGTGCGTAGGGAGTAGGGAGCAGTAAGTGGTAAGAAGTGGGCAGCGAGTAGTGGGTAGTGAGTAGCGATTGATGAGTAGTGGGTAGTGAGTAGTGACTAGTGACCAGTGACTAGTGAGTTGTGACTAGTGACTAGAGACTCTGTAGTGACTAGTGAGTAGTTTGTAGTAAGTAGTGAGTAGTGAATAGTGAGTAGCGGGGAGTGAGTAGTGAGTATTGAGTAGCGAGTATGGGAGTAGCGAGTAGCGAGTACTGAGTACTGTGTAGTCAGTTTTGTGTAGGGAGTAGGGAGTAGCGAGTAGCGAGTAGTGGGTAGTGAGTAGTGAGTTGTGAGCAATGCGTAGTTAGTAGCGGGTAGTGAGTAGTGGATAGTGGGTAGTGGGTAATGAGTAGTGATTAGTGAGTAGTGAATAGGGCGTGGTGAGTAGTGCTTAGTAAGTAGTGAGTATTGAGTAGTGGGTAGTGAGGAGTGAGTAGTGAGTAGGGAGGAGGGAGTAGTGAGTAGGGAGTAGTGAGTAGCGAGTGGTGGGTGGTGGGTAGTGAGTAGTGGATGCTGAGTAGTGAGTCGTGAGTAGTGAGTAGGGGTAGTGAGAAGTGAGTAGCGACTAGCGAGTAGTAGTAATAGTAGTAGTAGTAGTAGTAGTAGTAGTAGTAGTAGTAGTAGTAGTAGTAGTAGTAGTAGTAGTAGTAGTAGTAGTATTCGTAGTAGTAGTAGTAGTCGTATCCTAGTAGTAGTAGTAGAAGTAGTAGTAGTAGTAGTAGTAGTAGGTAGTAGTAGTCGTGTAGTGTCGTAGTAGCAGCAGGCAGCAGCAGCAGCAGCCCAGTAGTATGTAGTTAGTAGTAGTAGTATGTAGTACGTCGTAGTAATAGTAGTAGTAGTAGTAGTAGTCGTTAGTAGTAGTAGAGTAGTACGATAGTAGTAGTAGTAGTCGTAGTAGTAGTAGTAGTAGTAGTAGTGGTAGCAGTAGCAGTAGTAGTAGTAGTAATAGTAGTAGTGTAGTAGTAGTAGTAGTAGTAGTAGTAGTAGTAGTAGTAGTAGTAGTAGTAGTAGTAGTAGTAGTAGTAGTAGTAGTAGTAGTAGTAGTGGGTAGTGAGTAATGAGTAGTGAGTAATCTTTGGGGCTGGGGTTAGTGGTTAGGGTTAGGATTAGGGGTTTGGGCTAGGGTGAGGACTAGGGGTCGGGGTGCCGGGGGTCGGGTTCCGGCGGTCAGGGGCCCTCACCTCGGCGTGGCGAAAGGGCGGGAGGGGGGGGGTGGGACCCCCCCCCCCCCCCCCCACCCCCCCCCCCCCCCCAACCCCCCCCCCCCCCCCCCCTTGAAAGGGGGGAGGGGGGGGGGTCCCCGACGACGGGTCGGGAAAGGGGGGGAAGGGGGGGGGGCGTCCCCGGCGACGGGTCGGGGAAGGGGGTGAAAAGGGGGGGGGGGTTCGCCCACGAAGGATCGGGGAAAGGGGGGAGGGGGGGGGGTCTAACCCCCCCCCCCCCTTGGGGAGATCCAGCGGCGCACCCTCCTTAATTGGTGGCCTCCAGCAGCTCGGCGACACTGAGGCCCGCGACCTTCGCCTCATTGCCGTTGCCCCCGTCGCCCTTGTCGCCGAAGTGAGACGACCGGTTCTTGGCTTTGTCCCACTGGGCACCGCGAGCTTGAGCCTTCGGCTTGATGATGCTGGGCGGCGCCTTGGCCCCGCACGCTCTGCATTCCGCCCTGCTGATGTAGTTCGGGCAACCGCCGCACTTGCCCGTGCATTTCCACTGTATCGTCGTTGAGGCTCGGATCCCAGGCGCGTCGCGGCGCGATGCCATGGGCCGACCAAGCTCGTCTCCGTATCAGTTGGCTCGCAAGCGCGAGCCGTTCTGAAGTGCGTGCTTGCAATCTCAGGGCCAAATGCCTGAGCCAGGAGGAGGAGGAGGAGGAGGAGGAGGAGGAGGAAGGAGGGAGGAGGAGGAGGAAGGAGGAGGAGGAGGAGGAGGAGGAGGAGCAGGAGCGAGCGAGGATGAGGAGGAGGAGGAGGAGGAGGAGGAGGCAGGAGGAGGGGGTAGGGGAGGAGGAGGAGGAGGAGGAGGGGGCGGAGAGGAGGAGGGAGGGAGGAGGAGGAGGAGGAGGAGGAGGAGGAGGAGGAGGGGAGGAGGAGGAGGGAGGAGGAGGAGGAGGAGGAGGAGGAGAGGAGGAGGAGGAGGAGAGGAGGAGGAGGAGGGATCGGGGAGAGGAGCGAGGAGGAGGAGGAGGAGGGAGGAGGAGGAGGAGGAGGAGATGGGGAGGAAAAAGAAAAAAAGAAGAAGGGAGGAGGAGGAGGAGGAGGAGGAGGAGGAGGAGGAGGAGGAGGAGGAGGGGGAGGGGGATGAAGAGTTTTCGTTGAGGCCCTTCGCCTCTTCTCCGGGGCCTCCCGCGGGGCCCGCGTGGCCGCGGCTGGGCGCAGCTCGAGAGCAGCTGCTCGGGGGACGGCTCCCGTGGCAGGAGCCCGGGCGACGCTGGAGGGCCCGGCCCAAACCGCCGGGCGCCGCGAGCAAAGCCTGGGCGGGCGCTTGTTCGCGCGTCTTGGCGCACGGGGGGTCTTTTCGGGTACAACTCTTGGGAGGTCAACTTCTGATTCTGCCGTGGTCCGAAGTCCGGCTGAATCCGGCTTGATCCCGCTGAATCCCATTTAATCCGGCTTAATCCCGCAAAATCCGAGGCCCACTGGCGTAAGAGCTCTCCAATGGGGCTTACTCCTTCATCTTTCCGAGGAAGACCTCCCAGTAGTTGCCTCCTAAGGCCTTTCCGTGCCCGAGATGGCCGTGCATCGGCTACGCGTAAGAGTGACCCTTCGCCAGGGTGGCCTCTGGTGCGGGCCCACCGGGGCCCCCCGATCGCCGAACGCGAGGCGGCTTTGACTCCCAGCGGCCCCCGGGAAGGTCACTCTTGCTCAGGGTCGCCCCTGCGTGTAGCTGAATGCACAGGTATGCGGCCCGCGACGTGGAGGCGTTCTGGGGGGGGGAGGGGGAGGGCCAGGAGCTTTTTGGGGCGCCCTCGTCGTGAAGCCATCAGACGTTCTCGGGTGTCCACCCGAGGCCCCACACCCCCATCAGAGGGGGAAAGGGGCGCTGACGCCGCTGCTCGTCCACGGGGGCCCCGGTCGCCACGGCTGGACTCGCCTCTCGAAATCTGGTCAGAGCGCACCCCGCGGGAGCGGTCCAGGGAGTGGCGGTATCGGCATCTCCTGAATCCCCCAAGTCGGTCTCGGGGGTTCAGCTCAGGGCGCCCCCCGCCTCTCCCCAAGGGCGCCGGCCTTGCGACCCTCCCCTGAGGCGTGGCCGGGTGTGGCGAGCCCACCCGCTTTCTATTGGGCGAGCGCACTCGCCGGGGCGCCCGCGGTCCTCAGCACAATGCGCAGCGCCGCCTGCGCCGCCGTCGTCCCTGCCGCCGCCCGCATGTGGCCGCCGCCGTCTCGAGGCTCAAGCGTGCACCAACGACCTAATCCTTTTCTGTGCGCGACCCCTTAGATTCTCAACAAAGAAACCCGACAATGGCGCAGTGTGGCGCTGTCATGCTCGCTTTCATCTGTGGAGCCCAGCTCTGCCACGGCTCTCCGGGCAGCTTCCGCGGCTCCAGCGGCGGCCCCGCCTCGGGCCGCACGGTCTCGGCGAAGGACGTGGAGTCGAGCTTGGGGGCCTCCTTGGAGGCAGTCCTGCAGGGCAGCAGCGGCGACGCGGCACGTCGGCTGTCTCGGATCGAGTCTGCCATGTGGCAAACGTTCCAGGCGCTGCCCAAGAACGAGATGGGGCGCCTGGCGCCGCGAGCGGTGCGCCACATCGTGCACAGCTACTTCGCGAAGGAGCACGGCTGGATCATCAACGGGCTGGAGCCCCACGGCATGAGCGCGAACGTCTCCGAGGTGCACGAGGTGGACATCCTGCAGGACAAGGCCCCGGCGTTTGTGGAGGCCCTGCTCGAGTCCCGCCGCGCTGGCCGGGGGCTGTCCCTCGGCGACGTGGTGGCCATGGCGGCGGCCCTGGAGCGCCTCATCTTCGACGAGTCCCTCTCCCTGCTGCAGGTGGCCTACGCGCTCAACGGGCAGTCCGCCGCGGAGCGGCTGGGGGCCAGCGAGCTGCACGAGGTGCTGTCGTCCTACCTGATGATCTTCGAGATCGGCGTCCGGACGAACGTCACAGACGTCCCGAGGCACCGCGCCATGAAGGACGCCGTGGCCAGCGCCGGAGGCAGCTGGCCGCTTCTCGTCGAGTTCGAGCAGGCGGCGGTACACAACTACGACTTCGAGAGCTACCACCGGACCAACCCATTCGTGGCGCGCCGGTACTCGTTCGGCGAGGCCTCTCGGGTGGTGGAGAGCCTGGCGCAGGACTATGGCAAGTGGCAGAACACCGAGTGCCGCCAGATGCGGCAGGAACTGGAGGAGCTGGACCCGGACGGCTCGGGGGCGCGTGCCACTCCGGCCTTCTACTCTCGCGCCATAGACGGCGGACTACCAGTTCCACGAGTCCGTCGACTACCTCCGGCAGATCGGCGCGCTGGATGAGGCCACGAGCAGCGTGCGCATCGCCAACTACATGGTGGGGCCCTCCAACTGCATCGCCAAGTCGACGTACTTACTCGTGTGCTGCCTGAGCGACTGCGAGGGCCTGCTGAGCAGCTGGAGGGCAGATCCAGCCCCGCGGGCGGACACCGCCGGGCCGCATCATGTCTGAGGTCAGCAAACCTCACCGCGTCCCCAGACATGCGCCTGCCCCCCGACGCCGCCGAGGCGAGGCTGCGCGACATCGCGGGCCGCAACGGCGGGGAGGTGCCCCTGCACGGCCGGCTCTTCGCCGAGTTCCTCCACAACGCCTTCCCCGCCGATTGCCCGTACCCGCACGTGGCCGAGGACGCGTCGGCCTTCGCTCCGGGTCGCTGGTCCTCTGGGAGGGCCGCGGCGTCCGAGGAGGAGCGCAGGCAGCACGTCGAGGCCGCGCCGGGCGACTGGGAGCGGGGGGAGCTGGGGGCGGCCACCACTTCCTGGAGCGAGGAGGAGGTGCTGCCGGTGCTGGAGGCCCCGAGGCGCGCCCGCGGCGCCTGGAGCGGCGCCGTGCGCTCCGTGGCGCAGGCGGCGGCGGCCCTGGCGGTGCTGCGCATCGCCCTGTCCGGGTGGCGCGCCGCGCGGGGGGCGGCGGGCGGCGCGGGGAAGGACAAGGGCCTCGTCCTGCCTCTGCGCGTCTGAGCTCCGTGGGGCCCCTGGGCGCGGGGGGCCCCCCCCAAGTCTGCGGCCAGTGGGTGCCGTCGTCGTCATCGCTCGCAGCCCCGCTCAGCGTTCTCCGAGCAACGGGCCCGACCAGTGCCGCGAATGAAGGGTCGGCGTCGCCGTCGTCGTCTTCGTTCCTGCTGCCAGTGCCGTCGCCACCGTCGCCTCCTCGCCTCCACTCCCACGCACAACGCTCCCGAGGAAGCACTGGGTGATTTTTGGATACCTTTTTTCATGCTTGTGCAATCATTTGTGGTGTGTTCGATCTTTTTGGCATGTCAGCTGGCTCCTGGAGGCTCTGTGGGAGCCTCGGCGGGTCCTTGTGGGCGTGCTTTCTTGCTTCGGGAGTTTGGAAACCGCCTCGAGCAGTCTGTGCGGCCGTCTTAGGCTGGTCGTGGGCCGTTTTCGGGCCGTCTTGGGACAGTTTTGGTCCATCGTGATACTCAGAGGCGCTTCCCTGGAGTCCTGGGAGTCCCAGGGAGGGGGGCGATGCCTTGCGACGTACAAGAGAGCTGAGACTTGGTACTGGCACTGCCTTTCCCTTGGGGGTCTTCACATTGCAATACAGAGAGTAGAGTCAACCCGCATAGTAAGGATTGGCAACCTTCCCAATGGTACCCTTATATCCTTGCCTCCTCGGTCTATCCTTGGCCACTTTGGCTGGCCAACCTCGTTCGAAAAAACGTTCACGTGGCACTCCAAGGCCCTTGCATCCTTACCGCGCATCCTTCCTATACGGGTTGACTGTAGTCAGTGGTAAATGGCTACGAGGGGCCTGGCGTAAAGGTATCTGCTGCGCTGCGAGCATGGTGGGGCAGTGCGGCATGGCATCAGACTATCCGAAGATGTGCTTCAGACGTTAGAGGCAGCAGCGGCTGAAGCGCTTTCGCCTAGTGCCCGCAGACATTTGCGCGTGGGTCTCACACGCACCCGTGCCCCTCGGAGTGGTAGTTGGACGGCGCATCCTCGTGGACGTCCTCCCCCCTCTTCTTATCGAGGCTCGATTTCACAACCGATTCAATCGTTCAGCGACTGGGATTCACGAGAGCAGAGCCTACCGTCACAGCCTCCAGCACCATGCGCAGCGTCGTCTTTGCCGCTGCCATCTATGCCACCGCCCGCATGTGGCCGCCGCCGTCTCGAGGCTCAAGCGTGCACCAACGACCTAATCCTTTCCTGTGCGCGACCCCTTAGATTCTCAACAAAGAAACCCGACAATGGCGCAGTGTGGCGCTGTCATGCTCGCTTTCATCTGTGGAGCCCAGCTCTGCCACGGCTCTCCGGGCAGCTTCCGCGGCTCCAGCGGCGGCCCCGCCTCGGGCCGCACGGTCTCGGCGAAGGACGTGGAGTCGAGCTTGGGGGCCTCCTTGGAGGCAGTCCTGCAGGGCAGCAGCGCGACGCGGCACGTCGGCTGTCTCGGATCGAGTCTGCCATGTGGCAAACGTTCCAGGCGGGTTGCCCAAGAACGAGATTGGGCGCCTGGCGCCGCGAGCGGTGCGCCACATCGTGCACAGCTACTTCGCGAAGGAGCACGGCTGGATCATCAACGGGCTGGAGCCCCACGGCATGAGCGCGAACGTCTCCGAGGTGCACGAGGTGGACATCCTGCAGGACAAGGCCCCGGCGTTCGTGGAGGCCCTGCTCGAGTCCCGCCGCGCTGGCCGGGGGCTGTCCCTCGGCGACGTGGTGGCCATGGCGGCGGCCCTGGAGCGCCTCATCTTCGACGAGTCCCTCTCCCTGCTGCAGGTGGCCTACGCGCTCAACGGGCAGTCCGCCGCGGAGCGGCTGGGGGCCAGGCGGCTGCACGAGGTGCTGTCGTCCTACCTGATGATCTTCGAGATCGGCGTCCGGGTGAACGTCACAGACGTCCCGAGGCACCGCGCCATGAAAGGACGCCGTGGCCAGCGCCGGAGGCAGCTGGCCGCTTCTCGTCGAGTTCGAGCAGGCGGCGGTACACACTGACTGACTTCGAGAGCTACCACCGGACCAACCCGTTCGTGGCGCGCCGGTACTCGTTCGGCGAGGCCTCTCGGGTGGTGGAGAGCCTGGCGCAGGACTATGGCAAGTGGCAGAACACCGAGTGCCGCCAGATGCGGCAGGAACTGGAGGAGCTGGACCCGGACGGCTCGGGGCGCGTGCCACTCCGGGCCTTCTACTCGCAGCCAGAGACGGCGGACTACCAGTTCCACGAGTCCGTCGACTACCTCCGGCAGATCGGCGCGCTGGACGAGGCCACGAGCAGCGTGCGCATCGCCAACTACATGGTGGGGCCCTCCAACTGCATCGCCAAGTCGACGTACTACTCGGTGTGCTGCCTGAGCGACTGCGAGGGCCTGCTGAACGAGCTGGAGGGCAAGATCCAGGCCCCCGCGGCCACCCCGGGCCGCATCATGTCGGAGGTCCGCAACCTCACCGCGTCCCCAGACATGCGCCTGCCCCCCGACGCCGCCGAGGCGAGGCTGCGCGACATCGCGGGCCGCAACGGCGGGGAGGTGCCCCTGCACGGCCGGCTCTTCGCCGAGTTCCTCCACAGCGCCTTCCCCGCCGATTGCCCGTACCCGCACGTGGCCGAGGACGCGTCGGCCTTCGCTCCGGGTCGCTGGTCCTCTGGGAGGGCCACGGCGTCCGAGGAGGAGCGCAGGCAGCACGTCGAGGCCGCGCCGGGCGACTGGGAGCGGGGGGAGCTGGGGGCGGCCGCCACTTCCTGGAGCGAGGAGGAGGTGCTGCCGGTGCTGGAGGCCCCGAGGCGCGCCCGCGGCGCCTGGAGCGGCGCCGCGCGCTCCGTGGCGCAGGCGGCGGCGGCCCTGGCGGTGCTGCGCATCGCTCTGTCCGGGTGGCGCGCCGCGCGGGGGGCGGCGGGCGGCGCGGGGAAGGACAAGGGCCTCGTCCTGCCTCTGCGCGTCTGAGCTCCGTGGGGCCCCTGGGCGCGGGGGGGGGCCCCCTGGATCTGCGGCCAGTGGGTGCCGTCGTCGTCATCGCTCGCAGCCCCGCTCAGCGTTCTCCGAGCAACGGGCCCGACCAGTGCCGCGAATGAAGGGTCGGCGTCGCCGTCGTCGTCTTCGTTCCTGCTGCCAGTGCCGTCGCCACCGTCGCCTCCTCGCCTCCACTCCCACGCACAACGCTCCCGAGGAAGCACTGGGTGATTTTTGGATACTTGTTCATGCTTGTGCAATCATTGTGTGTGTGTTCGATCTTTTTGGCATGTCAGCTGGCTCCTGGAGGCTCTGTGGGAGCCTCGGCGGGTCCTTGTGGGCGTGCTTTCTTGCTTCGGGAGTTTGGAAACCGCCTCGAGCAGTCTGTGCGGCCGTCTTAGGCTGGTCGTGGGCCGTTTTCGGGCCGTCTTGGGACAGTTTTGGTCCATCGTGATACTCAGAGGCGCTTCCCTGGAGTCCTGGGAGTCCCAGGGAGGGGGGCGATGCCTTGCGACGTACAAGAGAGCTGAGACTTGGTACTGGCACTGCCTTTCCCTTGGGGGTCTTCACATTGCAATACAGAGAGTACAGTCAACCCGCATAGTGAGGATTGGCAACCTTCCCAAGGGTACCCTTATATCCTTGCCTCCTCGGTCTATCCTTGGCCGCTTTGGCTGGCCAACCTCGTTCGAAAAATGTTCACGTGGCACTCCAAGGCCCTTGCATCCTTACCGCGCATCCTTCTTATACGGGTTGACTGTAGTCCGTGGTAAATAGCTACGAGGGGCCTGGCGTAAAGCTATCTGCTGCGCTGCGAGCATGGTGGGGCAGTGCGGCATGGCATCAGACTATCCGAAGATGCGCTTCAGACGTTAGAGGCAGCAGCGGCTGAAGCGCTTTCGCTTAGTGCCCGCAGACATTTGCGCGTGGGTCTCACACGCACCCGTGCCCCTCGGAGTGGTAGTTGGACGGCGCATCCTCGTGGACGTCCTCCCCCCTGTTCTGATCGAGGCTCGATTTCACAACCGATTCAATCGTTCAGCGACTGGGATTCACGAGAGCAGAGCCTACCGTCACAGTCTCCAGCACCATGCGCAGCGTCGTCTTTGCCGCTGCCATCTATGCCACCGCCCGCATGTGGCCGCCGCCGTCTCGAGGCTCAAGCGTGCACCAACGACCTAATCCTTTTCTGTGCGCGACCCCTTAGATTCTCAACAAAGAAACCCGACAATGGCGCAGTGTGGCGCTGTCATGCTCGCTTTCATCTGTGGAGCCCAGCTCTGCCACGGCTCTCCGGGCAGCTTCCGCGGCTCCAGCGGCGGCCCCGCCTCGGGCCGCACGGTCTCGGCGAAGGACGTGGAGTCGAGCTTGGGGGCCTCCTTGGAGGCAGTCCTGCAGGGCAGCAGCGGCGACGCGGCACGTCGGCTGTCTCGGATCGAGTCTGCCATGTGGCAAACGTTCCAGGCGCTGCCCAAGAACGAGATGGGGCGCCTGGCGCCGCGAGCGGTGCGCCACATCGTGCACAGCTACTTCGCGAAGGAGCACGGCTGGATCATCAACGGGCTGGAGCCCCACGGCATGAGCGCGAACGTCTCCGAGGTGCACGAGGTGGACATCCTGCAGGACAAGGCCCCGGCGTTCGTGGAGGCCCTGCTCGAGTCCCGCCGCGCTGGCCGGGGGCTGTCCCTCGGCGACGTGGTGGCCATGGCGGCGGCCCTGGAGCGCCTCATCTTCGACGAGTCCCTCTCCCTGCTGCAGGTGGCTTACGCGCTCAACGGGCAGTCCGCCGCGGAGCGGCTGGGGGCCAGCGAGCTGCACGAGGTGCTGTCGTCCTACCTGATGATCTTCGAGATCGGTGTCCGGGTGAACGTCACAGACGTCCCGAGGCACCGCGCCATGAAGGACGCCGTGGCCAGCGCCGGAGGCAGCTGGCCGCTTCTCGTCGAGTTCGAGCAGGCGGCGGTACACAACTACGACTTCGAGAGCTACCACCGGACCAACCCGTTCGTGGCGCGCCGGTACTCGTTCGGCGAGGCCTCTCGGGTGGTGGAGAGCCTGGCGCAGGACTATGGCAAGTGGCAGAACACCGAGTGCCGCCAGATGCGGCAGGAACTGGAGGAGCTGGACCCGGACGGCTCGGGGCGCGTGCCACTCCGGGCCTTCTACTCGCAGCCAGAGACGGCGGACTACCAGTTCCACGAGTCCGTCGACTACCTCCGGCAGATCGGCGCGCTGGACGAGGCCACGAGCAGCGTGCGCATCGCCAACTACATGGTGGGGCCCTCCAACTGCATCGCCAAGTCGACGTACTACTCGGTGTGCTGCCTGAGCGACTGCGAGGGCCTGCTGAACGAGCTGGAGGGCAAGATCCAGGCCCCCGCGGCCACCCCGGGCCGCATCATGTCGGAGGTCCGCAACCTCACCGCGTCCCCAGACATGCGCCTGCCCCCCGACGCCGCCGAGGCGAGGCTGCGCGACATCGCGGGCCGCAACGGCGGGGAGGTGCCCCTGCACGGCCGGCTCTTCGCCGAGTTCCTCCACAACGCCTTCCCCGCCGATTGCCCGTACCCGCACGTGGCCGAGGACGCGTCGGCCTTCGCTCCGGGTCGCTGGTCCTCTGGGAGGGCCACGGCGTCCGAGGAGGAGCGCAGGCAGCACGTCGAGGCCGCGCCGGGCGACTGGGAGCGGGGGGAGCTGGGGGCGGCCACCACTTCCTGGAGCGAGGAGGAGGTGCTGCCAGTGCTGGAGGCCCCGAGGCGCGCCCGCGGCGCCTGGAGCGGCGCCGCGCGCTCCGTGGCGCAGGCGGCGGCGGCCCTGGCGGTGCTGCGCATCGCTCTGTCCGGGTGGCGCGCCGCGCGGGGGGCGGCGGGCGGCGCGGGGAAGGACAAGGGCCTCGTCCTGCCTCTGCGCGTCTGAGCTCCGTGGGGCCCCTGGGCGCGGGGGGCCCCCCGGGACCTGGCGCTTTCGGGCGCCGACGTCGTCATCGCTCGCAGCCCAGCTCAGCCTCGGCGTTCTCCGAGCTCGTCGTCGAGGGCGCGAGCAATGTCGCGAAGTAAAGGTCCTCGTCATGTCTTCCACTACATACCTTCGTTCCCCCTTCGTCTGGAGATTGTTCCCCATCCGACAGGTTGGGGTCGTTAGATTTTAAAAATAGACCTCCTGACCCGTCCACCCTGCATACCGCGGCCGCCAGATCCCCGGGTTTCCCGAGTGTTCTCGAGAGTCCCGCCTCGCGCCACTCTGCATACTGCCGCCGCCAGATCCCTAGGTCTCCCAAGAGTCCCCGAGTGTCCCGCCTAGCGCCACTCTGCATACCGCGGCCGCCAGACCCCCAAGTCCCCCGAGTGTTTCCGGGTGTCCCGCCTCGCGCCACTCTGCATATTGCGGCCGCAAGATCCCCAAGTCCCCCAAGTGTCCCCGAGTGTCCCGCCTCACGCCGACAAATCATTACAGGACAGAGCGGTATTATATAATAGCAGAACACAGTACCAACACTATACGCTAAGACAGACCATATCACAACACCACAGCACCTAGCAGACTATAGCCGAGCATACCGTACCATACCATGACATACCATATCGTAACATAACACACCATGACAGAGCAGTGCATACCATGGCACAGCATCATAGCACATAACAGTTCATAACATAAAGCAATCATGCCATAAGTCATCAGCGCATAGCTGAGCACACTCAAACATACCATGCCACAGCCTCACATAACATGATGCCACATATCATAGCACAACAAATCATAACAACGCACGCTATGCATGATGGGAGCATGCACAACATACCAACCCATATCATACTGTCTCATATCATGGTATAACATATAAGCCATGCCACATCATGACATAACACACCATACCATAACACATCATCGCAGTCGAGATATCATGACATATCGCATCGCAGCACAGATGACACATCATAGCATTCCATATAGCGGCTTCACATGTTACATCATAGCTCAGCGCACCATCGCATACCATTATACGCTATGACATCATGGATCATGCAGAACATCTCATACCATTACGCTGCATAGCATATCATAACAACAATCCACACCATGCCAGACCATTTCACAACATGGCATACCATGACATAACACACCGCACCGTAGCAGAGCATCAGAGCACATGCCACGTAACATTACATTCCATGACACATCATACCATGACAGAGCGCGGCATAACACAGTATATCATGTGTGTAGGATAGCACCAACACATACCACCGCACAACATTTCATATCATGTCAGAGCAGGACATACCAGGACACATCATGACAACGCATGCAATGACATCACGGAGCATACGGAGCATACACCACACATCATAACGTTTCAATCGTTCAGCGACTGGGATTCACGAGAGCAGAGCCTACCGTCACAGTCTCCAGCACCATGCGCAGTGCCGATTTTGCCGCTGCCATCTATGCCACCGCCCGCATGTGGCCGCCGCCGTCTCCAGGCTCAAGCGTGCACCAACGACCTAATCCTTTTCTGTGCGCGACCCCTTAGATTCTCAACAAAGAAACCCGACAATGGCGCAGTGTGGCGCTGTCATGCTCGCTTTCATCTGTGGAGCCCAGCTCTGCCACGGCTCTCCGGGCAGCTTCCGCGGCTCCAGCGGCGGCCCCGCCTCGGGCCGCACGGTCTCGGCGAAGGACGTGGAGTCGAGCTTGGGGGCCTCCTTGGAGGCAGTCCTGCAGGGCAGCAGCGGCGACGCGGCACGTCGGCTGTCTCGGATCGAGTCCTGCCATGTGGCAAACGTTCCAGGCGCTGCCCAAGAACGAGATGGGGCGCCTGGCGCCGCGAGCGGTGCGCCACATCGTGCACAGCTACTTCGCGAAGGAGCACGGCTGGATCATCAACGGGCTGGAGCCCCACGGCATGAGCGCGAACGTCTCCGAGGTGCACGAGGTGGACATCCTGCAGGACAAGGCCCCGGCGTTCGTGGAGGCCCTGCTCGAGTCCCGCCGCGCTGGCCGGGGGCTGTCCCTCGGCGACGTGGTGGCCATGGCGGCGGCCCTGGAGCGCCTCATCTTCGACGAGTCCCTCTCCCTGCTGCAGGTGGCCTACGCGCTCAACGGGCAGTCCGCCGCGGAGCGGCTGGGGGCCAGCGAGCTGCACGAGGTGCTGTCGTCCTACCTGATGATCTTCGAGATCGTGTCCGGGTGAACGTCACAGACGTCCCGAGGCACCGCGCCATGAAGGACGCCGTGGCCAGCGCCGGAGGCAGCTGGCCGCTTCTCGTCGAGTTCGAGCAGGCGGCGGTACACAACTACGACTTCGAGAGCTACCACCGGACCAACCCGTTCGTGGCGCGCCGGTACTCGTTCGGCGAGGCCTCTCGGGTGGTGGAGAGCCTGGCGCAGGACTATGGCAAGTGGCAGAACACCGAGTGCCGCCAGATGCGGCAGGAACTGGAGGAGCTGGACCCGGACGGCTCGGGGCGCGTGCCACTCCGGGCCTTCTACTCGCAGCCAGAGACGGCGGACTACCAGTTCCACGAGTCCGTCGACTACCTCCGGCAGATCGGCGCGCTGGACGAGGCCACGAGCAGCGTGCGCATCGCCAACTACATGGTGGGGCCCTCCAACTGCATCGCCAAGTCGACGTACTACTCGGTGTGCTGCCTGAGCGACTGCGAGGGCCTGCTGAACGAGCTGGAGGGCAAGATCCAGGCCCCCGCGGCCACCCCGGGCCGCATCATGTCGGAGGTCCGCAACCTCACCGCGTCCCCAGACATGCGCCTGCCCCCCGACGCCGCCGAGGCGAGGCTGCGCGACATCGCGGGCCGCAACGGCGGGGAGGTGCCCCTGCACGGCCGGCTCTTCGCCGAGTTCCTCCACAACGCCTTCCCCGCCGATTGCCCGTACCCGCACGTGGCCGAGGATGCGTCGGCCTTCGCTCCGGGTCGCTGGTCCTCTGGGAGGGCCACGGCGTCCGAGGAGGAGCGCAGGCAGCACGTCGAGGCCTCGCCGGGCGACTGGGAGCGGGGGGAGCTGGGGGCGGCCACCACTTCCTGGAGCGAGGAGGAGGTGCTGCCGGTGCTGGAGGCCCCGAGGCGCGCCCGCGGCGCCTGGAGCGGCGCCGCGCGCTCCGTGGCGCAGGCGGCGGCGGCCCTGGCGGTGCTGCGCATCGCTCTGTCCGGGTGGCGCGCCGCGCGGGGGGCGGCGGGCGGCGCGGGGAAGGACAAGGGCCTCGTCCTGCCTCTGCGCGTCTGAGCTCCGTGGGGCCCCTGGGCGCGGGGGCCCCCCCCCGGACCTGGCGCTTTCGGGCGCCGCCGTCGTCATCGCTCGCAGCCCAGCTCAGCCTCGGAGTTCTCCGAGCTCGTCGTCGACGGCGCGAGCAATGTCGCGAAGTAAAGGTCCTCGTCATGTCTTCCACTACCTTCGTTCCCCCTTCGTCTGGAGTTTGTTCCCCATCCGACAGGTCGGGGTCGTTAGATTTTAAAAATAGACCTCCTGACCCGTCCACCCTGCATACCGTGGCCGTCAGATCCCCGGGTTCCCCGAGTGTTCTCGAGAGTCCCGCCTCATGCCCCTCTGCATACCGCCGCCGCCAGATCCCTAGGTCTCCCAAGAGTCCCCGAGTGTCCCGCCTCGCGCCACTCTGCATACCGCGGCCGCCAGACCCCCAAGTCCCCCGAGTGTTCCCGGGTGTCTCGCCTCGCGCCGACAAATCATAATATGGCAGAACATCAGAGCATAGTACAGCACAACACGGTAAGCTGTGACAGAACAGAGCAGAACACCACACCACCTACCGTGAGATATCCGAATTTGATATATTCTACCATGACCGAGCATATCGTGACATAGCACACCATGACAGAATTGTGCATGCACACGCATCTTAACACATACCATTATATATTATGATACAGCAGCCATGCCATAATAACGCACCGCAGAGCTGAACATGCCAACACAAAGCATGTCACAGCCTCACAAATCATGACATCATATCATAGCACAACACAGTATATCAACGCATGTCATGCCATATCGGAATACACATAACATGACACAACGTAACATCTCATACTATAAATTGACATCATATCATACCATACCATACCATGAGCGACCACACCAAAGCATACCACAGCATCACAGCACACATCACAAGCCATATAGCATCGCAGCACAGATGACACATCACAACATTACAGGGCGTGTCATAACATGATACATAATCGCAGAACATCAGACGCTATGACATCCTGGATAATACTCAACAGGGCACACCACCACACCTCGTTCCGTATGACGGCATATCAAAACGTTATATACCATGCCATCACATCTCATGACATAGCATATCATGGCATACCATGTCGCACCGTATCACAGCATCAAAGCAAACAACATTACATCTTATGACGAATTACACCATGACAGAACGCGGCATAACACATTACAGCATCGCATACCTTAATACATTACCTATACGACCAACCTGCGGGTGATAAGGAGGCTGGGGGGCGGCAGCAATGGGCAAAAGTGGTGATTGTTGTTCTGACGATGCCTGTGGGGCGGAGTCTAGTGAGTAGTGTCATTGTGCACGTGAGCGTGATGTGATGTGGCGATGCTGGCGAAGCGCACTCGACATTGTCGTGAAGCGCTGTCCCCGCGTGCGCTTATCAATTGCGCGAACCTCACCTCAGCGTTAGTCGACGTGGTCGAACGTGCGTGCTGCGGTGATGTTTTGACCTGCACAACCCACGGCGGGACACCGGCGGGACACCAGCCGGACACTGCGGGCCACCGTTTGACGGGAGGAGAATCATTTGGGCCGGCCGCGGCCCAGCCACAGGAGGATTTCGGGACATCAGCGGGACACCGGCGGGACAACGCGCGCCACCGGCCGCCTGAGGAGAATCATTTGGTCTGGCCGCGGCCCAGCCACAGGAGGATTTCGGGACACCAGCGGGACACCGGCGGGACAACGCGCGCCACCGGCCGCCTGAGGAGAATCATTTGGGCCAGCCGCGGCCCAGCCACAGGAGGATTTCGGGACACCAGCAGGACACCAGCGGGACACCGCGGGCCACCGGCCGCCGGAGGAGAAACATTTGGTCCGGTCGCGGCCCAGCCACAGGAGGATTTCGGGACACCAGCAGGACACCTGCGGGACACCGCGGGCCACGGGCCGCCAGAGGCAGCCGCAGCCCAGCCACAGGAGGATTTCTTTTCGCCCGCCCACGCAGCTTCGCCTCGCCCGCACTCGCGCACGGCACGCACGACACGAACCCGAAACCGAAATCGATTCCCCGGTAAGGGGGGTCTTCGTTTCACGTCGGACTCACCCGTCAATTTCCGATAACACCCAAGCAGAACAACGCATAACATGCCATATCATGCCAGAACAGGATTCCAGGATACAACGGGACACATCGTAACAACACGTGCAATGACATCATGGAACAGACAGAACGTAACATAACACCTTACACCATAACAACAAATGGCAAGACACAACATAACATAGCGTAATGTATTAGAGCATCACGTTTCACACAATGACATGCCATGTCGTACCATAACACAGAAGCGCAGCATTCCATAACTTGACAAAGCACCCCACCACACCATACTAGAGCGCATTACAATACAATCGACCGCGAAGTGCGCGCTGAGATCCGGCTGGCTACAGGGGCAAACAGGCGCAGCAACGAACGATCGGACGACTTATCTATCGTGACAAGCGTCACGGCGTCATGCCAGCTCTTTGAGAACATAACAGGCGTACTATAGCACAAAATAGTAACACATAGACAAGTTAGCATAATGCAAACATAGAGCACACCGTAACCAGCATATACCATAGCATACTTGTCGCAACCCTTGCGCCAACGATTTAGAAACACCATGATTGGCTACACTTTTCGGTAATTTCCTACCACGGACTGAGTATACTTTGAAACAAACATTACACATCAGAGCATATCCTAACCTATTCTGACAGACCAGACGTAACATGTTATAAAGTAGTGCCACAGAGCAGTGCAGACCATATACTAACACAACATACAATCACGGCGGTGAGCATACCATAACATACTTCATAGCAGAAGAGACACAAACACTTGACGAGACACAAACACTTGACGAGACACTTCATAACATGTACAATCGGCCGTACTATACCATAATGAAGCGCGACGTGCGCGCCGAGGTCAGCCTGGCCACAGGTGGAAACAGGCGCAGCAACGACCGATCGGACGACGTATCTAACGTGACAGGCGTCACGGCGTCACGCCGCCCCGTCGATACCATAACATATCATATTGTAGTATAGCAGAATAGAACATGATCGAGCAAGACATATTTAAACACTGTTAAATACAGCAGCGACATATTGATGGCGCGCTGTCAAGCGCAGCGTCCGTGCCTGGCCACAGGAAGAAACAGCCGCGGCAACGACCGACTAGACGACTATCAAACGCGACAGGGGTCACGACGTCGCGCCGCCCCGCCGAGAGCAGAGCATAAACAGTCATATGTGCATAGAACAGAACAAACACAACCGACACACAGCGTGATAGAGTAGAATTCAGCAGAGACCGAGTACTGGCGGCCTACCCTACGCTACGTGCGCGCCAAGCCCAGGCTGGCCATATAAACAAACACAAGCAGCAACGTTCGATTAGAAGACATACCAAACGTGAAAGGCGTCACGACGTCACGCCAGCCCGTCCATAACATACCATAACAGAACACAAGGTCATACACTGCACTCGGGCAGAGTCGAATCGAACACATTATAGCACAATCTTACGTATGTGCCAGCCACCACTTCACGGCGTCTCATGAAACGCGACATGCGCCCCGTCGTCAGAGGAGGACGGGGTGTCCGGAGCAAGAGGAGGAAGAAGAGGTCCGCCTCACCTCTTCCTCCCGCTCCTTCGTCGTCCGCCTTCTCCTCGTGGTGCTGCTGCTACTGCTGCTGCTGCTGCTCCTCCTCTTCCTCGTTCAACAGGCTGCATATTTTCTCCGAACAAGTTTTTGGATCTCGCAAGACGCGTCTCAGGGGCTGGTTTGTCGTTCCAGGGACTTGTTTCGGTTTCTTTCGTCACGGGCCCTGGGTTTCTTAGACTTTCGGAATACATCCACTTGTGACCTGGCCCCGCCGCCGCGCTGGCCGAGACCGCCGGGCCCCGCGCACATCGTTCCAGTCGACGCGCGCACCGTTGGGAACAAACGCCGAAGGTTTCGGTGGGGATCACTCGAAGCAACAACCTGTGTTTTTGTTGATGGTCCGGCGATGCCCCGCGGGTAATTTGGGTTATCGCCGAGAAGTAAAACTATCTCCTGAGGTGCGAGCAGGTGCGCACGGAGCGAACCCCAGCTGCCCCAGCTGCGCCAGGTGCGAGCGGGCACGCACGGAGCCAGGGCAAGGTGCCAAGCAGTTTTCTGCTCGCCAGCGGCCTCTCAGAGGGTGCCTCGGCGGCCCTTTGGTCCTGGGGCCCTTGTGGGCGACCTTTCGGTGGTCTCGAAGCTGTCTCGGGGAGTCTGTGCGGTCGTCTTAGGCCGGTCGTGCGTCATCTTCAGGCCGCTTCGAGACAGAGTGGGACCGTAGGGCCCTGGGGAGTGAGGCGATGCCTTGCCAAGCAGGATAGAGCTGAGACCTGGTACTGGCTGGTTCTGAATATCTCCTGGGGCCCTCTCCATTGTCTCGCAGGGATCAGTGATTGGGAAGTCGCCATCATGGGCATGGCGCCCGCCTACTGCGCTAAGTGCCGTGGCGCAGTGAGGCACGATCTGTGTCGCGATGCTTCGGTCGCCGCCCCGAAGGCCGCAACCTGTGATCCGCAGCCGCTCTGGCTCAAGAACACACTCTGGCTCCAGCTCTGCGAATCCGAGGGCGCCTCCCCCCGTGCCCCTTGGCCTCGGCACACAGCGCCCCGATCGCCAGCCTCGAGCCGTCTGCCAGATGGCCGCCACGGCGGGGACCTCGAGTCAGACCTCGGGGGCGGCGTGCAGCTCGCTCTTGCAGCGCCGCGGAGCCGAGCGGCTCGGCGCTGTGCTCGTCTCCGCTGGGGGCAGGCACTCCGACGGGAGCTGCCCCGGGGGGACGCCCTCCACGCGCTGCCCCTCGAGCCCGCTCCTGGCGACGAGCCCCGCGAGCAGCTCCGACTCGGAGGGCGAGGGCCGCGAGCCCGAGGCCCGGAGGCTGCCCGTGCTGCTGGGGTGCGCAGGCCGCGCCGCGAGGCACTCGCTGGGTGGCCCAGCGGCCGGCGCGGGCGGTCTGGACGCCCACGAGATGGCCGCGCGGGCGCGCGAGGCCTTCCTCGCCAGGCGCCGGGCCATCGCGAGCCGCTAGAGCCCCGGCGGGCGCGGGCAGCCGCCTGGCCGCCCCTGTCCGGGCGCGCCCCGTGGCGTCTTTGCCGGTACGTGAGAGCGGAGCCCCGGACAGCCCAGCCGCGCGCCACCGGCGCCGCGCCTTCTTGGCTGCGTCGCCCCGCTCCCTCGGCCTCGGGCCCGCAGCCCGGCCGCGCATCCTCGGCACGGCGGGCCCGGGCACGGGCCGCGGTAGCCTGGCCTGCAGCGCCCCCTCGGACACACCTCGTGCCGGACACGGGGTCTTTGCAGAGACGGGGTGCGGAGTTCAGCTTGTTGTTCTCCGCTGCGCGGTCGGGCCGCCAGTCTCAGAGATCTCTCTCTCTCTCTCTCTCCTGTTCCGAGATCCCTTCGCCCCTCCACGCCCCCCACCCAGCATTCTCCTCTCCTCCAGAGGTGCACTCCGCACTCTTGACGTCGAACTCGCCGTGGCCTCCCCGCAAGTGGGGGGGCCGAGGGCGTGCCCGAGGCTGTGGATCGAAGGGCGCGGGAGGGGTTGTAAGGAGGGATGGCGTCGGGGAAGCGTTGGACTCTCGCGGGAGGCACTCGTCGAAGCCGGTCCCCGCGCCAGCGGTGGAGTGAGGAGGACATGCAGAGGGCCTTCCCTGCTCTTCCCCCGGGCCGTGGACCACCTGGCATACGTGCGGTAATCGTTTTTTCGGGCCGTGCATCGCACGCCTTGCGGAGCGTTCCGCTTGGCCTGGCACCCAGACCGACAGTTGCTCGTTATCGGCCTGGCCCCGGCAGGCCCTTTGCGATCCCCCTCAAACCTCCCGCCCTACAATCATGACGCTGAAATTAGGACCACTTGGGGCTCGGGAGGGGCCCTGGTTTTCGGGCCGTTCCTCAGATCCAGGTCGGGGAACCTATTTGTGCCAAGGCACGCCGCGGCCAGAGAAGCCCCTTCGTTTCTTATTTAGCGTTCCCATTGGTAGCGCAAGGACTGCAGTCACTCCTGCTTCCTCCCTCTTTCTCTTCCCCCCTCCCGCCTGCGGTCTGCTGCCGCCGAGCGCGCTGTCATCGTCTTCGCGGGTCTGGCCCGCGCCGTCGCGTGTTTTTTTATTCCGCAGAGGCAATAAGTGGAGGCCCATCAGCCCAGCTGCGCGCCACAAGCAACGACGCGTCTTTTTGGCTACAGACGATGGGCGAGTCTTTTGATCAGCTTTGAGCTCCGAGAGCTGACACTCGTTCAGCATCCGCGTTCGCTATTGAACCTTGGCCACAAGCCTGCGATACACATGAATGCTTTTCTGACACCTCTTGTACTGAAGGTCTCACAGCAGGGCGCGGACATTTCCTCACATCCTCAATGGGATTCTTGTTCTCTCTGGACTCCCGCGCCTGAGAACACTTCACCCCCGTCCTCCTTTCCTCCTTTCGCACTCACCATCACCATCAACATCACCATCAATCTCATCGTCATCGACATACTCTTTTCGCACGAATCATCGCCATTGCACCATCACCATCCACATCACCATCACCACCACTGCCATCATCATCATCATCATCACAACCATCATCATCACCATCACCATCGTCATCAGCATCCTCATCATCATCCTCATCCTCATCCTCATCCTTATCCTCATCCTCATCATCACCATCATCACCATCGTTCTCATCATCATCCGCACCACCATGATCATCAATATCACCATCATCATCATTCTAGTTCACATCATCATCACCATCATTATCATCATCACCATCCCCATGATCATGACCATCAGCAATATCGTCACAATCACCACAATCATCATCAAATATCGCAGCATCATCTTCATACTTCTCGGCATCATCATCATCGTCATGGTAATTGCCATCACCATCACCATCATCATCAGCATCACCATCGGCATCACCAGCATAGTTATCATAATTATCATGGTAATCATTATCTCCGTCATCATCATTATCATCATCACCATCATCATCATCATCATCACCAGTATTACCATCATCACGATGACGATGCTGATGTTGATGTTGTTGATGATGATGGTGATGACGATCATCATCGTCATCAACATCATCATGATCGTTTTCGTCATCATCATCACTATCATCATCAAAATTATCGGCATCGTTTTTATCATCATGACCAACATCAACGTCAACATCATCAGCATAAGCATCGCCATCGTTATCATCATCTTCATGACCATCATCACCATCGTCATCAGCATCGCCATCATAATCATCAACATCATCATCACCATCATCATCATCCTTATCATCATTGTCATAATCATCATCATTACCATCATCACCACCATGATCATAATCACATCACAATCACCATCACCATCAACATCTTCACCATCATCATCATCGTTATCATCATCGCCATGATCAGTACCACCTGCAATATCGTCACCACCACCACAATCATCACCATCATTATCATCATGATCACAACAATCATCAAAGCTCGCAGCATCATCTTAATGCTTACCGGTCGGCATCATCAGCATCATCGTCGTCATCGTCATTGCCATCACCATCACCATCATTTCCAGCATTACCATCACCATCCACATGATCATCATCGTTATCTTCATCATGGTAATCATCATCACCATCATCATCACTATCATCACTATCATCACCATCATCACCATCACCATCATCACCATGATGCTGATGCTGATGTTGATGATGCTAATGCCGATGATGCTCATCATCGTCATCAACAACATCATCATGATCATCATCATCATCATCATCATCATCACCGCCATCATCGAACGTATCGTCGTCGTCATCATCATGATCAACATCAGCGTCAACATCATCATCATCATCATCATCCAGCATCGTCATCGTTACCATCATCTTCATTATCATCACCATCGTCATCAGCATCACCATTATCATCATCAAGATCATCATCATAATTACCATCACCCTCACCATCATTATCATCATAATTTTCATCATCATCACCATCATCACCACTATACCCATCATCATCATAGACATAATCACCATCACCACCACCATCATCATATCATCACCACCAGCATCACCATCACCATCACCATCATCATCACCATCATCACCATCATCTCCATCATCACCGTCATCACTATCATCACCATCATCACCATCACCACCACCATCACTATCATAACCATCATCACCATCACCATCATCACCAACATTATCATCGTCCTCATCCTCATCCTCGTCCGCATCCTCATCCTCATCATCATCACCATCACCACCACCATCACTATCATAACCATCATCACCATCATCACCATCATCTCCATCATCACCGTTATCACTATCATCACCATCAGCACCATCACCACCACCATCACTATCATAACTATCATCACCATCATCACCATCATCACCATCATCACCATCATCACCATCATCACCATCATCGTCCTCATCCTCATCCTCGTCCTCATCCTCATCCTTGTCATCATCATCATCATCGTCATCATCATCATCATCACCATCATCTCCATCATCACCGTCATCGCTATCATCACCATCATCACCATCATCACCATCATCACCATCATCACCATCATCGTCCTCATCCTCATCCTCGTCCTCATCCTCATCCTCGTCATCATCATCATCACCATCATCGTCACCATCATCACCATCATCTCCATCATCACCGTCATCACTATCATCACCATCATCACCATCACCACCACCATCACTATCATAACCATCATCACCATCACCATCATCACCAACATTATCATCGTCCTCATCCTCATCCTCGTCCGCATCCTCATCCTCATCATCATCACCATCACCACCACCATCACTATCATAACCATCATCACCATCATCACCATCATCTCCATCATCACCGTTATCACTATCATCACCATCAGCACCATCACCACCACCATCACTATCATAACATCATCACATCATCATCACCATCATCACCATCATCACCATCATCACCATCATCGTCCTCATCCTCATCCTCGTCCTCATCCTCATCCTTGTCATCATCATCATCATCGTCATCATCATCATCACCATCATCTCCATCATCACCGTCATCGCTATCATCACCATCATCACCATCATCACCATCATCACCATCATCACCATCATCGTCCTCATCCTCATCCTCGTCCTCATCTTCATCCTCGTCATCATCATCATCACCATCATCGTCACCATCATCACCATCATCTCCATCATCACCGTCATCACAATCATCACCATCATCACCATCACCACCACCATCACTATCATAACCATCATCACCATCACCATCATCACCAACATTATCATCGTCCTCATCCTCATCCTCGTCCGCATCCTCATCCTCATCATCATCACCATCACCACCACCATCACTATCATAACCATCATCACCAGCATCACCATCATCTCCATCATCACCGTTATCACTATCATCACCATCATCACCATCACCACCACCATCACTATCATAACTATCACCATCATCACCATCACCATCATCACCATCATCACCATCATCACCATCATCGTCCTCATCCTCATCCTCGTCCTCATCCTCATCCTTGTCATCATCATCATCATCATCATCATCGTCATCATCATCATCACCATCATCTCCATCATCACCGTCATCACTACCATCACCATCATCACCATCACCACCACCATCACTATCATAACCATCATCACCATCACCATCACCACCATCATCACCATCATCGTCCTCATCCTCATCCTCGTCCGCATCCTCATCCTCATCATCATCACCATCATCATCATCATCATCATCATCATCATCATCATCATCATCATCATCATCACCTCGGCTTCGCCAGCGACATCGACGACTCATCCCGGGCCCCGCGCGCGGGCGCATGCAGCGCTGCGAGCGGGGGGGGCCCAGCCGCCGCCAGTCCAGGCCAGTCCAGCGGGGGGCCGTCGCTCTGCCGGCGCCGCTCTCGCGCGCTGGCCGGGGCCGTGGCGCTTTCTGGCTTGCCTCCTCCTCCTCCTCCTCCTCCTTCTCCTCCTCCTCCTCCTCCTCCTCCTCCTCCTGCTCCTGCTCCTCCTCCTCCTCCTCCTCCTCCTCCTCCTCCTCCTCCTCGACTCGCGCGGGCGCCGGCGGAGGCCCCGTGCGACGCCACAAAGGCCAGACGCCGAGCGCGCAGCGGCAGGGTGCGCAGCAAACAGCCTCCCTCAGGCGGCTGGGCGCCGCGTTCGCTCTCCCGAGGGCCACCTGCAGACTGCGGCGTGCGGCGAGGTGCTCCGCCGGCGCGCTGCGTACGCGTTGGCGTGCCCCAGGAGCGCCACGCGGCTGCGGGCTCACACCGGGGCCGTGCGCGGTTTCGAGGAAGAACTTCGCTCCGCAGGCGCCGTCGTTGACCTGGAACGGCGGGTGCTCGACCTTTACCGTACGCTGCCGGACCGCACGATCCGGGAGGCGGACATGGACCTCGTCGAGCAGTGGTGGCTGGACGTCTCCGTCCGGTCGCCCTTCAATCCTCTGCTGGCCGACGCTGGCCGCGCCCCGGGGCCGCCGCTGCATGTGGCGACCCAGCCAAGGCGACGCGCTACGGCGAGCAGGTGCGCAGCATCGCTGTCGATGTGGATGGCCGCCTCGGCGCCGGCGCTGCCGCGGCGCTCGCGGAGCTCGCGGCCGCTTCGCAGACGCACGGCCGCCTGCAGCGCGTTGGCCGCCGCGCCGTGGTGCCGCGTCGGGTCGCCGAGCGGCTCTGCACCATGGTGGTGCTGTAGGCGGAGGACGCCGCAATCGCCGCCCTCTGCTGTTAGCCCGCCGCCACCGCGAAACGCAGATTGCAGCGTGACCTCGGCCACCCGGAAGTGTCCACATCATCAGCATGATCAACATCATCGTCATCACCGTCATCGCTATCATCGCCGCCGCCATCATAATCATAATTATCGCCATCATCACCATCGCCATAACCAGTTTCATCTTGAGCACCGTCGTCATCGTCTTCGTCATTGTCATCCTCATCGTCATCATCATCGTCGTCGTCAGTATCGTCGTCGTTATCATGGCCATCATCGTTATCACCGTCGTCGTCACAATCATCCCGATTATCATCAAAGCCATCATCATTATCGTCGTCGTCATCATCATCGCGCACGCGCGCGCACGGTCACTCACACATCGTGTTGAAGAAATCTCGAGCGGGAGCTTTTTCCGTGAGTAAATCACGAGGAAGTCCCCAGTTGGAACCCTTCCCTCCCTATGGTGTCCCCGCATCCATGTTCGAATCCGGGCGTGGTTATCCAATCCTTGTGACCGTCGTCGCTTTTGGGTTCTGCAGGCGTGACTCTGGAGGGGATCTCGAACGGGAGCTTTGTCCGTGAGTGAATCGTGAGGAAGTCTTCGGTGAGAGCCCTTCCCTATGGTGTCCCCGCATCCATTTTCGAATCCGAGCGTGGTTATCCAATCATTGTAACCGTCGTCACTTCTGGGTTCCTCAGGTTTGAAATTGGAGGAAGTCTCGAGCGGGAGCCTCGCTTGTGAGTGAATCGCGAAGGAACTCTCGAACGGGAGTCCCTCCTCCTATGGGGTCTCTGCATCCGTGATCGAATCCGAACGGGTCATCCAACTTTTGTAATTGTCGTCACTTTTGGGTTGTTCAGGTTTGATTCTGGAGGAAGTCGTGAGCGGGACCTTGGTTTGTGAGTAAATCGCGAGGAGGTCTCGAGCGGAAGCTCTCCTCCTATCGGGTCTCCGCGTCCATGTTCGAATCCGAGCGGGTCATCGGCTTGCTGTAGCTGGCGAAATACGAGCGCTCCAAAAGGGCAGATCGTGGGGAAATTTCGATCGGGAGCCTCGGCTGTGAGTGATTCGCGAGGAAATGTCAAGCCGGGACCACGGGCGCACAGGGTGCAGAGGTCCCACAGGTCCAACAGGCAAAACAATAATTCATAGGGTCACGGTTCTCACAGGTCGCACGAGCCCAACATGTCCCCCGCATCCCACTCACAGGTCACAAGGTCCCGCAAGTTCCACATGTCTCACAAATCTCACCAGTACCACCGGTGGCACAAGTCGCACAGTTCCCACAGGTCCCACATGTGCAACAGGCTCCAAGGGTCCCACATGCCCTACAGGTCCCACAGGCCCCGCAGGTCCCACATGTCCCACGCGTCCTACATGGTTTGCAAGTCCCACGAAACCCACAGGTCCAATAAACCTGGCAGGTCGCGCAAGTTTCACGGGCGCCACAAATCTCGCAGGTCCTACAGGCCCCACAGGTCCAAGTTCCACGGGCTCCACTGGTCCCACATATCCCACAGCGCCCACAGGTGCCGCAGGTCCCACAGGTCTCACATTTCCCACAGACCCCACAGGTCGCACAGGCCCCGCAGGTCGCACAGGTAGCACAGGTCCCACATGCCGTGCAAGTCTCAAAAGCCCCACGGGCCCAACAGGTCTCAACATCCCACAGGTCGCATCTTGGTATCCTGGCATCCTGGCATCATCACCATCGTGACTCGTCAATGATGATGAGTTTCATGAGCACTAAGACAGTTATCATGTGGGGTCCTTTCGTCGCAGTGGTTCTTTCTGTGCTCAGGCCACCTTCCCGATGGCAGTCTTTAGGAGCTGGGGAGTTATCCAGATGTCTTCGGCGAGTCTCAACAACGTGCCAGTCCAGCATCGAGATGTGTCCAGGGTCGTGCCTGCTTGGTGCATGCGGCGGGTGGAGATGAGGCACCCTCAGGCGCGCCCTGTTTGGCCCAGACTTCCTGCGATCCCCACCCACCAACCTCTCGCCCCAACGATTCCATAACTGCCTCTCCCTCCCCCTTTTCCTCTCCCGCGGCGCCCCCTCGTCGGTCCTCGCGGGCCCGCGTGCTCTTGCAGCGCGAATAAGTGACCTTCCCGTCGGCCCGGCTGCCGCGAGCGGCGTCCGTCGGAGCCAGGGTCTTGCACCACAGAGGTGGAGCCGCCCCAGACAAGCAGAGGGTCCTCGTCACTCTTCCCTCTGCGCGTGGGCCCTCTGGCATCCCAGCTCGCAGCGCTGTGCCTGGCGGAGCCTCTGTCGCGGCCCTGGCGCCTTCACTGACGGAGCTTGCTGGCTGCCTGCGCAGCACGAGTAATGAGATGACAGAGAAGAGTACGAACATAGGTGATAATGCGAGAATATCAACAGCACTAACAATGACAATGATACTAAGACCGCTAATGAGAGTACTCCGGTGTTTGCCAGCGTGGGCCCTAAACAGTGTTGTGGTTTTCCAAAAGATGCGGTGCAGTTTAGGTGGTGCAATCAATGTGGTGCCATCTAGGTGGTGCACTTCATGTGAAGCAGTCGATGTCTTGCAAAGCAACGCGCAGCAAAGCAGCGCAGCGAATTGCAAAGCAATGCAAAGCAATGCAAAGCAATGCAAAGCAATGCAGAGCAGTGCAAAGCATCGCAACACAGCGCAATTCAATGCAGAGCAATGCAAAGCAACGCAACGCAACGCAAAGCAAAGCAGTGCAACGCAAAGCAAACCAATGCGGAGCAGTGCAACGCAACGCAATTTACAGCAATGCAGCGCAATGCACAGCAATGCAAAGCAATGCGCAGCAATGCAACGCAATGAAAAGCACGGTACAGCAATGTAACGCAGTGCAATGCAATGTAGAGCAATGCGCAGTCATGCAAATCAGCGCAACGTAATGCAACTCAATGCAACGCACTGCCAAGCAATGCAATGCAACGCAACTCACAGCAATGCAACGCAATGGAAAGCAATGCGAAGCAATGCCGAGCAATGGAAAGCAGTGTGTATCAACGGCAAGCGGCAACGCGAAGCCATGCAAGGCAACGGAAAGCCATGCAACGCAAAGCAATGCAACGCAAGGCAAAGCAATGCGCAGCACTGCAAAACGATGAGAAAAGCAGTGAGACGCATTGCAGCGCAGTGCAGTCCAATGCAGCGCAATGCACCAGGCCGGCCACAGCGACAACAAAACCGCCAGACTCACGGGCAGGCCCACAGCGACGGGTGGCGACGAAGGCGGCGACGAAGGCGGCGACGGCGACTACATGGTCGTCACACCGACGTGCAGTCCCAGTTTCTGAGAAAAGAAGCGAGACACCCGAAGCGCGAGCACTGCTTGGGGGAATTGATGCACATACACATGCACATGTGGATGACAATGGTCATGGTAGGGGAAACGAACATCATACGACTAACACCAGCAACGCGACCAGGTCTAAACATACGAATTGTAATACTACTGACGGTGAGACGGATTTGAACAAGACTAGGGATAACACTCATAAGCTAACCAAGACGAGGAAGAATTGCAACAGGCCTCAACGTGTGGCACCTCTTGTCTCTACTCCTCGGCGGGCTCTCACGGGGGCTGCCTGTGCCGTCTTGGGCCTGCCTTCGGTTCCTGTGCGACCCTCTTTGGACTCCTGGGGCCGTCCTGGGATGCTCTTGGGCTGTCCTGGTGCCGCCTGGGGCCGCCTAGGGCCCCTCTCGGCCGTCTGTGGAGTCTCTGGGGGCTGTTCTGGGCCGGCGGGCCTCTTGAGGCTCTCGTGGGGCTCTTTTGGTTTTCTTGCGGGCTCCTCCGAAGCCCTCTTGGAACCGTCTTGAGCCGAGAGGCGCGGGCACCGCGGAAGAATCAAAAGCCAAGCACAAGCTGTTGAGTGGGTTTGCTGTCCTCGAGGGCCGCGTGGCCTTCTCTCTCCTGTCTTGGAAGCCCCTTGGGGGCCGGCCCCTTTGTCGCCTGTTGGGGTTTTCTTGGGGGCTGTAGGGTGCCTCTCGAGGCACTGCTGGGCCATCGTGGCGGCCTTGGTGGCCATCCTCGGCCGTCTTGGAAGCCTGTGAGGGCCTAGGAGAGCTCCGGAGAGGGGACGGGCCGCTCAGGGAGCCTCGGGAGGGGGGTGGGCGGGTGCACGCATGTGGTTGTGGTGAGAGCGGGGGGGAACCACTCGACGACTTGCAGAAGCTCTGCCAGATAGCACTTGCCATCCCACCACGCGTCGACGTGTCAGGGGGCACGGTGGCGGAGCCGAACATGTGATTCAGAAGTTCGAAACAGCAGCGGCCGCAGTTCTCTCGCGCGGTGCCTGCTGGGCCTTGCTTGCGAATCTCACGCGCACCTGCGCCTCTCAAGGGGAGTAGGTGCCCCCGCCCAAGACGACTCCATCCCTCCCCTAAATCGGAGCTTGCTTTCACAACCGATTCAATCCTTCAACGATTTTAACACACCGGGAAGGAGGGCCCCAGCCACCGCCCTGATACTCGGCGCCATGCGCAGGGACTCCTTCGCCGCTGTTTCTGCCACCGCCCGCATGTGGCCGCCGCCGTCTCCAGGCTCAAGCGTGCACCAACGACCTAATCCTTTTCTGTGCGCGACCCCTTAGATTCTCAACAAAGAAACCCGACAATGGCGCAGTGTGGCGCTGTCATGCTCACTTTCATCTGTGGAGCCCAGCTCTGCCACGGCTCTCCGGGCAGCTTCCGCGGCTCCAGCGGCGGCCCCGCCTCGGGCCGCACGGTCTCGGCGAAGGACGTGGAGTCGAGCTTGGGGGCCTCCTTGGAGGCAGTCCTGCAGGGCAGCAGCGGCGACGCGGCACGTCGGCTGTCTCGGATCGAGTCCGCCATGTGGCAAACGTTCCAGGCGCTGCCCAAGAACGAGATGGGGCGCCTGGCGCCGCGAGCGGTGCGCCACATCGTGCACAGCTACTTCGCGAAGGAGCACGGCTGGATCATCAACGGGCTGGAGCCCCACGGCATGAGCGCGAACGTCTCCGAGGTGCACGAGGTGGACATCCTGCAGGACAAGGCCCCGGCGTTCGTGGAGGCCCTGCTCGAGTCCCGCCGCGCTGGCCGGGGGCTGTCCCTCGGCGACGTGGTGGCCATGGCGGCGGCCCTGGAGCGCCTCATCTTCGACGAGTCCCTCTCCCTGCTGCAGGTGGCCTACGCGCTCAACGGGCAGTCCGCCGCGGAGCGGCTGGGGGCCAGGGAGCTGCACGAGGTGCTGTCGTCCTACCTGATGATCTTCGAGATCGGCGTCCGGGTGAACGTCACAGACGTCCCGAGGCACCGCGCCATGAAGGACGCCGTGGCCAGCGCCGGAGGCAGCTGGCCGCTTCTCGTCGAGTTCGAGCAGGCGGCGGTACACAACTACGACTTCGAGAGCTACCACCGGACCAACCCATTCGTGGCGCGCCGGTACTCGTTCGGCGAGGCCTCTCGGGTGGTGGAGAGCCTGGCGCAGGACTATGGCAAGTGGCAGAACACCGAGTGCCGCCAGATGCGGCAGGAACTGGAGGAGCTGGACCCGGACGGCTCGGGGCGCGTGCCACTCCGGGCCTTCTACTCGCAGCCAGAGACGGCGGACTACCAGTTCCACGAGTCCGTCGACTACCTCCGGCAGATCGGCGCGCTGGATGAGGCCACGAGCAGCGTGCGCATCGCCAACTACATGGTGGGGCCCTCCAACTGCATCGCCAAGTCGACGTACTACTCGGTGTGCTGCCTGAGCGACTGCGAGGGCCTGCTGAACGAGCTGGAGGGCAAGATCCAGGCCCCCGCGGCCACCCCGGGCCGCATCATGTCGGAGGTCCGCAACCTCACCGCGTCCCCAGACATGCGCCTGCCCCCCGACGCCGCCGAGGCGAGGCTGCGCGACATCGCGGGCCGCAACGGCGGGGAGGTGCCCCTGCACGGCCGGCTCTTCGCCGAGTTCCTCCACAACGCCTTCCCCGCCGATTGCCCGTACCCGCACGTGGCCGAGGATGCGTCGGCCTTCGCTCCGGGTCGCTGGTCCTCTGGGAGGGCCACGGCGTCCGAGGAGGAGCGCAGGCAGCACGTCGATGCCGCGCCGGGCGACTGGGAGCGGGGGGAGCTGGGGGCGGCCACCACTACCTGGAGCGAGGAGGAGGTGCTGCCGGTGCTGGAGGCCCCGAGGCGCGCCCGCGGCGCCTGGAGCGGCGCCGCGCGCTCCGTGGCGCAGGCGGCGGCGGCCCTGGCGGTGCTGCGCATCGCCCTGTCCGGGTGGCGCGCCGCGCGGGGGGCGGCGAGCGGCGCGGGGAAGGACAAGGGCCTCGTCCTGCCTCTGCGCGTCTGAGCTCCGTGGAGCCCCTGGGCGCGGGGGGCCCCCCGGGACCTGGCGCTTTCGGGCGCCGCCGTCGTCATCGCTCGCAGCCCAGCTCAGCCTCGGCGTTCTCCGAGCTCGTCGTCGAGGGCGCGAGCAATGTCGCGAAGTAAAGGTCCTCGTCATGTCTTCCACTACATACCTTCGTTCCCCCTTCGTCTGGAGATTGTTCCCCATCCGACAGGTTGGGGTCGTTAGATTTTTAAAATAGACCTTCTGACCCGTCCACCCTGCATACCGCGGCCGCCAGATCCCCGGGTTCCCCCAGTGTTCTCGAGAGTCCCGCCTCGCGCCACTCTGCATACTGCCGCCGCCAGATCCCTAGGTCTCCCAAGAGTCCCCGAGTGTCCCGCCTAGCGCCACTCTGCATACCGCGGCCGCCAGACCCCCAAGTCCCCCGAGTGTTTCCGGGTGTCCCGCCTCGCGCCACTCTGCATACTGCGGCCGCCAGATCCCCAAGTCCCCCAAGTGTCCCCGAGTGTCCCGCCTCACGCCGACAAATCATTACAGGACAGAGCGGTATTATATAATAGCAGAACACAGTACCAACACTATACGCTAAGACAGACCATATCACAACACCACAGCACCTAACAGACTATAGCCGAGCATACCGTACCATACCATGACATACCATATCGTAACATAACACACCATGACAGAGCAGTGCATACCATGGCACAGTATCATAGCACATAGCAGTTCGTAACATAAAGCAATCATGCCATAAGTCATCAGCGCATAACTGAGCACACTCAAACATACCATGCCACAGCCTCACATAACATGATGCCACATATCATAGCACACCACATCATAACAACGCACGCTATGCATTATGGGAGCATGCACAACATACCAACACATTTCATATTGTATCATATCATGGTATAACATATAAACCATACCACAACATGACATAACACACCATACCATAACACATCATCGCAGTCGAGATATCATGACATATCGCATCGCAGCACAGATGGCACATCATAACATTCCATATAGCGGCTTCACATGTTACATCATAGCTCAGCGCACCATCGCATACCATTATACGCTATGACATCATGGATCATGCAGAACATCTCATACCATTACGCTGCATAGCATACCATAACACCAATCCACACCATGCCAGACCATTTCACAACATGGCATACCATGACATAACACACCGCACCGTAGCAGAGCATCAGAGCACATGCCACGTAATATTACATTCCATGATACATCATACCATGACAGAGCGCGGCATAACACAGTATATCATGTGTGTAGGATAGCACCAACACATACCACCGCACAACATTTCATATCATGTCAGAGCAGGACATACCAGGACACACCATGACAACGCATGCAATGACATCACGGAGCATACGGAGCATACACCACACATCATAACGTTTCAATCGTTCAGCGACTGGGATTCACGGGAGCAGAGCCTACCGTCATAGTCTCCAGCACCATGCGCAGTGCCGATTTTGCCGCTGCCATCTATGCCACCGCCCGCATGTGGCCGCCGCCGTCTCCAGGCTCAAGCGTGCACCAACGACCTAATCCTTTCCTGTGCGCGACCCCTTAGATTCTCAACAAAGAAACCCGACAATGGCGCACTGTGGCGCTGTCATGCTCGCTTTCATCTGTGGAGCCCAGCTCTGCCACGGCTCTCCGGGCAGCTTCCGCGGCTCCAGCGGCGGCCCCGCCTCGGGCCGCACGGTCTCGGCGAAGGACGTGGAGTCGAGCTTGGGGGCCTCCTTGGAGGCAGTCCTGCAGGGCAGCAGCGGCGACGCGGCACGTCGGCTGTCTCGGATCGAGTCTGCCATGTGGCAAACGTTCCAGGCGCTGCCCAAGAACGAGATGGGGCGCCTGGCGCCGCGAGCGGTGCGCCACATCGTGCACAGCTACTTCGCGAAGGAGCACGGCTGGATCATCAACGGGCTGGAGCCCCACGGCATGAGCGCGAACGTCTCCGAGGTGCACGAGGTGGACATCCTGCAGGACAAGGCCCCGGCGTTCGTGGAGGCCCTGCTCGAGTCCCGCCGCGCTGGCCGGGGGCTGTCCCTCGGCGACGTGGTGGCCATGGCGGCGGCCCTGGAGCGCCTCATCTTCGACGAGTCCCTCTCCCTGCTGCAGGTGGCCTACGCGCTCAACGGGCAGTCCGCCGCGGAGCGGCTGGGGGCCAGGGAGCTGCACGAGGTGCTGTCGTCCTACCTGATGATCTTCGAGATCGGCGTCCGGACGAACGTCACAGACGTCCCGAGGCACCGCGCCATGAAGGACGCCGTGGCCAGCGCCGGAGGCAGCTGGCCGCTTCTCGTCGAGTTCGAGCAGGCGGCGGTACACAACTACGACTTCGAGAGCTACCACCGGACCAACCCGTTCGTGGCGCGCCGCTACTCGTTCGGCGAGGCCTCTCGGGTGGTGGAGAGCCTGGCGCAGGACTATGGCAAGTGGCAGAACACCGAGTGCCGCCAGATGCGGCAGGAACTGGAGGAGCTGGACCCGGACGGCTCGGGGCGCGTGCCACTCCGGGCCTTCTACTCGCAGCCAGAGACGGCAGACTACCAGTTCCACGAGTCCGTCGACTACCTCCGGCAGATCGGCGCGCTGGACGAGGCCACGAGCAGCGTGCGCATCGCCAACTACATGGTGGGGCCCTCCAACTGCATCGCCAAGTCGACGTACTACTCGGTGTGCTGCCTGAGCGACTGCGAGGGCCTGCTGAACGAGCTGGAGGGCAAGATCCAGGCCCCCGCGGCCACCCCGGGCCGCATCATGTCGGAGGTCCGCAACCTCACCGCGTCCCCAGACATGCGCCTGCCCCCCGACGCCGCCGAGGCGAGGCTGCGCGACATCGCGGGCCGCAACGGCGGGGAGGTGCCCCTGCACGGCCGGCTCTTCGCCGAGTTCCTCCACAACGCCTTCCCCGCCGATTGCCCGTACCCGCACGTGGCCGAGGACGCGTCGGCCTTCGCTCCGGGTCGCTGGTCCTCTGGGAGGGCCGCGGCGTCCGAGGAGGAGCGCAGGCAGCACGTCGAGGCCGCGCCAGGCGACTGGGAGCGGGGGGAGCTGGGGGCGGCCACCACTTCCTGGAGCGAGGAGGAGGTGCTGCCGGTGCTGGAGGCCCCGAGGCGCGCCCGCGGCGCCTGGAGCGGCGCCGCGCGCTCCGTGGCGCAGGCGGCGGCGGCCCTGGCGGTGCTGCGCATCGCCCTGTCCGGGTGGCGCGCCGCGCGGGGGGCGGCGGGCGGCGCGGGGAAGGACAAGGGCCTCGTCCTGCCTCTGCGCGTCTGAGCTCCGTGGGGCCCCTGGGCGCGGGGGCCCCCCCCCAAGTCTGCGGCCAGTGGGTGCCGTCGTCGTCATCGCTCGCAGCCCCGCTCAGCGTTCTCCGAGCAACGGGCCCGACCAGTGCCGCGAATGAAGGGTCGGCGTCGCCGTCGTCGTCTTCGTTCCTGCTGCCAGTGCCGTCGCCACCGTCGCCTCCTCGCCTCCACTCCCACGCACAACGCTCCCGAGGAAGCACTGGGTGATCGTAGTGGCCTCCGGCCAGTGCCGCCGATCTGGGGCGCTTTTGATGCTATTGTTGGGATGGACGGTGACGACGACAACGGACGACCAACGGTCGACGAGTGGGATCATTACGACGACGACCGACGAACGGGTTAACGACGACCGTTGACGACGACGACGACGACGACGACGACGACGACGACGACGACGACGACGACGACGACGACGACGACGACGACGACGACGACGACGACGACGACGACGACGACGACGACGGACGACGACGACGACGACGACGACGACGACGACGACGACGACGACGACGACGACGACGACGACGACGACGACGACGACGACGACGACGACGACGACGACGACGACGACGACGACGACGACGACGACGACGACGACGACGACGACGACGACGACGACGACGACGACGACGATTGGGCAGTCTTGGGGTTCTCTTGGGCCGTCTTGGGGCCATTTTGGGAGCCTCTTTGGCCGTCTTGGGGCGATCTTGGGGGCCTCTGGGACCGTCTTGGAGCGTCGGGAAGCCAAAATGCGGGAAGGCCAGAATCCTTCCAAACTCATTGTAAAATTGATGATTTTGGCCTCTGCGGGTAATCTTCTGATGGCTCTTGGAGGCTTCGTGGAGCGTCTCGGCGGCCTCTTGGGCCGTCTGGAGGTCATCTTCGGCGTCTTGGAGCGCTCTTTGGGCGTCTCGGGGGCTTCTGGGGCCGTCTTGGGGGGTCTTGGAGCCCTCTTGGCCCGTCTCGGGGCCTTCGTGGGTCCGGAAAAGCCCTCCCCCCGGAAAGCGGATCACAGTTCGTCCCCCCCCACCCCCCCTTCCCCCCCTTCCCCGGCAGAGCCACCCTGCACCCCGGCCCCCCCCAGCAGAGCTGAAGCTGCTGAAGCTCAGGCTGTAGGCTGTAGGCTGTAGCTGAGACTTTTTCAAACACACGCGCCGGATCGGCGGATTTTTGGATACTTGTTCATGTTTGTGCAGTCATTGTGTTTCGATCTTTTTGGCTTGTCAGCTGGCTCCTGGAGGCTCCGTGGGAGCCTCGGCGGATCCTCGTGGGCGTGCTTTTTTGCTTCGGGAGTTTGGAAACCGCCTCGAAAAGTCTGCGCGGCCGTCTTAGGCTGGTCGTGGGCCGTTTTCGAGCCGTCTTGGGACAGTTTTGGGCCAATGTGATACTCAGAGGCGCTTCCCTGGAGTCCTGGGAGTCCCGGGGAGGGGGGCGATGCCTTGCGAAGTGCAAGAGAGCTGAGACTTGGTACTGGCACTGCCTTTCTCCTGGGGGTCTTCACATTGCCACGCAGAGAGTAGTCCGTGGGTAAATAGCTACGAGGGGCCTGGCGTAAAATTATCTGCTGCGCTGCGAGCATGGTGGGGCAGTGCGGCATGGCATCAGACTATCCGAAGATGTGCTTCAGACGTTATAGACAGCAGCGGCTGAAGCGCTTTCGCTTAGTGCCCGCAGACATTTGCGCGTGGGTCTCACACGCACCCGTGCCCCTCGGAGTGGTAGTTGGACGGCGCATCCTCGTGGACGTCCTCCCTCCTCTTCTGATCGAGGCTCGATTTCACAACCGATTCAATCGTTCAGCGACTGGGATTCACGAGAGCAGAGCCTACCGTCACAGTCTCCAGCACCATGCGCAGCGTCGTCTTTGCCGCTGCCATCTATGCCACCGCCCGCATGTGGCCGCCGCCGTCTCCAGGCTCAAGCGTGCACCAACGACCTAATCCTTTTCTGTGCGCGACCCTTAGATTCTCAACAAAGAAACCCGACAATGGCGCAGTGTGGCGCTGTCATGCTCGCTTTCATCTGTGGAGCCCAGCTCTGCCACGGCTCTCCGGGCAGCTTCCGCGGCTCCAGCGGCGGCCCCGCCTCGGGCCGCACGGTCTCGGCGAAGGACGTGGAGTCGAGCTTGGGGGCCTCCTTGGAGGCAGTCCTGCAGGGCAGCAGCGGCGACGCGGCACGTCGGCTGTCTCGGATCGAGTCCGCCATGTGGCAAACGTTCCAGGCGCTGCCCAAGAACGAGATGGGGCGCCTGGCGCCGCGAGCGGTGCGCCACATCGTGCACAGCTACTTCGCGAAGGAGCACGGCTGGATCATCAACGGGCTGGAGCCCCACGGCATGAGCGCGAACGTCTCCGAGGTGCACGAGGTGGACATCCTGCAGGACAAGGCCCCGGCGTTCGTGGAGGCCCTGCTCGAGTCCCGCCGCGCTGGCCGGGGGCTGTCCCTCGGCGACGTGGTGGCCATGGCGGCGGCCCTGGAGCGCCTCATCTTCGACGAGTCCCTCTCCCTGCTGCAGGTGGCCTACGCGCTCAACGGGCAGTCCGCCGCGGAGCGGCTGGGGGCCAGCGAGCTGCACGAGGTGCTGTCGTCCTACCTGATGATCTTCGAGATCGGCGTCCGGACGAACGTCACAGACGTCCCGAGGCACCGCGCCATGAAGGACGCCGTGGCCAGCGCCGGAGGCAGCTGGCCGCTTCTCGTCGAGTTCGAGCAGGCGGCGGTACACAACTACGACTTCGAGAGCTACCACCGGACCAACCCGTTCGTGGCGCGCCGCTACTCGTTCGGCGAGGCCTCTCGGGTGGTGGAGAGCCTGGCGCAGGACTATGGCAAGTGGCAGAACACCGAGTGCCGCCAGATGCGGCAGGAACTGGAGGAGCTGGACCCGGACGGCTCGGGGCGCGTGCCACTCCGGGCCTTCTACTCGCAGCCAGAGACGGCGGACTACCAGTTCCACGAGTCCGTCGACTACCTCCGGCAGATCGGCGCGCTGGATGAGGCCACGAGCAGCGTGCGCATCGCCAACTACATGGTGGGGCCCTCCAACTGCATCGCCAAGTCGACGTACTACTCGGTGTGCTGCCTGAGCGACTGCGAGGGCCTGCTGAACGAGCTGGAGGGCAAGATCCAGGCCCCCGCGGCCACCCCGGGCCGCATCATGTCGGAGGTTCCGCAACCTCACCGCGTCCCCAGACATGCGCCTGCCCCCCGACGCCGCCGAGGCGAGGCTGCGCGACATCGCGGGCCGCAACGGCGGGGAGGTGCCCCTGCACGGCCGGCTCTTCGCCGAGTTCCTCCACAACGCCTTCCCCGCCGATTGCCCGTACCCGCACGTGGCCGAGGACGCGTCGGCCTTCGCTCCGGGTCGCTGGTCCTCTGGGAGGGCCACGGCGTCCGAGGAGGAGCGCAGGCAGCACGTCGAGGCCGCGCCGGGCGACTGGGAGCGGGGGGAGCTGGGGGCGGCCACCACTTCCTGGAGCGAGGAGGAGGTGCTGCCGGTGCTGGAGGCCCCGAGGCGCGCCCGCGGCGCCTGGAGCGGCGCCGCGCGCTCCGTGGCGCAGGCGGCGGCGGCCCTGGCGGTGCTGCGCATCGCTCTGTCCGGGTGGCGCGCCGCGCGGGGGGCGGCGGGCGGCGCGGGGAAGGACAAGGGCCTCGTCCTGCCTCTGCGCGTCTGAGCTCCGTGGGGCCCCTGGGCGCGGGGGGCCCCCCCCAAGTCTGCGGCCAGTGGGTGCCGTCGTCGTCATCGCTCGCAGCCCCGCTCAGCGTTCTCCGAGCAACGGGCCCGACCAGTGCCGCGAATGAAGGGTCGGCGTCGCCGTCGTCGTCTTCGTTCCTGCTGCCAGTGCCGTCGCCACCGTCGCCTCCTCGCCTCCACTCCCACGCACAACGCTCCCGAGGAAGCACTGGGTGATTTTTGGATACTTGTTCATGCTTGTGCAATCATTGTGTGTGTGTTCGATCTTTTTGGCATGTCAGCTGGCTCCTGGAGGCTCTGTGGGAGCCTCGGCGGGTCCTTGTGGGCGTGCTTTCTTGCTTCGGGAGTTTGGAAACCGCCTCGAGCAGTCTGTGCGGCCGTCTTAGGCTGGTCGTGGGCCGTTTTCGGGCCGTCTTGGGACAGTTTTGGTCCATCGTGATACTCAGAGGCGCTTCCCTGGAGTCCTGGGAGTCCCAGGGAGGGGGGCGATGCCTTGCGACGTACAAGAGAGCTGAGACTTAGTACTGGCACTGCCTTTCCCTTGAGGGTCTTCACATTGCAATACAGAGAGTACAGTCAACCCGCATAGTAAGGATTGGCAACCTTCCCAAGGGTACCCTTATATCCTTGCCTCCTCGGTCTATCCTTGGCCGCTTTGGCTGGCCAACCTCGTTCGAAAAACGTTCACGTGGCACTCCAAGGCCCTTGCATCCTTACCGCGCATCCTTCTTATACGGGTTGACTGTAGTCCGTGGGTAAATAGCTACGAGGGGCCTGGCGTAAAGCTATCTGCTGCGCTGCGAGCATGGTGGGGCAGTGCGGCATGGCATCAGACTATCCGAAGATGTGCTTCAGACGTTAGAGGCAGCAGCGGCTGAAGCGCTTTCGCTTAGTGCCCGCAGACATTTGCGCGTGGGTCTCACACGCACCCGTGCCCCTCGGAGTGGTAGTTGGACGGCGCATCCTCGTGGACGTCCTCCCCCCCTCTTCTGATCGAGGCTCGATTTCACAACCGATTCAATCGTTCAGCGACTGGGATTCACGAGAGCAGAGCCTACCGTCACAGTCTCCAGCACCATGCGCAGCGTCGTCTTTGCCGCTGCCATCTATGCCACCGCCCGCATGTGGCCGCCGCCGTCTCCAGGCTCAAGCGTGCACCAACGACCTAATCCTTTTCTGTGCGCGACCCTTAGATTCTCAACAAAGAAACCCGACAATGGCGCAGTGTGGCGCTGTCATGCTCGCTTTCATCTGTGGAGCCCAGCTCTGCCACGGCTCTCCGGGCAGCTTCCGCGGCTCCAGCGGCGGCCCCGCCTCGGGCCGCACGGTCTCGGCGAAGGACGTGGAGTCGAGCTTGGGGGCCTCCTTGGAGGCAGTCCTGCAGGGCAGCAGCGGCGACGCGGCACGTCGGCTGTCTCGGATCGAGTCCGCCATGTGGCAAACGTTCCAGGCGCTGCCCAAGAACGAGATGGGGCGCCTGGCGCCGCGAGCGGTGCGCCACATCGTGCACAGCTACTTCGCGAAGGAGCACGGCTGGATCATCAACGGGCTGGAGCCCCACGGCATGAGCGCGAACGTCTCCGAGGTGCACGAGGTGGACATCCTGCAGGACAAGGCCCCGGCGTTTTGTGGAGGCCCTGCTCGAGTCCCGCCGCGCTGGCCGGGGGCTGTCCCTCGGCGACGTGGTGGCCATGGCGGCGGCCCTGGAGCGCCTCATCTTCGACGAGTCCCTCTCCCTGCTGCAGGTGGCCTACGCGCTCAACGGGCAGTCCGCCGCGGAGCGGCTGGGGGCCAGGGAGCTGCACGAGGTGCTGTCGTCCTACCTGATGATCTTCGAGATCGGCGTCCGGACGAACGTCACAGACGTCCCGAGGCACCGCGCCATGAAGGACGCCGTGGCCAGCGCCGGAGGCAGCTGGCCGCTTCTCGTCGAGTTCGAGCAGGCGGCGGTACACAACTACGACTTCGAGAGCTACCACCGGACCAACCCGTTCGTGGCGCGCCGCTACTCGTTCGGCGAGGCCTCTCGGGTGGTGGAGAGCCTGGCGCAGGACTATGGCAAGTGGCAGAACACCGAGTGCCGCCAGATGCGGCAGGAACTGGAGGAGCTGGACCCGGACGGCTCGGGGCGCGTGCCACTCCGGGCCTTCTACTCGCAGCCAGAGACGGCGGACTACCAGTTCCACGAGTCCGTCGACTACCTCCGGCAGATCGGCGCGCTGGATGAGGCCACGAGCAGCGTGCGCATCGCCAACTACATGGTGGGGCCCTCCAACTGCATCGCCAAGTCGACGTACTACTCGGTGTGCTGCCTGAGCGACTGCGAGGGCCTGCTGAACGAGCTGGAGGGCAAGATCCAGGCCCCCGCGGCCACCCCGGGCCGCATCATGTCGGAGGTCCGCAACCTCACCGCGTCCCCAGACATGCGCCTGCCCCCCGACGCCGCCGAGGCGAGGCTGCGCGACATCGCGGGCCGCAACGGCGGGGAGGTGCCCCTGCACGGCCGGCTCTTCGCCGAGTTCCTCCACAACGCCTTCCCCGCCGATTGCCCGTACCCGCACGTGGCCGAGGATGCGTCGGCCTTCGCTCCGGGTCGCTGGTCCTCTGGGAGGGCCACGGCGTCCGAGGAGGAGCGCAGGCAGCACGTCGAGGCCTCGCCGGGCGACTGGGAGCGGGGGGAGCTGGGGGCGGCCACCACTTCCTGGAGCGAGGAGGAGGTGCTGCCGGTGCTGGAGGCCCCGAGGCGCGCCCGCGGCGCCTGGAGCGGCGCCGCGCGCTCCGTGGCGCAGGCGGCGGCGGCCCTGGCGGTGCTGCGCATCGCTCTGTCCGGGTGGCGCGCCGCGCGGGGGGCGGCGGGCGGCGCGGGGAAGGACAAGGGCCTCGTCCTGCCTCTGCGCGTCTGAGCTCCGTGGGGCCCCTGGGCGCGGGGGCCCGCTGGACCCCCCAGCCTGCTGGCGGCGTCGTCGTGTCATCGACCTCGCCGTGCAATGGCATGCCGTGGCCTTTACAGCCCCTTTCGCCGCTGCACGAGCGTAAAAACGTAGTGCGCGCAATCGATTGTGCGTGCAGGCGTCGTTCGTTCAGTCGTGTGTGCATGCACGCCTTTGGACTGTACTGGCTTGCCGCTGTTACCGAGCATAATGGCGCCGAGGGGCCCCGAGGCGGCCCTGAGGTCGTCCAGGATGGCCCTCGGGGCGCCCTGCGAGGCGGTCTGAAGAAGGGGCCGGGCACGACCCGAGACCGTGCCACGGCGGGCTCCGAGAAGACTTGCGCCCAGAGAGCCTCGGAGGCGTCCCGCTGCGTGGTCCGATCTGGGCCTGTGCGCTCTGGGCCCCTTCCCAGGCATACAGATTGCGGTGGAAGGCCTTTCCTATGGGCCTGCCCAGAGGCCCTTCCCCCAGGCCTCCCCTGGGCCCCTGGGCCCTGCCCCAGGGTCTTTGGCAGGCCCCATGGCCCTAGGGTAGCCCCCCCCCCCCCGCGATCTACACCAGACCCTGTCGCGCCCTGTTTGGCAGCCCATCTCGAGAGCTCACCAAGAGAGCGGTTGGCCAGGGCCTCTAGAGGCCCAAACCTGTAACCTCGGAACGTGCTTCTGGGCCCGTGCTCGGCCGGGGACGCTCCAGAGCCGGCACTGCGCCGAGACGGGCCCGACGCCGTGCCCCCAAGGTGCAGAAACAGCAAGCGCTGCGGCTAGTTTCGCCGGTCGGGCTCGTCTGTCCGCTTGGAGCCGCAAATGGCGGCAGCGCGCGAGCGATCTACAGTCAAGATACGGTGGCAGTAACATTTGACTCCGCGTTTCCTTGCGGCAGCCTGCCCCCCCCTTTCGCGGACGGCCCGGGATGCCTCGGGATCGTC
>CAUYUJ010007601.1:37500-40000 GCA_963575745.1 Prorocentrum cordatum | reverse complement strand
GCCTTCTGTGGAGCTCCCTCTGGGGCCACGAAACGTGTGAGGGGTGTGCCGAATTGGGTGGCGGGGACGCAGGCAAACTCGGCCTTTCGGGCCTTCTGTGGAGCGCCACCTGGGGCCACGAAACGTGTGAGGGGTGTGCCGAATTGGGTGGCGGGGACGCATGCAAACTTGGCCTTTCGGGCCTTTGGTGGAGCTCCCTCTTGGGCCACGAAACGTGTGAGGGGTGTGCCGAATTGGGTGGCGGGGGCGCAGGCAAACTCGGCCTTTCGGGCCTTCTGTGGAGATCCCTCGGGGGCCACGAAACGTGTGAGGGGTGTGCCGAATTGGGCGGCGGGGACGCATTCAAACTCGGCCTTTCGGGCCTTCGGTGGAGCTTCCTCTGGGGCCACGAAGCGTGTGAGGGGTGTGCCGAATTGGGTGGCGGGGACGCAGGCAAACTCGGCCTTTTGGGCCTTCGGTGGAGCTCCCTTTGGGGCCACGAAACGTTTGAGGAGTGTGCCGAATTGGGTGGTGGGGACGCATGCAACCTCGGCCTTTTGGGCCTTCGGTGGGGCTCCCTCTGGGGCCACGAACCGTGTGAGGGGTGTGCCGACTTGGGTGGCGGGGATGCATGCAGACTCGGCCTTTTGAGCCTCTGGTAGAGCTCCCTCTGGGGCCACGAAACGTGTGAGGGGTGTGCCGAGTTGGGTGGCGGAGACGCATGCAGACTCGGACGTTTGGGCCTTCGTTGGGGCTCCCTCTGGGGCCACGAAGCGTGCGAGGGGCGTGCCGAATTCGGTGGCGCGGACGCATGCAACCTCGGCCTTTCGGGCTTTCTGTGGAGCTCCCTCTGGGGCCACGGATCGTGTGAGGGGTGTGCCGAATTGGGTGGCGGGGATGCATGCCCACTCGGCTTTTTCAGCCTCTGGTAGAGCTCCCTCTGGGGCCACGAAACGTGAAAGGGGTGTGCCGAATTGGGTGGCGGGGACGCATGCAGACTCGGCGGAGCCCCCTCTTGGGCCACGAAACGTGTGAGGGGTGTGCCGAATTGGATGGCGGGGATGCGTGCAACCGCTACCACTTTAGCCTTCGGTTGAGCTCCCTCTGGGGCCACGCAACGCTGTCCTGGGCGGCGTTGGCGCAGAGGGAGGAGCGGGAGGCGCGCGGGAGGAGAGGGGCCACGAGTCATGTGATGGGTTTGCCGAAATGGGTGAACATGTTGTAAAAGATGATGAAGTGATGATGATGATGCTGCTGATGATGATGATGCTGATGAGGATGAGGATGAGGCTGAGGATGATGACGTAAAGAGGAGGGGGAGGAGGAGGAGAGGAGAGGAGAGGAGAGGAACGCGGGGCGCTGCCTCTTCGAAACGAGGACCCAACACCACAGGATGGTTGGGGGAAAGAACCAGTGTGCGCGGCGCCAAGGCGAGAGCCACATTTTGAAAAGAAATCGCCCCCAATCCGTGAAACCCCTTTCATTGTCTATACGAGTGTACGCGGCGCTCAAGCGAAATCCACATTTTGGAAATGGGCCGCCCTCAATCCGTGGAGCTCTTGCATTTTTTAAACGACTGTACGCGGCGCTGAGGCGAGAGCCACATCGGGAACACGGGCCGCCCTCAATCCGTGAAGCTCTTGCATTGTTTGGAACGAATGTGCGCGGCGCGTAGGCGAAACCCACATTCTGAAAACGGCCCGCCCTCCATCTAGCATAATGTTGACAAAGTTTAAGCTTTAGGGTCAGAAATGGTGGGGAACTCTCATGCGACACGTCTGGCCCGCCCAAACACTGGTCGGGGGGTGCGACAGGGAGAAGCTGCTTATCAGGATACGGAATGGAGGAGGAGGAGGAGGGAGGAGGAGAGAGGAGGGAAGGAAGGAGGAGGGAGGGTAAGGGGGAGGGTGGGACGGGAAAGGAACCACGAGGAATGAGGCAGGAGGGAGGAGGGGGAGGAGGAGAAGGCGGGAGGAGAGAGGTCGGAGGAGGAGAAGGGGGAGGAGGGGGAGGAGGAGCAGGAGGGAGGAGCGAACGGAGGAGGAATGACGGAGGGAGGAAGGAGAGGGGGGGCGGAGAAGGACAAACACGAGGATGAGCGGGAGGGAGGAGGTGGGAGGAGGGAGAAGTGGAGGAGGAGGAGGAGGAGGAGGAGGATGGAGGACGGGGAGGAGCGGAGGGGGAGGAGGAGGGGGAGGAGGAGGAAGGAGGAGGAGGAGGAGGAGGAGAAGGAAGCGGAGGGGGGAAGACGAGGAGGAGGAATGAGAGGGGGATGAGGGATGAGGATGAGTATGAGGATGAGGAGTCGGATGAGTCTGATGTCGCTGATGATGATGTGGATGATGATGGTGATGATGATGATGTTAATGATGATGGTGCTGGTCATGACAATGCTGATGCTGACGAAGATTGCGATGGTTATGAGGATGATGCTTGTAATGATGATGATGCTGACGATGATGATTGTGATGATGCTCATGCTGGTTGTCGTGGTGATGCTGATGACGACGATGTTGCCGAC
>CAUYUJ010007601.1:0-32500 GCA_963575745.1 Prorocentrum cordatum | reverse complement strand
ATCATGTTGATAATGATACTGATGATGATGCTGGTGATGATGCTATGCTGCTGATGATGACAATGACGATGACGATACTGATGATCATGGTGATGATGATTATGACAATGACGATGGTGTTGACGAGGGTACAGTTATTGATGCTGATACTGATGCTGCGCCCGCTGATGATGTTGATGACGATGATGATGATGATGATGATGATGATGATGATGATGATGATGATGATGATGATTGTGCTGATGCTGTTGCTGCTGGCGATGATGACGCGGACACTGATGGTGACACGATTGATGACGATGATTATGATGATGTTGATGATGATGATGATGATGATGATGATGATGATGATGATGATGGGTGTTGAATGACGATGGTGATGATGATGATGATGATGATGATGATGATGAAGAAGAAGATGATTACGATGATGGTGATGCGGACAAGCATGAGGATGAGGATGGGGATAACGTTGGCGATGATGATGACGATTATGATGGTATGATGAAGATGGTGATGCTGGTGACGGTGGTGATGATGATGGTGATTGTGATGGTCATGGTTGCTGTGGTGGTGGTGATGATAGTGATGATGGTCATGCTGACGGTTGTGATGGCAGTGCTGATGTAGGTTGTGGTGGTGGTCGGAGCAACGGTGACGATGAGGGCGACGGCGACGATGATGGCGACGTTTGCGACAACGATTACGATTGCGAAGATGGTGATGCTAATGATGATGATGATGGTGATGATGATGGTGATGATGATGGTGATGGTGATGATGATGGTGATGGTGATGGTGTTGGCGATGATGGGATAGCGATCGTGATGGGGATGATGATGGTGGTGATGATGGTGGTGATGATGGTGATGATAGTGACGATGGAAGTGGTGGTGGTGGTGGTGTTGGTGGTAGCGATGTTGACGGTGAGGGCGACGGCGACGGTGACTTCGACGGTGACGACGACGATCACGGTGACAATGATGAAGATTGTGATCAGGATGGCGACGCTCGCGATGATGATTATGATGATGACGATGACGATGATGATGATGATGATGATGATGATGATGATGATGATGATGTTGATGCTGATGATGATCATGATGATGATGATGGTGATGACGGGGATTTGACGATTGCCATGTGGATTTGGATGATGCTGCTGCGGACGATTGTCCTGAGGACGATGATGATAATGACGATGTTGATGATGCTGACGATGCTGATGATGCTGGTGATGCTGATTGTGGTGGTGATGGTGATGATGGTAATGATGATGAGGACGACGACGACGATGATGATAATGACGATGGTGATGATGGTGATGATGCTGATGATGATGATGATGATGGTGATGGTGCTGATGATCATGATGATGGTAATGGTGATGGTGATGATAACGATGATGACGATGGTGATGATGACGATGATGATGACGACGAAGATACTGATGATGGTGATGGTGATGATGCTGATGATTGTGATGGTGATGGTAATGGTGATGATGACGCTGCTGCTGCTGCTGATGATGATGATGCTGCTGATGATGATGATGATGGCGATGATGATGATACTGATGCTGATAATGATGATGCTGATGATGGTGGTGATTATGATGATGGTGATGGTGCTGATGATGCTGCTGATCATGATGATGACACTGATGAGGAGGAGGAGGAGGAGGATACTTATTCAGGTGGTGATAGTGAAGGTCATGATTTGGTGATGGCGATATGATGGTGCTGGTCACGATGGGAAGCGAAGTAGGATGAACAGGAACACACCCGTCGTCATCTCCGCTCCTTCTCGTCCCCTGCTGGCGCACGTGCTCTTTCACTGTCTCTCCGGAGCTGCCGCTTCAACATGGAGGCCCCAGGGTACGGCCGGTGCCGCGGACCTTGCAAATAAAACAGCCCAGACACAGGAGGTGTAATGAGGCAAGCGAACATGCTTGAACAGGAGGTCGAAAATAGCAAATGTGGCCTTCGGCCCGTCCCGTCACTGAGCTTCTGCTGTGGACCGAAGGCTTCTTTGAGGCCTTGGTGTGGGACCTCTTGGGGCTTCTTTGGGGCTTGTTCGCGGTCTTGGGGGGCCATGCGGGGGGGGGGGGGGGAGTGCTCCTAGAGCCTCTCTTGGGGCCCTCTTGGGCCCTCTTGATCCCTGAAGATAGAAGGGGCGAGCTCTGAAGATAGAAGGGGGCGCTCTGAAGATCGAGGGGCGCTCTGAAGGTAGAAAGGGGCGAGCGTACAGACCCGGCTTGAACCACCACAACCACCACCACAATCACCACCGCGACAAACCACCATGACCACCATCACCGCCACCGCCACCACCTCCACCACCACAACCCACCACCACCACGACAAACCACCGCACCACCACCACAACCATCACCACCACCACCCCCACCACCCACCACCACCACCAGCGCCACCACCAGCAGCACCACCACCACCACCAACATCACAGCACACCACCACCACACACCACCACGCCACCACCACCAGCCACCACCACCACCACTACCACCACCACCACCGCCACCTCAACCTTCCACCACCACAACAAGCCACCAAGCAACAACCACCACCGCAGGCACCACCACCACCACCACAACCACAACCGCCCACCACCACCACCACAACAACCCACCACCACTACCACCGCCACCGCAATCTACCACGCCGCCACCACCATGACCGCCTTTACCACCGCCACCACTACCAGCAAGACAACCCACCACCACCACCACCACAAACCACCACACCACCACCGCAACTCCCGCCACCCAACCACCACCACCACCACCACCACAAGCACACCACCGCAAACCTCCACACCAGCACCACCACCGCCACCACCGCCACAACCACCACCACACCACCAGAACACCCTTCCATCACCACCGCCACCACAAACCACCAAACCACCACCGCCACCACCGCCACCACCAGTCCGTACTCCACAACCCACCACCGCCAAGACCACCGCCACCACCACCACAAACCACCACACCACAGCCACCACCATCACCGCCACCACCACCACCACAACCCACCACCACCACCACCGCCACCACAAACCACCACACCACCACCACAACTCACCACCACCACCGCCACCACCACCACCACAACAACCACCATCACCAACACCACCACCAACCACCACGCTACCACCACCACCTCAGAAAAGGCCCCCAGGGACGCCCAAGAGACGCCCAGGAGGCTTCACAAATGCCCTTCAGAGACCCCAGGAGGCCTCCGACGAGAACCCAGGAGGCATCCATTAGGACTCTGGCCAAAAATACATGGCACTGTGGCGGAGCGTCGTCGTCATCGTCGTCATCGTCGTCGCCGTCGTCCTCGTCGACGCTCCCCGCCGCCGCCGCCAGCCGCCGCAGGCGCCGACGCTGGCCCAGAAAAGGAAAACGTCGTCTTCATCGACGCTCCCTGCCGCCGCCGCCAGCCGCCACCGACGCCGGCACCGGCCCGATGAGAGCGAGGAGGAAGTGGGGGTCCAGTTCCACCCCCCCAAACGCCTACAGGACGCGTTTTTCATTCATGAATACATATTTTCACACATTCATATTTTCATACATACATACAGACATACACATGTTCATTCATACATCCGTGCATGCATGCATACATACGTTCATGCTTACATACATACATACATACATTCATACCATACAGAACATACATGCACGCTTGCAGGCCACAAGCCACAAGCCGCCGCCGCCAGCCGCCGCCGCCGCTTCGGCTTCCGACGCCGCCGCCGTCGTCGACACCAGGCCTGCAACTCGTTGAGAGATGCAGCTCGGGGGGTGGTCGCTGCTTTCCGCCTCTGGGGGCCCATCGCCCCAAGACCGTCAGAGACGACTCGGAATGAAAAGCCAGCCCAAAGAACAGGGTCGGGATTTCCGGGGGCCCGCATTGACAAACAAATTGCGCCCTTGCGGCGTAAGGCCCGAAACAGCTGTACACCGTGGCGAAGGAAAGGACATGTGAGCAGACTCCACGAGCGACGCAGCGGAACAACGGTATACGACGGACGACGACGGGAGATCACGGGAACATCAGGACACAGAGGGAGGCATTGGAGGACAACGGAAGACAGCAGGGGACAACGGATGACACCGGTACACAACAGGAAGCCGCAGGAAACCGTGGGAGAGACCACGGGAGACCACGGGAGACCACGGGAGACCACGGGAGACAACGGGAGACGGGGGCAGACAGCACGGGGGACAAGGGGAGATCAAGGGGGACAGCGGGAGGCAACGGGGCGCCGTGGCGCCCGACCGGTTCCAGATCACGGTGCCCCCGTATTCCCTTCCTGCCACGATGTGTGTATATTCCCCGATCTCGTTGAGCGCGTTCCATTACTCGCAAAGTGCCTGCTCGCAAACGTCAGAAAACACGGGGCCTGCATCGACGTAATTTATCGCAAATCCCAGCATCCGTGCCATTTGCGAGTATTGACCTTGCGAGTAATGGAACGCGCTCGTCTACAATCAGTGTTTGCACTGAAAGGGTCCTAGCGGAAACCGGAAGATTTAGCGAGAGTTCCCTGCCGATGTTGGTAGCAGGCTAGGTTCCCGGGTTCCCGGTGATTGGTTCCCGGGTTCCCGGTGATTGGTTCCGGGCCGGTTCCCGGTCGATCTTCTCATTGACAACCATCCACACATTGGGTTTTTTCTTTGGTGTAATATATATATATATATATATATATACACACCACGTTTATCCATATATGCAAACAAACACACATGTGTATATATACATACATACATGTGTGGATGTACGCATGTGTACTTGTTACACATATATTTGTCAATTTATATATATATATATATATAGTATATGTTATGTTTTGCATGTATTAAAATGTATCTATATGTACATCGTTTCATTTGTATGTATTATGTATATGGATATGTTATAGGATAGTATATGTATTATGTATATGTTATGTAAGTAATCTGTAATTATGTATCTGTATATGTATGCTGTATATGGTATATGTATATGTATATGTGTATTAATAGGTATATATACTATATATATTTATATATATTATATATATATCCTTGGGGTAGGCCTGGGGTCCACAAACAGGTGCCCCGACCCCCCATGGGAGGACGGGGCGGCCGGGGAGGTCCAAAATAGTCCAGGAGGGCCTCCAGAGGCTCCCAAGACGGCCCAAGCGGGCCCCGAGTTGCCGAAAGACCGCTCCAGGACGCCCAAGATAGGCCCAAGACGGCCCGAGAGGCCCCCCAAGGCACTCCACGACGCTTCAAGACGCCTCTCCAGAGCGCTTCAAGAGGCCGAAGCCGTTATGTTTACGAAGGTTTTGAAACGATATTGGCCTTCCAGCCGTTTCGGCTGTCCGACGTTCCAAGACGGCTCCCAAGCACCCTAAGTCAGCCTTCCGACGGCTCTCGAGGCTCCCAGGTGGCCTCCAAGAGACCCCACGAGAGGTCCGAGAGGCGTCCCGGGACGGCCCGAGGAGGCATACATTGTAGAATTTCAGTGTTTTTCTTTTTGTTGAAGTCTTTGGTTTCTCGCGTTTTCGAGCTTCGAGTTTCCAATGGTCCAAGAGCGCCGAAGAGGCTTCAAGACCGCCCCAAGACCACCCAAGAGACCCTCAGGACGGCCCCAAGACGGGCCAAGAAGGCTCCAAGACTGCCGAAGAGGCGCCCAGGACAGATCCAGACAACCTCAGAACAGGCCCAAGATGGGCCCAAGAGCGAGAGCAGGAGGCTTCCAGAGACCTCTGGAGGCCTCCGGGACCACCCAGAGTCCCCCAAGACACCCCCGATCCCGGAGAGGCCCAAAAAGACCCCGACGAGGTTCCAAGAACATCCCAAGAGAGCTGCGAGAGCCGTCCCGAGAGAGCCCAAAGAGGGTAACATCGATGATTTCCCATGGTTTTTCACATGTTTTTCGCCTTCTCACGTTTTCCCGCTTCCAGCCCTCAAAGATAGAGGATTTTGAAAAAAGGATAATTCCAAGAATTTCTTTTTCTTTTGTTCAAAGTGGAACTCCTACTCGGGGGTCCTACACATCCCCTGACATCTGGCCTGTACCGCGCCTCCCGGCTTCCTGGGGAGACCCCAAGGCGCCGAAGGACAGCCAGTGACGACCCCAAGAAGCTCCCAGAACGTAAAGAACGGCCCAGGACGCTCCCAAGCAGTCCCAAACACGCTCCCAGGAGGCCTCCAAAAAGGCCCCAAGAGAGGTCTGAGAGGCACCCTGGGAAAGCCCGACGAGGCCCAAGTTGCCGATCTGGATTGTTTTTCTATGCTCTCGGCTCTCCACGCGTCCTCGAGCTTCCAGCGGTCCAAGACCCGCGCACGAGGCCCCGGCGCCCGGGGCCCGGCCGCGCAGAGGGGCCTCTGAGGACCAGGGTTTCCCAGACCGCTCCCAGAGCACCCCGGAGTGGCCGTGGAGCCCGGAGCACCCCGGAGGGGCCGTGGAGCCCCCAGACGGCCCCAGAGAGCTCCAAGACGCTCCCAGAAGCGGGACTTCGACGAGCCCCGCCAAGACAGCCCAGAGAGCCCGAACGTGGCCCCAGATGGGTCCAGACCGGACCCCAAGACCGCTCCAAGACCGCCGAAGAGGCCTCCAACAGAGCCCCAAGACTGCCCCAGGGAGCCCGAAAATTGCCCCGGACGAGCCTCAGACGGCCCAAGAACGCGGCCCAAAGTGGGCCCCAGAGCGGGAGCGGGTGGCCCCAGAGCGCTCGAAGCTGGACCTGATGGCCCCAACGTGGCCCCAGATGGACCCAACACTGCCAATACACAGCCGAAGAGCCCTCCAAGAGGCCCCAGGGGAGCTCCGAGAGGCGTAACGCGAGAGCCCGAAGAGGCTCATCTCGAACGTTTTCCGCTTTCTCGCGTTCTCGAGCTTCCAACGCTCGAACACGGCCGAAGACGCCCCCAAGATGCCCCGAGACCGCCGAAGAGGCCCCAAGAAGAGCTCCAAGACGGCGCAGGGGAGCCTGAATACTACTCCAGATTTCGTAATAAAGGGAGGGGGGTCTCATTTCGGGGGGGGGTCTCTTCCAGGCTATCTTGGAGGGCCTGGGGGGGTCTGGGGACGATGTTTTGGAGGGTTCTCCCACGGGGGGGTCTGAAATGGCTTGTCTTGGAGGGTCCAGACCCCCTCCCTTTTATTACGAAATCTGGAGTAACTGCCCAGGAGCAGTCCAAGACTGCCCAGAGAGCCCCAGGACAGGCCCAAGCTGAGCCACAGAGCGGCAGCGGGAGGCCCAAGAGGCCAAGAGGCCTCCAAGAGGGCTCCAGGGAGCGTCGAGAGACGCCCCGAGAGGCCCACATCATTGATTTGCATTGGTTTGTTCAATGTTTTCCGCTTTCTCGCGTTCTCGAGCTTCCAATGCTCGAAGACCTCGAAGACGGCAGGAGACGCCCCCAAGACCGCCCCGAGACCGCCGATGAGGCACCCAAAAGGGCCCCAAGACGGCCCCAGGGAACCCGAAAATAGTCCAGGAGGAGCCCCAGACGGCCCAAGGGAACCCCAGGACAGGCCCAAGCTGGGCCACAGAGCGGGAGTGGGAGGCCCCAGAGCGCTCCAAGACTGCCCAGATGGCCTGGGCCTCCCCCCTCCGTCCCTCCTTCCCGCCCGCCCCCTCCCCTTGCCTACATTCCCTCCTCTCTCCTCTTCCTCTCCTCACCCCGTAGCTTTCGTGCTCCTCCCTCTCCTTGGACGGCCCCGCCAGAGCGCCAGAGAGGCCCTGCCAAAATCGTCGTCGTGACCACACCGGCGCTTACAGCGGCACCCGTGCCTCACCTGCGACTAGAAACTAAGCGCGCGCGTAGCGCGCGTGGTTCTAGTATATATATATATATATATATATATATATATATATATATATATGAGTTGGGCCCCTGGGCGGTGCCTGTCGTCTCCACGGGGTGTGCAGGGCGCCCCCGGGAGCGTCGGAAGCGTCCCGGAGCGCCCCTGGGACCGCCAGGAACAGTTCGAGACCGCCCAAGACGGCCCGCAAACGCTCCAAGACGCGCATAGATAGCCTCAGGAATGGCCTGGAAGCCCCAAGAGGCCTCTTGGGCCCATGAGGCCCAAGAGGCTTCCCAAGAGAGCCCCGACATGCCCAAATCGTTGATTTGTATTGTGTTTTTCGAGGTTTTTGGCTTTCTCGCTTTTTCGGGGCTCCGACGCTCCAAGACCGTCCAAAAGTCTCCCAACACCGCTCCAAAACGGCCGAAGAAGCCCCCAAGACCGCCCCAAGACGGCCCAAGAGACCCCCCAAATCGTCCCAAGACGGCCCAGGAGAGCCCCAAGATGGCCCAGGAGCCGCCCAAGACGGTTCCAGGAGAGCCCCGACAGGGCTTCAAGATTGCCTAAACGAGCCCAGCGGTCCCCAACTTTGACCGTCGGGTGGGTGTAAGTGCGGTAAGAGCGTTGTATATCCGATGAAATAGTTTCAACGAAGATGTATGTAGGTTCATGCTAGTTGACCTCACATATTCAACATATATATAACATATCGAACTTCGCCGTCATCTACTTAACGTTTTGGTAGATACGTATCTTCAACAACATACCATCCATACTACTCACAGAACCATCCATCTTATTCACTGAGCTATCGGGTACCACTGCCAAACTATATCGATACATGCACCTCAACAGATCCAACTTAGTAGCTAAGTCTGCTAAGTCGGTGTGGGCTGTCCGATTCGGTTAACCCGACATTTGCATAACTTTCTATGTTTTTCATGTTTGTTCTTGATATTGCTACGCTTCGGGGAAAAACAACGAAAAAAACGTTTTAACAACTACAACACGGCAGTTTTTCAGGACAAGGCGCCGCAGGTCGACGCGCCGAGCCGCCCTCAGGACGCCTGCGGGGCGCGGAGGGGAAGGGGGGAGAGGGAGAGGGGGGGGATCAACTATTCTTCAAACTGCCTCCCCTCGGCGGCCATCACCGCCTCCCCTCTCCTCTCCTCGTTGTCGGCGGCCAGCCCGCCCCCGCTCCCTCCTGCCGCCTTCCCTCCCCGAGCCCGCCTTCCTTCTTCGGCGGCGTATCCGCCCCTCCCCCCTGCGCCTCTCTATTGAAGGGCGGCGCATCCGCCAGCGGCATATCCGCTCTCGCATGCGCTCGTTGTTTTTCTTTTTCACGTGATGGCGAGCACATAGCCGTCGTCCTGTAGTCGCCGATAAGCCGCCCAGGCTGGCGGGATCAGCTCGGCGGGCATCACGGCGACGTCGCCGCGCGGCCGCCACAGGGACGCGCCTGGGCATGGCGCGCGCGCCCATTCCAGGGTCTCCACCAGCAGGTAGCTGGCGGCGCCAGCCTGCACGCAGCAATGCACGATGCACGCCTCGCCGTCGCCCAGGGGAAAATCCTGAGGGCAGCAACGCCTCGATTTTTTGGGGGGGCACGCGCATGTGCACCCCTAAATACCAAGGTTGGTTGCGCCGTCTGTCCTGGCTGCCGTGCATCTGGCCGTCGATCGACGCCTCTCTGCTGGTCCACGTTTCAGTCCTGCGGAGGGTTTCCTCCTCCTCCTCCTCCTCCTCCTCCTCCTCCTCCTGGCGGCAAGCCGCCTCGGCGGCAGACCGCCTTCCCCTCTCCCAGCCCATCTTCCTCCACAAAGGGCATGCAAGGTTGCGCCCCGAGTGCCCGAACGTACTGTCCAGCTCTGGCGTGCGCCGCGCTTTGGCGCGGGAGCGCGGCGCCTCCTTCGCTTCCTCCAGGAAGCAGGCGAGCATCGCCGTCAAGGCCGACAGCTCGAAATCCGCAGGGTTGTCGATCTCCTGCGACCTGGGCCGAAGCAGGTTGTGCTTCCGCTCGAGCACGAAGGCGTCCAACCAGATGCCGTCCTCCGCGGGCTGGTCGGGGACGTGCCACAAATAATGGTGCTTCGGCTTGATCAGGGCTGGCCCTCGCGCGGCTTTGTGCATCGCCAAGGAAATCGAAACGGCCTTGTTCCAGACAGCTATCGAATTCGGCACGGCGCCGGTCCTCAGGACGTAGCCGAACCGCCTGCCACCTGAGCGCTCGAGGATGCGCGCGGGCCGACGCGGTGCGTCCTCGAACGCGCAGGCCAGCGTTTGCGTTTAAGCTGCGGCCGCATGTCCTTTTGCCCTGCATGTGCAATTCGAGCAACTTCGCCATCGCCTCGAACGACCGCGCCGCAGCGTTCGCCGCGCCGCTGGGACGCAGCTCTGTGTGCACCCAATGACGAATCAAAGGGGGCACGGCCAAGCAATCCGACGCCTTGCCCACGAAGTGCGACGCCTTGCAGGTCGCTTTCTTCCGAGCCACGCTGAACAGAAACGCTGGTGGTTTCCTGCCGCGTCTGCCAGTCCGCCACGCCGAGCAGCGATCCCGCCGCGTTCCCCACGCGTCGGGGGTGACATCCCTCACCGCCTTGAGGAGCGCAAAGATTTCGACCTGCGAGGTCCCGCCGCTGGCCAGCATGGTATGCATGGGGTCCCTCGCGCATGTGCTCGGCGGAGCCGCCGTCCGCAACGCCTGGCACGCCACCAGGGAACGGTCATCCAGAGTGATGCCCATTGCCGTCTCCTTTGGGGGCCGGGACATCAGAAGGGAAGGGGGGGGGGGGGCATCAGAAGGGGATCGATGGACATGTTTTCCTTCCTGGCTCCAGTCTCTCGACATTCGCTCTGGTTGTCGTGTCCCGCAGCGACGCCAAATCATCATATTGCTGCAAAAACTCGCCTGACGACAGCGGGTCAAAGCGCGACGAGTCAGCGCACCAGAGAGGCACGAGGTAATCATCGTCGTCGTAGCCTGCAAGACATTCCGCCTGATCCAGCACAACGTTCTTGCATTGCAAGCACGGTCTCAGACCTGCAGCGCCCTTGGTGCAGAATGTCTCTTTTCCAGCCGCCTCGTCTGCAATCAAGCGGTGGAACTTGGCGAAAAGTGCGCGCCGCCGATTGGCGCACCGTGCTCCGACAGACTCTCTGGCCCCAGGAACAGCGCGCGAAGCAATGCCCGCGCCGCGGCCGAGCCGCCGATGCTCTTCTTCACGACGACGCGCAAGGTGCCGATCGGCAGCCACGCAACCTCCTTCTGCAAGAAGGATCCGAACTCGAGGAAACTCGCATACACCGCGAGCTGATTCCGACGATTATCTATCTTCAAGGCGTTGCCCACGCCAATGTCGTCGTAGTACAGCAAAAGCCTCCACGGCCGATCGCGCGACACAGGGAAACGGCGCATCGCTTCCCAAAACATTGAACTCCAGAGAGGGCAGTCCGACAGGAGCCTCGGCATCAGCCGATGCGGCAGCGCCACGCTCCATCGGAAAGGCGTGCCGATCTTGGGCTGCAGCCGCACTGCGCTGATGAGATCGGCCACGGATGCCGTCTGCGATCGCTGCATGGCCCGAGCGCTCACGTCTATAGCATCGCCCGCGTCGTCGCCATGGCCAAGCGCAGTCGCGATTCGCTCGAGCAAAGCCGCGGACACGCCGCGCAGGGCCAGACACTGTTGCAGTCGAGCCCGCTGCTCCACCTGCTTGTCCACCTGCAGGGCGCGTTTCCCCATTGCGCCGACGCCCGCGCGCGGGAGGGGCGGGGGCGGGGGGCAGCGCGAGGCCCAGTGCGGTTGAGAAAAACGAATTGCAGCCAGAGAGACGGAAGTGGAGGCGGGAATGGATCGCGGGGCGGAGTAGCCGCCGAAGGGCATGGCGGCGTAGCCGCCTGAAGGGTCGGGAGGGGCGGCGTAGCCGCCGAAGAGCGTGGGGGCGAGGGGGCATGGGGGGAGGGGGGAGGGGGGAAGGGGGTGGGTGGGGGAGATTGCGGAGGCGCGAAGTGAGCGTAGCAACGGAGCTTGCAAGGGAGATTTCTTTTTCTCGCACGCAGTCGTTTAGAGCCAAGCTCGGGTTTCAAGCTCGGAGACGGGCGCGGCTGGCGGCTCTTAGTGCGGGTGCGCGTGCTGCCTCCAACTCCTCATCCCCCTCCTCCTCCTCTCCTCATCCTCCCTCCTCTTCCTCCTCATCCTCCTCTATCGGCCCAGCTCCGATCGCCGCTCAGCTCTCCTGGTGCGGCTGGCGGCAGAAGTGCCGAATATTGCCTGGGATGTCCTTCACCGTCTTCTTCGACATCTCAAGCATCATCTTGCCCTTCTCCTCGGCGCGGCGCGCCTCCTCCATCATCTGCCGCGCCTGGTCGACGAGCATCTGGCCCTTCTCTCCAACGGCGCGTGCATGGCGGCAACGATTGCGCCACTCGATGAACCGCGCCACCATGGTCGCCCAGCTCCAAGCACTGCCATCCGTCGCGATGAGCTCGAAGTCATCGACGTCGTACTTGCCCGCGATGCTCGCCATAGCGGCGCAAGACCGCGAAGGGGGCACGACCTCGAGCGGCTCCCCTTGAGCCACAAAGACTACGGATGAGGGGTGGGACGGTGGCAGATCATGTCATTGGGAAACGCGAGAGAACGGTGCGAGCGCGATGGGCAGCAAAGGCGGCATCTCCGCCAAATGAAGGCAAGGTGGCATGTCCGGCAAGGGCTTGCGGGAGTGGAAAGGCGGCATCCCCGCCAAACGAAGGGCTGCGGTGGTAACGAGTGGGATGGCGATGACAACGAAGAAATGTTTTTCAACAGCAATAACAATTGTACGAAATCACACACCTCGCCATGAGCGGCCCAACTGCCGCCCCTGCCAAGGAGCTGCTTCGCCTCTGTTTCGTCTCCGACCTCCAACCGATGGGATTCCCAACGGTGTCGCTGGCCTTCGCGAGCCACAGGTCGCGCGGTAGGATCTCGAGCAGGACGCGCTCGAGCAGGAGGGAGTTATGCAAGCGTTTCGCCTCGCCAAGTGAGGCATCGGAGCGCGATGAGCAGCAAAGGCGGCATCTCCGCCACATGAGGGCAAGGCGGCATGTCCGCCAAGGGCTTGCGAGAGTGGAAAGGCGGCATCCCCGCCAAACGAAGAAATGTTGTTTCACCAACGATAGCAGTTGTACGAAATCACACACCTCGTCATGAGCGGCCCAACTGCCGCCCCTGCCGAGGAGCTGCTTCGCCTTTGCTTCGTCTCCGACCTCCAATCGATGGGGTTCCCGACGGTGTCGCCGGCCTTCGCGAGCCACAGCTCGCGCGGTAGGATCTCGAGCAGGACGCGCTCGAGCAGGAGGGAGTTATGCAAGCGTTTCGCCTCGCCAAGTGAGGCATCGGAGCGCGATGAGCAGCAAAGGCGGCATCTCCGCCAAATGAAGGCAAGGCGGCATGTCCGCCAAGGGCTTGCGAGAGTGGAAAGGCGGCATCCCCGCCAAACGAAGAAATGTTGTTTCACCAACAATAGCAGTTGTACGAAATCACACACCTCGTCATGAGCGGTCCAACTGCCGCTCCTGCTCACGAGCGGCCCAGCGGCCGCGGCTTATTCGGGTCCTACTCCACCTGCCAGGGCACCTTTTTCAGGCCGTACTTCATGAGGTACTGGGCCACCATGGGGCGCTGCTGTGCTTCTGCGCCTCCTTGAGCATCCCCGCGATGGCCCTCGCCGCCGAGCTCGCATCCTTCTGGATGCTGATGGCCTCGTCCTGCGTGATCGTCAACGCCGCGCCGCTGTGCGCGCGCTTCTGCGCCACCGCCTTCATGACTGCCACGGACTTCCTCGCCGCCTTCGCGTTCTTCACAGCCCATGACGGCACCTTGTCCGCCTTCTCATGCTCGAGGTACCCGCCCAGCTCTGTCTCGAGCCTCGTTGCGGTGCCGATCCACTTCAGCGCCAGGTTCTTCTCCTGCGTCTCCTTCTTGGCCTGCTCGGCCTTCTCCCTCGCCTCCTGCCGCCTCCGCTCCTTCTCGGCGTCCTTATCCCTGCGGAGCCTTCGGGGTTGTCCGAAACTGGCAACACTTCGAGCCGAGCGAAATCAATAAGCCGATCCGAACCTGAAGAGTTGAACGGAAACCGAAACGAATGCGAAGCCCAGGCGACACCCCTGCGTTGAAGCCCCAAACGGCCTGCTCTTGCTCCTGTCCTTGCTCTTGCCGCGGCTCTTGCTCCTGCCCTTGCGGCGGCTCTTGCTCCTGTCGCGGTCGCCGCGCGAGCGGCTCCTGCTGCGGTTGGCGTCGCGACGTCTGTCGCGGCGTCTGCTCCTGCTGTCGCGCCTGCCCCTGCTGTCGCGCCTGCTCATGCTGCGCCTCCTCCTCCTGCGGCTGTCAGACTTGCGCCTGCGGCGCCGCCTGGATCTGGACATGTCGCTCTCGTCGCTTCTGTCGCCCTTGTCGCCGCCGTGCTCTGCGACGCCCGTCGAGGCCGCTGCCCGCGGGCCGCTCTGCGTCGCCTGCGCCCTCTTATCGGTGCACAGCTCGTTGCGCACTGCGGCCTCCGCTGTCTCGCCCCAGGCCGCCTCCAATTGCGGCCTGTACGTCCACTCCCCGAGATCAGGGTTCCACCTCTTGTCCTGCACATTATCTGCGATCTTTTTCGCGTCGAGGCCGTCGTGCGCCCACTTCCTCAGCGAAAGGTACTTGCCACCCTTGCGGACGCGCTCCTCCTCCATCCGTTGGACAGTGATTGAGCTGACCACGAAGGCTTCTATGCGATCGAGGTTCGACAGCCCAGGATCTTCTGCCAGATCCTTGTAGAACTGCTGCTTGAACTCACTCTTCATTTTGCCGAAACACTTTGGCGGCCACTGCCCGAACCTCCGAGAAAGGCGCACCCCGTTCGCGTTGCGCGCGTCGCACTGGTAAGTCGACTGACCCTTCGCTCTGATCCTGTAGTTGCACTCCTTTGCCGTGCGACAGCAGCGGTTGCAACGCGCGATGCTATCCCCGATGCCATGCACATCCACGAACTCCCCTACGTGGGGAGCGCCTGCTGGCGGATCGTCCTGAGCTGCCTCCTCCTCCTCCGCCAGCGGCGCTGCCGCCTCGGGCGAGCGCTCTTCATTCGTATGTGCAGCATCGGGCGAGTGCCTCTCAACCTTGGCTACCACGCCCTGCGGTGGAGCCTCTTCCTCCTCAAACTCACGCTTGGCACTCTCAAGCTCATCCTGTTTGACGCCGAGCTCGGAACCAATCTCGTCGCCGCGCTCCTCGGAGCCCGATGCCGCCTCTGACGCTGCGTCGTCCGGCTCTGGTGGCAAAGCCGCTGCGCCCTGAGGAGGCAGTTCTTCGGCGGGAGCTGCGGCTGACGCAGCTTTGCGAGCCGTCCTCCTCGACGCTGCGGGGTGCTTACCTTTCCCCTTGCCTTTGCTCTTCCCGCGCGCCTTCGGCGGCCCTGCATCGGTCAATGCGAGCGGCGGCGCAAGCTGTCCAGGCAGTGCCATCTGCGTCCCCGATGGCTTAGCTTTCCCACGGGGCTTCGCTGCGGGCGCCTTGGTCATCGCTCCCTTATTTTTTCGGCCTGGCTGCTCCGAGCATCACTGCCAGAGAATGCTGCTGGTGATCTTCAGCGGGCGGCGTCCCCGCCATGGCGGCGCGACCGCCGTGGCGCGCGAGAAGCCGCGCGTCGCGCGCGGCCGCGCGCTGTCGAGAGAACTGCTGCCAAGATGAGATGGACGCGAAGCGATGACGAAGAGAACGCGCGGTAAGTGAGGCGGGATAGCCGCCAGCGGACTAGCCGCTTCAAAGGTGGAGGGGGGGGGTGGAGGGAGGTATGAAGGGGGCGGCATATCCGCCAGCGGACTCGCCGCTTGAGAGGGTGCAGGGGTGCGGCGAGAGAGGCGGATTGGCCGCCAGCGGACTTGCCGCTCGAAGCGTGGCGGACGCACGAGGTGATACGGATACTGAATTGAATTGCGCGTAACATGACAACCACACACAATTGACATCATGTTATCATATGTTATCATATGTTATCAGGCGTGTGATAACACCATGCTAACACCTGATAACACTTGATAACATGTTATCAGGTGCTATCAGGTGTTATCAGGTGTTAGCAGGCGCGTGATAACATCTGCTAACATATGATAACATCCAACGTTTTTTTGCCACATGCATGGCGGCGGCGTAGCGGCACGTCCGCCGAGTTAGTTAAGCGGAGCAGCAGGGGCGGAGCGGCGCCCTGCGCTACCGACCGCGGACGGCGCCGCGCGCTTCAAACCGCTGCCTGAGCGGCAGCGAAGAGACGGGCGAGCGCGGAAGCGAGGCGCGCTGCCTGAGCGGCAGCGAAGAGACGGGCGAGCGCGCGCGAACGGGGCGCGCTGCCTGAGCGTCATCATATGCAAGGCGATGGGGGGGTGGGCGGACATGGCGATGCAGCGCATCCAAAAACTAGCCGCACTCATTCTTATGCGGGTGCAGTTTTCTCTATCCAACCCTTTTGCCAAATCCCATCCAACCGCCCACCTGTCTTATCCGCCAAAGTTCCCTCACCTTCCTCCCGCTCCGCTCGTCCACTCGCCCCCGTATCGCCTTGCATTGGGGGGCGGCTACTCGGCCGCCTGCGTGGCCAAAATTCACCTCGGCGTGGCGGCCTTCACGAATTGAGTGCGGATGGAGTGTGTGGGGTGTCCTAATTTGTTCTGACACAGGGGTGTGGATTGAAATTGCGTTGGAGGAGTGGGAGGGGGGCGTGTAGGGCCGACGCGTCGCGCCGCCTGCGCGAATGAGGCTACTGATGCTGAGGCGACACCAGCGCTGCCAGCCGTGCACCTGCACCTACGAGGTCGCGGCGCGCACCAGCCAGCTCGCGAGCACGTCCTCGCACTCGGCGATGCATTGCTCCTCTTGGCGGAAAGCGTTCACCGCGCGCTCCGCTATCTGGGCGCGCATCTGCGTCGCAGTACGCGCGCGGCGCAACGAGTCGAGCACAGCCTGGCACTGGGTGCCGTTGAGCACCGCGATGCTATCGGGCGACATCTGGCTGGCCAACGCCGTGGACATCCTCATGTCCGCCGTGGCGGACGAAGCTGCGCCTGACGATCCGCTGCCCTCCGAGAGCGCGTCCTTCAGCTGGCGCGAGCGCTCCGCGCGGGATTGTGGAGGAGCTGGCGCCAGCTCGACCTTGGGCGCCCCCTTGCGCCTTTTGGCGGAGCCCCGGTTGGCCTTCTCATCCTCCCATTGGCGCCGCTCCGCGAGGTCGACTTCCCCAGAGTCGGGAACGACTGCGAGAGCAGCTGCCTCCGCTTCTTCCTCGCTCAAGTCGTGGTACGGCGACGCGCGAAGGTGGTTCACCAGCTTGTTCCTGGCCGCCTCCTCTGTCTCTCCCTGGAACCACTTGCCGCCCCTTTTGCAGCTGCTGCTCTGTGGGCACTTGAAGCCGAACATGATGGACTTCTCGCCCTGCTGGCCTGCCATGGCAGCGACGCCGCCGAGCCGCGAGCCGCGGCTAGCACAGAAGCCGCTGGGCCGCGAGCCTGTGCGCGCCTAGATTCGGGCAGATACAGCGTCCCAACAACAAAAACATACCTGTGTAAGAGGCGCGGTGGCATCAAATTTCGGGATGCCAGCAGGCGGCGGCGGCGGCGGTTTAGCCGCCAATGGAGGGCTCAGGGCGGCGTGGCCGCCAAGGGAGGCCTCAGGGCGGTTTAGCCGCCAATGGGTGGCTCAGGGAAGGATTTTTTTCCAACCGCATAGAACAAACCCGGTGCGCCGATGCTCTTATCTGAACGGCTGTTGTCCGCCAGGCGGGGAGAGGCGGCGCGTCCGCCAACGAGATAGATCGGCAACGAAGAGAGGGGAGGAGAGATGAGATGAGACGAGGCGGGGAGAGGCGGCGCGTCATGACGCGTCAGCGCGGATAGCTGCAACTATCCGCGCTCGAATTACGGAAGCTATGCACCTCAGCCCGCCTGCAGGTCCACACGATCACCCTACAAGAAGACATCTGGGCGGGCGGGCGGGCGCGGCTTCGCTGGCGGTGGTGTCATCTTGCTTGTCGGCTGCAGCCGACTCCCTGCCCTCGGCTGCACCATGCTGGGCTTCCCTGCTGGCGGCTGCATGGTCTTCGGCGGCGGCGGTCGGCTGCAGCCGACTCCCTGCCCTCGGCTGCACCATGCTGGGCTTCCCTGCTGGCGGCTGCATGGTCTTCGGCGGCGGCGGCCCCATGGCCTTCCGCGGCGGAGGCGGAACTGGAGGGTTCATCTTGCCAGTCCTCCACGGCGCCTGCTGAGGCATCGTCTTGGGCAAGTTCGGCGCCTTGGGCTCCCGCGGCATCAGCTGAGGCTTGGGGACGTGCGCCTCGCGCGCCCGCGGCGCTGCCTTGCTGCCGTGCAGCTTCGCGTGCATCTCGCGCTTTGCGCCACCTCGGTTCCCCCAGCGCTTCGCATTGGCGCGCCGCGCCTGGCCCTGCCACGTCTGCGGCCCGCCCATGGCGGGGCCAGGCGGGCCGCGGTCGCGGAACTTCTTGTAGTCGTACTTCATCTGGTACTCCTTGAGCACGGCGAGCACGTTCTCCGACCGCCAGTCGATGGGATCCCCAACGGGGTCGCTCAGCCAGGCTCGCAGCTGCGTCCTGAACGCCTCCGCAGCGCTGGGAGGCGCCTCCACCGCCTCGGGGGGCTCCTCCACCGCAGGCGTCGCGCCCCGCATGTGCGACGCGAGCTCCTGCGCGAGAGCCGAGGGCGGGGTGGCGCGGAAAGGCCGCTGCCGCGGGTCCCGCGGCGGCGACGTCGGCCCCCGCCTGCGCGGCGGCGTCGTCGGTGCCCGCGGCGCGCGCGGGCTGCGCGATCGCGCTGGCTGCGCCGCCAACGCGGGCGCGCTGGCTGGCTGACTGCCGCTGGCGGAGGAAGACCGATCCCCTGCGTTGTTGTCCACGCCCGCAAGGTCGGAGAGCAACTGCATCGCTGGCCCGAACATCTCCTGCGCCGAATCGCCAAAACAGTTCGACCGAGAGCGGCCGGCCAGTTTCGCGCGCGATGCGCGCGTCCCTGGCGACCGCACGCGGGGCCACTTGTTTTTTGTGTATTTTTTCCTTTTTTTTTTTTTTCTTTTTGTTTTTTGTTTTTTTTATTGTTTTTTTTTGTTTTTTTTTTTTTTTTTTTTTTTTTGTTTTTTTTTTGTTTATTCTTTTTTTTTTTTTTTGTTTTTTTTTTTTTTTTTCTTTTTTTTTTTTTTTTTTTGTCTTTTTTTTTTTTTTTTTTTTTTTTTTTTTTTTTTTGTTTTTTTTTTTGTTTTTGTTTTTTTCTTTTTTTTTTTTTCTGTTTTTTTTTTTTTTTTTTTTTTTTTTTTTTCTTTTTTTTTTTTTTTTTTTTTTTTTTTTTTTTTTTGTTTTTTTTTTTGTTTTTTTTTTTTTGTTTTTTTTTGTTTTGTTTTTTTTGTTTTTTTTTGTTGTTTTTTTGTTTTGGCGATGCAGCTGCCTCCAACGCGTCGAACGCGCTGCCGCTGTCTGCCATGGCCGCGGCCGCAGCGCGAGGCGCCGGGCGCGACGCGGTGGCTGCGGCGCAGCCTCGGCGCGCGGGCCCCAGCCCCCGCGTCGGCGCGAAAGGGGGGGGGCCGACCCCGCGCGAGCTCGCGGGCACCCGCGGGCCGCGGGCTTGAACCGAAATATAATCGGACGCGGAAGCGAGACTTCGGGGGGAGGGGGAGGGGGTTGCCCATGGACCCATTGAAGTCTTGGAGCTCCTCGAGCCCTCGGGAGCCTCTCAGAAGGGCCCCGCTGGTTCTTGCGACGGGGTCTCGGGGGAGGGGGCAGAGTGAGGGCGGCATTGGGCACCGGAAATATAAGTGAACCGACGCCCCTTTGAATGCGCAGGTCTTGGTTCACTTGTTTTCGTCGTTAAAAGGGCGGTGGCAACGTCAGTGCCTTCGCGCGCGCCCAGGCCATTCTGGGTGAACGCCTTCGCCGTTCGAGCAGTGGGCGTCTCCCCGACGTCAGTTGGCGTGGGATCCAGTGCCTGACAGCGGAGAGGGGGGCGCAGGGACGCGGCGCGGGGGCGCGGAGTGGGCCGAGTAGGGGAGGGGGGCGGCGGCATGTCCGCCTGAAGGGCGGAGGAGCGCAAAGGGGTGGGGCGGGGGCGGCATGTCCGCCACGAGTTGGAAGGCGAGAAGGCTGCGCTACAAGGCGGCATATCCGCCACGAGGCGGCATATCCGCCACGACCTTTTTGTTATCCCGAGGCCGCCCCGTTGGCCGGGAGAGTTGAAGAGTCGTAGCGCGAATTACTCGCCGCGCGCCCTGGCGGCGAGCTCCTTCTTGACCAGCTCCTCCGCCTCCGCGATGGCCCTGGCCTCGGAGCGATCGGGCGCAGCGAGACAGCAGGGGGCGGAGGGGGCGTCGAGGCAGGGGCGAAAATGAAGAGAGCGCGGAGGAGGGCGTCGAGAAGGGCGTCGGTGAGAATCTGGCCTTGTCGGCCTCATCGCCCGCGATGTACTCCAGGCTGACGTTGCTGCCAGGGACGCCGACCCTGCCGCTGCGGAACTGCACCTGGGGGCGGAGCAACGATGAACAGTCGCCTGAAAGGCGGCGGGCGCGCAAACTGCGACCCCAGCGGGGCTGCTGGGAATCGCCGCGCGCGCCCGACGCCTCATCGGTGGGAGGTTCAACCCCGCTCGCCAAGTTGCGCGCGGTCTGCATCTCCCACCTCGGCTTCGCCCACTTGCGCTGCTTGTCCTTCCCAGCCGCGCCGTCCGTCTTCTTGCCCGTGGGGAGCGGCGTCTTCTTAGCCACGTTGCCCGTGGCAGGCGGCGTCGTCTTCTTTGCCGCGTTGTCTTTGCCAGGCGGCGTCGTCTTCTTAGCAGCATTGCCCGTGGCAAGCGTGGGGGCCTTCACCGCCTCGGCGTTCTTTTTCGTCTTGACCGCCTTCGTCCTATTATCCATGGCCGCGACCATGGCCAGAGCCGCCTCCGTCGGGGTCTTCTTCAGAGAGCCTGCGGCGATGCCGACCTTCTCAGCCTTGGGCGGCGGCGTCACGGCGACGATGCCGAAGTCGGAGTCGGAGTCGAGCTCGATCGGCAGCTCATGCTTCTTCTGCTTCTTCGCCGCGCGGCTCTTGCTGATCGAGGCCGTCTGGGCGGCGGCGGTGCTCAATAACGGCTGACAGTCGGCGGGTTTGCCGCCGTCGTGTGCCGCCAGCTGCTGCGTCGACGGCGCATCCGAACCCCCCGCCGCCATCGAAAGCTGGTGGTTCGAACCTGCTCGTTCTTGCAACGGCTCCTGCGGCTGCTGCGTCTGCGAGCGGTCGATCAGCTGGATGGCTGGGTTGGGCCAGCGGCCGCCGCTGCGCGAAAGCCCCACCTGAAATCAGGCGGATCACCGCCGAACGAAAATATTCCCCCCCCCCATCCCCCTAGGGGGATGGGGGGGGGGGAATATTTCACAACACGCCCTCCATCCAGGCATCCAGAAACGTACCCCGCGCCGATCCAGGAACCCACCCCTCGACCCAATACCAGGTGTCCCGCGGGGGAATGCGTTCTGTTATTCCCCGTGGAGCCGTCGGCCAGCGCCCAGAGAACGAATCGGCCGCCGCGATGGGGAGGTGCTGCTGAGGAGAGCCGCCGCCTGGGCCGTGGGATGGCTGCAGCCCGCCGCGGGCGGGCGCAGGCGCGGGCAGCGCGAGGTGGCCGCTCTTCTTCCCTGCACGGAGATTAATCAGCTTCGCAATCGTCACCATCTCGACGGGATTTATCTGCGGCGCCGTCGCTCCAACACCTGGCGGGAAGGCGTCGACGTACGTGATGGGGCACTGAGACTGGAGCCTCCCAGGCGTGATGGGGAGAGCCTGGATGCCATCCCTGGGCGGCGGCATCGTCGCCGCGAGATTCTTGAACGAGGATTTCACTGTGGCCAGATATGACTGCAACAGCCCCCTCGTGATCTCGCCCGTCTCCACGCCTGTCTGCTTGCACGCCAGCAACAAGAATGCTGCCATATTGGCGGCCGTCGGGCAGCTCGGATGCCTCAAGCCAAGCGCCCCGAGGTGCTCTGAGAACGCCGCCATCTTGGCAGTGAAGCCCGAATGCGGCGAGAGCACGAACTCCCACAACTGAGGCGTCAGAAATTCAATGAACCCCTCGTAGTTCTGGAGCTTCCCCCCCTGCAGGCTGCCCGACGACAGAGCCTGCAAGAAGTCTCCCAGCTCGGACTGCGCCCACCCCACGCCGCCGCCCAAAGCAGCAAACTGCGCACTCTGGAGCTGCGACCAGCGCTGGGACGTCGCCGCCTGGATGCAGGCAGGAAGGTGCTCCGTCGCACTGCCGCGCGCTACGAACGCCGCCCGCGCCTCCTCCAGACGGCCTCGAAGGATGCCCTCCATGGCAGCGATGCGGCGCGACCGCGCGCCGAGCGGAGCGCGCGACTCCCCGCGCGCGCACGCCGCCCGAAGCCCTCGGAGGAGGGCTCGCCAAAAACGGCTCGAGCCAATGCGCGTGCGACGGACATATCCTACTCCTGATATTCCTGCTGCTCCTCCTCCTCTTCCCCCTCCTCCTCCTCCTCCTCCCCCTCCTCCCCCTCCTCCTCCTCCTCCTCCTCCTCCTCCTCCTCCTCCGCCTCTTCCTCCTCTCCCTCCTCTTCCTCCTCTTCCTGGGTGAGGGGGTGCGCAGGGGGGAGAGGGTGTCGAAGGGGGGATGGGGGAGGGGGTGCCGAAGGGTGCGCGGGGGGGAAGAAGAGAGCTATGGGGGAGGGTGAAGTGAAGGAGAGGCCAGGGAGGGGGGGGGGAGGGGGGTGGGCGGCTTGCCGCCGAGGGGGTGGAGGGAGGCGGCAAAGCAAGCCGCCGATAGGGCGGGGGGGGGGGGGGGAAGGCGGTTTCCGCCATTAGGAGGAGAAGGCGGCTTTGCCGCCAGAGGAGGAGAAGGCGGTTTGCCGCCAGAAGGGGTAGGCGGTTTGCCGCCAGAGGAGGAGAAGGCGGTTTGCCGCCAGAAGGGGTAGGCGGTTTGCCGCCAGAGGAGGAGAAAGCGGTTTGCCGCCAGAAGGGCGGTTTGCCGCCACGGAAGGGGGAGAAGGCGGATTGCCGCCATGGGGGGGGGGGGGGGAAGGCGGCTTACCGCCGACGGAGGACGAGGCGACGGAGGAGAAGGCGGTGCGCCGCCGAAGGAAAGGGGGGATAAGGGAGGGCCGAAGACACATGGATAAACATTTTCCTCCTTCCCTCCCCCTCCCCGCGGGCATGCGCGCAGCCCGCGGCGCCGCGGCCGCGAGGTACAGTAAGTACCTGCGGCGCCTCGGTTCTGAACAACTGAACAACCGCAACGGAAATTCAATTGATTTCAAAAACAGTTAAGAATAAAAAATACGCAAACGATTATCAACAACACGAATATGTTCAGCCCCGTCGACTTAGCAGAGATATATAACTTAGTATATTACTTACATCTACACTTACAAACACCATAAGTGTTGCATATGCACACATGAGATGCGCGATCAACAAGTGTACGTTCTATGGCTTAACTAAGATTATGTAAGATGAACGCTTTTACCGCACTTACAGCCACCCGACGATCAAAGAAGAGGGCCCCGCCAGGCCCCAAGAGGCCCCGAAGAGGCCCCCAATAGCCTCCCCGGAGGCCCCCAGAGGCCCCCAAGAGGCCCAAACATTGCCCTGAGCGCGCCCCAAGACGCCTCCAGAAGAGCCCAACAGGCCTCCGAGAGGCCCCCAAGAGGCCCAGTGGAGGCCCTCAGGAGGTCGTCCCCATCATGTTCCCGGAAGGCGGTCCGGGAACATGATTCCGCTCCTTGGAGGAGTTTTCTGCGCTTTCCAAGGCGCCTTCCGAGGCGCCTTGGACGACGTACGTATGTTTATATAGATTGTCCTCCTCCTGTGTGCACAATCCTACATGTCTTGCGTATGTGTATATATATATATATATATATATATATATATATACATGTGTAGATAAACAAAGAGGCCCACTGGAGGCCCTCAGGAGGTCGTCCCCGTCATGTTCCCGGAAGGCGGTCCGGGAACATGATTCCGCGCCTTGGAGGAGTATCCTGTGCTTTCCGAGGCGCCTTCCGAAGCGCCATGGACGACGTACGTATGTTTCTATAGATTGTCCTTCTCTTGTGTACACACTCCTACATGTCTTACGTATGGGCCTCTTTCTCTATATATATATAACCATACGCCACAACATGATAAATATATATATATATATATATAATATATTATATAGACATACATAGGTAATAAATTATCATATATTATATATATTATATATATTATATATATATATATGTGTATACACCCAAAAATGGCCCTGAGCGCGCCCCAAGACGCCTCCAGGAGAGCCCAACAGGCCTCCGAGAGGCCCCCAAGAGGCCCACTGGAGGCCCTCAGGAGGTCGTCCCCATCATGTTCCCGGAAGGCGGTCCGGGAACATGATTCCGCTCCTTGGAGGAGTTTTGTGCGCTTTCCGAGGCGCCTTCCGAGGCGCCTTGGACGACGTACGTATGTTTCTATCGATTGTCCTCCTCCTGTATTCCGCGCCTTTGAGGAGTATTCTGTGCTTTCCGAGGCGCCTTCCGAGGCGCCTTGGACGGAGTACGTATGTTTCTATAGATTGTCCTTCACTTATGTACACAGTCCTACATGTCTTACGTATGGGCCTCTCTCTCTCTCTCTCTCTCTCTTTATATATATATATACACATACGCACACACACACACTTTTATATACATATATATATATATATATATATATATATGTGTGTGTGTGTACCCCTCCCCGAAGCCCTCCCGAGTCGTGCCACTTCCTTCCACGCATTTCAAACTCTTCCCCATATATAGAGGCCCCCAAGATGCCCAACAATGGCCCTGAGCGCGCCCCAAGAGGCCTCCCGGAGAGCCCAACAGGCCTCCGAGAGGCCCCCAAGAGGCCCACTGGAGGCCCTCAGAAGGTCGTCCCCGTCATGTTCCCGGAAGGCGGTCCGGGAACATGATTCCGCGCCTTGGAGGAGTTTTCTGCGCTTTCCGAGGCGCCTTCCGAGGCGCCTTGGACAACGTACCTATGTTTATATAGATTGCTTTCTCCTGTGTACACAGTCCTACATGTCTTACGTATGGGTCTATACATTAATACATCTATATATATATATATATATAGATATATATATATGTATATATACAGGCCTCCAAGAGGCCCCCAAGAGGGCCACGGGAGGCCCTCAGAAGGTCGTCCCCGTCATGTTCCCGGAAGGCGGTCCGGGAACATGATTCCGCGCCTTGGAGGAGTATTCTGCGCTTTCCGAGGCGCCTTCCGAGGCGCCATGGACGACGTACTATGTTTCTATATATTGTCCTTCTCTTGTGTACACAATCCTACATGCCTTACGTATGGGCTGCTCTCTCTCTCTCTCTCTCTCTCTCTCTCTCTATACACACACACATATCTATATAATATATTTATATGATCTCTATATATATATATATATACCCCTCCCCCAAGCCCTCCCAAGCCGTGCCACTTCGTTCCACGTATTTCAAACTCTTCCCCATATATAGAGGCCCCCAAGATGCCCAACAATGGCCCTGAGCGCGCCCCAAGACGCCTCCAGGAGAGCCCCACAGGCCTCCGAGAGGCCCCCAAGAGGGCCACGGGAGGCCCTCATAAGGTTGTCCCCATCATGTTCCTGGAAGGCGGTCCGGGAACATGATTCCGCGTCTTGGAGGAGTATTCTGCGCTTTCCGAGGCGCCTTCCGAGGCGTCTTCGACGACGTACCTGTGTTTATATAGATGGTCCTTTTCCTGTGTACACAGTCCTACATGGCTTACGTATGGGTCTATATATAATGTATATATACATATACATACACACATATATATGTATATTACATATATATATATACATATGTATATATACGTATAAATATTTATATACATATGTGTATATGCATATATATATATACATATATATATATATATATGTACATATACATTTATATATATATATATATATATATATATACATATATGTATACACATACCCCTCCCCCAAGCCCTCCCGAGTTGTGCCACTTCCTTCCACGTATTTCAATTTCTTCCCCATATATAGAGGCCCCCAAGATGCCCAACAATGGCCCTGAGCGCGCCCCAAGACGCCTCCAGGAGAGCCCCACAGGCCTCCGAGAGGCCCCCAAGAGGCCCCCTGGAGGCCCTCAGAAGGTTGTCCCAATCATGTTCCCGGAAAACGGTCCGGGAACATGATTCCGCGCCTTGGAGGAGTATTCTGCGCTTTCCGAGGCGCCTTCCGAGGCGTCTTCGACGACGTACCTATGTTTACACAGATTGTCCTTCTCCTGTGTACACTCTCCTATATGTCTTACGCCTGGGCCCCTGGGCGGTGCCTGTCATCTCCATGGGGTGTGCAGGGCGCCCCCGGGAGCGTCCGAAGCGTCCCGGAGGGCCCCTGGACTGGAGGCCCTCAGGAGGTCGTCCCCATCATGTTCCCGGAAGGCGGTCCGGGAACATGATTCCGCGCCTTGGAGGAGTATTCTGCGCCTTCCGAGGCGCCTTGGACGACGTACGATTCATATTCTTGAACGCTTTCCGGGAACATGATTTCTCACCGTTTCGGAACGCTTTCCTACTGCTGCGGTGCTCTGGGGGGAAGGGACGGGGGTCCGGGAACATGATCGGGAGGTTAGGGAACGAGGGTTTGGAGAGGAGCAGTAGGACAGACGGACGGGGCCAGGGGGCGGGGGAGGGGTGGTGCCACCGGTTGGCATGGCCGCCCCGGGCGTCCTGTGGGGTCCACGAGCCCGCCCAAGACGGCCCATGAGGCCCCAAAGACAGCCCAAGAGACCCACAAGACAGCCTCAGCAAGGCCCAAGAGGGCCCCCAAGACGCTCAAGAGCGCCCCAACAGGGCCCGAGATGGTTTGAAGATGGCCGAAGAGGGCCCCAAGAGGGTCTTCAAGGGGTAAACACCGGCCTATTTCCATTCGTAAAGCATACATTTTCAGCATACTCGCTTGCTTGGTCCTCACAGTGCCCCAGACGCCCCCGAGCCCCAAGACAGCCCAAGAGAGACCCAAGAGGGCCCACGACGGCCCAAACGGGTCGTCCCGTGAGGCTCACGGAACCCCCCAAAGACGGCCCAAGAGGCCCGAAAGCCGGCCCAGGAGGCCCCCAAGACGGCCTCAGGAAGGCCCAAGAGGGCCTCGTTCGAAATCATGTTCCCGGAAACCTCTTCGGGAACATGATTTCCGGGTTTCTAGGACGCCCAAGAGGGCCCCAGGATGGCCCCAAAAGGGCCCTAAATGGACGTTCGAAAAGGCCCGGATAGCCACAGTTCGTTGATTTGTGTGAGATGTTGTTGGATTTCTTCCGCGCCGAGGAGACGGAGAGGGCGAAGGAGGAGGAGGAGGAGGAGGAGGAGGAGGAGGAGGGGGAGGAGGAAGAGGAAGAGGAGAAGGACGAGGCGGGGAGGAGGAGTGGAGGGGAGGAGGGGGGGAGAGAGGAGGAGGAGGCTCGAGGGCGATCGACGATCGGAGACGACGACCGGCGACGGTGATTCACGACGACGACGACGACGACCACGACGACGACCGATGACGATCGACGACGTTGACAACAGTCGACGCCGCCGATCGATGATCGACGGCGACGACGACGACGGCCACGCCGACGGCGGCGACGCTGTCCGACAGCCTCAGCGAGGCCCAAGGGGGCCCCAAGACGTCCAAGAGCGCCTCAAGAGGGCCCGAGATGGTTTGAAGCTGGCCGAACAGGGCCTTCAATAGGCAAAAATCTGCCCATTCCCGTTGTACCACGTACGTTTTCAACATATTTGCTTGCTTGGCCCTCACAGTGCCCCAGACGCCCCCGAGCCCCAAGACAGCCCAAGAGAGACCCAAGAGGGCCCAAGACGGCCCAAAAGGGTCGTCCTGTGAGGCTCACGGAACCCCCAAGACGGCCCAAGAGGCCCCAAAGTTGGCCCAGGAGGCTCCCAACACGGCCTCAGGGAGGCCCAAGGGGGCCTGTTTCGAAATCATGTTCCCAGAAGCCTCTCCGGGAACATGATTTCCTGGTTCCCACGACGCCCAAGAGAGCCCTAAGACGGCCCCAAAAGGCCTAAATGGACGTTCGAAAAGGCCCGGAGGGCCATAATTCGTTGATTTGCGCGAGATGTTGTTGGATTTTTTCCGCGCGGAGGAGACGGAGAGGGCGAAGGAGGAGGAGGGGGAGGAGGAGGAGGAGGAGGAGGAGAAGGAAGAGGAAAAGGAGGAGGAGGCGGGATGGAGGAGTGGAAGGGAGGAGGGGGGAAGAGAGGAGGAGGCTCGAGGGCGATCGATGATCGGCGACGACGACCGGCGACGGTGATTGACGACGACGACGACGACGACGACGACGACGACGACGACGACGACGGTCGACGACCGACGACGACGACGATAGACGACGATGACAACAGTCGACGCCGCCTATCGACCATCGACGGCGACGACGACGACGACGACGGTCGCGCCGACGGCGGCGACGCTGTCCGCGTGCGCAGAGCCACCCTGGACCCAGTCTTTTCTGCATCGTTCGAAATCCTGTCCCCGGAAACGTCTCCGGGAACATGATTTCAGGAGGAGGAGGAGGAAGAGGAAGAGGAGGCAGATTACGAGGAGGAGGAGGAAGAGGAGGAGGAGGAGGAGAGGAGGAGGAGTGGGCGGGAGGGCTCGGGGCCGATCGACGATCGGTGACGGTGATCGGCGACGGTGATTGACGATGACGACGACGGTCGTCGACGGCGACGATCGGCGACGACGACGACGATGGACGACGATGACAACAGTTGACGCCGCCGATCGGCGAACGGCGACGACGACGACGTTTTCACAGTGCCACCCCGAGGAGCCCCAAGACGGCCCAAGAGGGACCCAAGATGACCCATGAGAGCTACAAGCCAGCCCAAGAGCGCCCCAAAAGGCACCCAACAGAGCCACAACGGGGGCAAGCAGAGCTGCCTACAGAGATTCTCGGGAGGCCTCATCCGCAGCGATCGAATTCATGGGCCCCGAAGCCTCTATCGGAACATGATTTCTGGGTTCCCAGGACGCCCAAGGGGCCCTAAGACGGCCCCGACAAGTCCTGAAAGGACTCCAGAAACAAAAAACCCAAAGGCACACAGTTCGTTGATTTCCGCGACATGTTGTTGGATTTCTTGCACGCGGAGGAGGTGGAGGAGGAGGAGGAGGAAGAGGAAAGGAAGAAGAGGAGAATTTTTTTGGGGGGGAAAAAAAAAAACGGGGGGAGGGGGGAGGAGGAGGAAAAGGTAAGGGGGAACGATGGAGGGGGGTGGGAGGGTGGAAAGAGAGAAGTGGGACGGGGGAGGAAAAGGGAAGAGGGATGATGGACGATGATGGTGATGATGATGCTGTGGTAATGAGGATGATGGTTGATGGAGGATGCTGAGATGATGAGGAACGATGATGTGAGATGGGAGGAGGAGGAGGAAGAGGAGGAGGAGGAGGAGGAGGGGGAGGATAGGAGGAGGAGGAAAAAGAGGAGGTGGATGAGAAGGACGAGGAGGAGGGGAGGAGGAGGGGAGGGGGAGGAGGAGGAGGAGGAGGAGGAGGAGGAGGGGGGGCGGAGGAGGGAGGAGCAGAGGAGGGGGAGGATGTGGAGGAAGAGGAGAAAAAGGGGGAGGAAGAGGGAGAGGGAGGCCCGCCCCGAGTGTTCCCTTTGTCCGATGTGGCCCAATGCTTGCGCGGCGTCGCAGTGCCGTTTGGCGAGCCATGTAGTCTGAACAGGATGGGGAGAAGGAGCGGGAGAAGGAGGGGTGAGAGGAGGAGGAGGACGGGGACGAGGACGAAACCGAGGACGAGGACGAGGAGGACGAGGACGACGAGGAGGCGGAGGAGGAGGAGGAGGAGGAGGAGGAGGGAAGGATGGGGGACAGGAGGAGGGAGAGGAGGAGGGAAGGATGGGGGACAGGAGGAGGGAGAGGAGGAGGAGGAGGAGGAGGAGGAGGAGGAGGACCATGATGAAGATGATGGTGGTGATGGTGATGATGGTGATGATGATGATGATGAGGAGGAGGGAGAGGAGGAAGAGGAGGAGGAGGAGGAGGAGGGAAACTAGGAGGAGAAGGGGGAGGAGGCGGAGGAGGAGGAGGAGGATGAAAAGGAGGATGAGGGGAGGAAGGGGGCGGAGGAGGAGGAAGGGGGAAAAGGAGGGGACGATGGGGGGAGGAGGAAGAGTAGGAGGAGAAGAGCAGGAGCAGGGGGAAAGAGGAGGACGAGGAAGAGGTGTCGTTTTCGGCCGCCTCGGGCCGCCCGGGGGTGAGGAGCGCCCAACAACTTTTCGAACCACGACCACGAAATTCGACGAATAACCGAAGTGCATTCAGCCTTCAACCTCCTCGTCCGTGGTTTGGCCGTTGCCCCGGACGAAGCTAGAGCCTAAGCGCACGCGTAGCGCGCGCGTGGTTCTAGTGCGTATATGTATATGTGTATGTGTATGTGTATGTATGCACGTATGTATGTATGTATGTATACATGTATGTCTATGTGTATATACATGAATGCATATACCTATACTCCAGAATCGCGCGCGCTTAGGTTCTAGCGCAGACCAGGGGCGCGTTGCAGCACACGGGGAACCCCCCGCCTCCACACTTTTGGAGGCGAGGGGCAGAAGAGGGAGAGAGGCAAGAATGGGGCGCCAGGGCTAGTTCGGGCCTGTCCCTCTGCAGGTGGACTATGGACGAAAAGTAAACCATATTCCAAACATGCCCAAACAATACCCAAACATACTGTGCCTCTACAGGGGGAATATTCAGGAATAGTCTAAAAATAGCAAGGTGACGAGTTGTTGACAATTTTCGCGCATGTTGGCGGTATCTTTTGACTATTTTTCATTTGTCGCCCAATACCCGCCTGTAGGGGGGCAGGCCCGACCTGACGCTAGGGGGAAGGAATCCGCCGATCCCCCACCTGTTCGGGGGTGAGACGACGTGTGAGACATGTGGCTGCCCTCCTCTCCCCTTCCCCCCCCCGTGGGGGTCCGCCATCGGATTGGACGAAGGGGGTTCGGGCGTGGGGGGGAAACCGTGGACGAGCTCCTCGACGCACCCCCCAAGCTTCCAGGGCCTCCAAAGAGCCGCAAGATGGCCCAAGAAAGTCCAAAAACAGAGCGCCAACACAGCCCAACACCGCGTCGGAACGATCGTGAGGTCGACATTGGGAACGACAGGGGGATCGATCGTGGGATCGATAGTGGGATCGATAGTGATATCGATCATTGGATCGACGGTGATCGATTGTGATATCGATAGTGGGATCGACAGTGTGATCGATCGTGAGATCGATCGTGATATCGATCTTGAGTGAGGTCGATGATGACATCGATACTGAGACCGATAGTGGGATCGATGGTGAGATCGATTGTGATCGAGTGTGATATAGATAGTGACGTCGATGGTGAGATTCATCGTGACATCGATTGAGTGAGGTAAATCTTGATATCGATAGTGATACTGGGCGTGGAATCGATCGTAAGACCGTCAAGTGGGACCGGTTGAAGGGGTTCATGGTCAAATGATCGATAGTGGGATTGACAGTGATATCGATATTTGTATCGATTGTGAGACCGATTGAGCGAGATCGATTGAGTGAGATCGATCGAGTGAGATCGATAGTGATATCGTGATATCGATCTGCTGGTACGACGTTCTTCCCATCCCCCTCTCACAACCTTGTTGTCACCCGAAGGCTGATCGTATAGGTATGTAAGATCTGGCGCGGCTGCCCCTGCATCCTGGGTGAAGGCTGTCGTTGCCCAGGTTTGGCTTGTGGCTGCATGTCGCGCTCTTGGCAAAAAAGACCCGACTGAACCAGCATCGCAGGCCTACAGGTTGACACCAATACCAATTTCGGCGGTGTGCCTCCACCGAGGGAAGACGATCCCGACTTCGGTGATGGTGGTAATATTCTGGCTTCCAAGGTGGCCAAACTATTACCACCAACGCCGAAATCTAGGATCATCTTTCCCCTGTGGAGGCAACCCCCTGTGTTGGTCGTGGTGCCCATGTCCAGGCCTCCAACAGCAAGGTATCTCTCCTACGGTGCACGTGTCGCCATGTCCGCCCATCAAGCGCCGCAGCCTCCAGAAAAAAACACGTGGAGCATTCAGAACGAACAGGAGGAGGAGGAGGAGGAGGAGGAGGAGGAGGAGGAGGAGGAGGAGGAGGAGGAGGAGGAGAGGAGCAGGAGGAGGAGGAGGAGGAGGAGGAGGAGGAGGAGGAAAAGGAGGAGGAGAGGAGGGGAGGGCGGAGGAGGAGGGAGGGGAGGAGGAGGGTGAGGAGGGAGGAGGAGGAGGAGGAACAGACGGTCTGTCGTTTCGTTCGGGTCGCGGAGAGAGCGACTCCGCACGCAGGGCTCGTCGGGAGCCTCGCCAGGTCATCTCGAGGAGCAAGGGGGAACGGAGGAAAAGGAAAACGGGAGGCGGGATGCCCAACAGCAGTTCCTGTTCATTTTGAACAGGACTCGCTGTCCGCGCCGCCGCGGCCTGTGTCCATTCGAGACAGAAGGCCGCCTTCCCAACAGCGGCCGCTGTTGGTTTGGGATAACATTTGTTGTTGGGCATTGTACCCATTTTTTCCGTATCCAATTCGGGGTCCAAAAACAAGGAGAGGCGA
>CAUYUJ010007600.1:40556-45681 GCA_963575745.1 Prorocentrum cordatum | reverse complement strand
ATCATCATCATCATCATCAGCATCAGCAACATCAGCACCATCAGAATCATCATCATCATCATCATCATCATCATCATCATCATCATCATCATCATCATCATCATCATCATCATCATCATCATATGCATCATCATCATCATCATCATCATCATCATCATCATCGTCATCATCGCCATCATCATCGTCATCATCATCGACATCATCGGCATCATCATCATCATTAGCATCATGTGCATCTGCGTCATCGTCATATGCACCGTAATCTTCGTTATCATCGCCATCACAATCATCATCATCATCATCACCACTACCACCACCACAACCATCATCATCATCAGCAACAGCATCAGCAGCATCAGCATCATCATCATAAGCAGCATCGTCATCCTCAGCAACAGCAGCATCGTCATCCTCATCACCATCAGCATCGTCCTCATCCTCATCCTCATCACCATCACCAGCGTCAGCATCAGCATCAGCATCGACATCATCATCATCATCAGCATCATCATCATCACCATCATCATCATCACCATCACCATCATCATCGTCATCGTCATCGTCGTCATCATCAGCAGCATCATCATCATCGTCGTCATCGTCATCGTCATCGTCGTCATCGTTGGCCTTCTCCGCCTCTCCCTCCTCATCCTCTTTCTCACCAATCCTCGGCGTGTGAAGACGCTGTTCCTTTTGACCCGTCGTCCTCGTCGTCGGCGCTCCCCCGTTGCCCCAGGCCCTCCTCTTCAACCGCCAACCACAAGGAATTGTGAGGAGCGTCGTAGACCAATCGAAAGCAAGCCCCTCCCTGTGATCCCCTCCCCGCCAGGAGGGGGGAAAATCCCCACAGGAGGGGGTCCGGGTCAGAATGCCGTTCCCCCCCCGGGTCGCCCCCCCAGCGGACGGGAAAGCCAAGCCCCCCCCCCATGGTTCCCCCTGGGGAAGGGGGGGGACAGAGGGTGAGGGGTCCCCCGTGTCGACAGGGAGAGCTGAGGCCCCACCACTGAAGGGGCCCCAGGACACACAAATAAATACACACAAATAAAAATATTCCCCATATTTTCCTATACTTTCTGGGTTTCTGTCTTCCCCCCACTTCCCATATTTTCCCATATTTTCCGGGGAATCGAGGATTAATTGTGTCTGTGTTTTTTCATCTCCTGAATGACACCTCCCCCTCGGTCCCCCCTGCGGACCAAGGAGACCAGGAGAAATTCGAGACCCCCACCGCCCCCCCTCCCCGTGTGGACAAGGGGGGCGGGGGAAGCTCCCCCCCCGGTTCCCCCTGCGGACAGGGGGGACCACCACCCCACTCCCCCCCTGGAGGCACACTCCTCCCTCTCGTCTGCTGTTGCGGGGATGCTGCGTACTTTCCTACATGCCTCCGAGAGGCCTCAGATCCGCTCCAAGGTGGGTCCAAGTGACCACCGAACTTCCCAAGAAGTCTCCCGAGAGGCCAACAGGGCCCAAGAGGCTCCTGCGAGGGCCCCACAGAGGGCTCCAGAGCGTCGTCGTCGACGTCGCCGCTGCGGCCGGGCTTGTACACGCACGGTCTCGGGACTTCCAAACTGTGCGCCCTGTCCGCTGCGGGGTCTCACGGAGCTGTGGCGGAACGGCTTATCATGAGGATTTGTCCCAGGCTCTTCCTCCTCCTCCTCCTCCTCCTCCTCCTCGTCCTCCTCCTGCACATCCTCCTCCTGCTCCTGCTCCTCCTCCTCCTCCTCCTCCTCCTCCTCCTCCTCCTTTTCCTCCTCCTCATCCTCCTGCTCTTCCTCCTCCTCGTCCTCCTCCTCCTCCTCCTCCTTTTCCCTCCTCCTCCCTCATCCTTCCTGCTCTTCCTCCTGCTCTTCCTCCTCCCATCGTCCTCCTCCTCCTCCTCCTCCTCCTCCTCCTCCTCCTCAACCTCCTCTCTCCCTCCTCCTCCTCGCCTCTCTTCCTCTTCCTCCACCTAGTCCTCATATTCTCCCGCCGCGCACACCCCGTGGATCGTCGATCGGCGCCCTGGAACTGGCCGTAAAGCCTTCTCCATAGCCAAATTCGCCGGCCCAACGGGCCAGGGCGTGCTAAGATCTCCGGTAACTGGTTAACAGTATTAACAGTATTTCTAGTTCGCGCGCGCGGGGCGGCCCCTGGGGGTCCCCCGGCGAAAAGTACCCCGACCAACGCCCGGTCGCCTCCCGACCAAGTCTACTCAGAGATGGTTTTCCTTCTGGGTGCGGCCTCTCAGGCTCCCCAGAGCGCGCTCAGAGTGCCCCAAGAGGCCCCCAATACTGCCCAAGAGGCCCCCGAGACGCCCAAAGAGCGCTCGAAGACGCCGAAGATGACCCCAAGACGGCCCAAAAGGCCCCCAAGACAGCCCAAGAGGCCTCCAAGACGCCCCAAGAGCCTTCCAAGAGGCCTCCGAAGAGAGCCCCAAGATGCCAAAATCGTTGATTTTCATTGGTTTTTTTCGATGTTTTTTGTGTTCTGGCTTTTTCGGCTTCCGGACGCTCCAAGACGGCCCAAGAGGCCCCCAAGACCGCTCCAAGACGGCCCACGAAGCTCCCAAGACGGCGCCGAAACGACCCAAGAGAGCCCTCAAGACGGCCCAAGTGCCGCCCAAGACGGACCAAGAGGCCCCAAGACGGGCCCAAGTGGGACTCAGGAGGGATACCGAGAACTCAAAAATGGAGCCCTCCGTCCCAGAAGGCGCCCAGGAGGTCCCAAAGAGGCCCCAAGAGGCCTCCAAGAGGCCCCAAGATGTCGCCAAGAGGCCCCAGGAGACTCCCAGGAGGCCCAAAAGAATCCCCAGAAGGCTTCAAACATGTCTCCCAGGCGCCCCCGAACGGCCTCTCAACAGACCCCAAGAGGCCCCCCAAAGAAGCATCTTGACGACGACCCTATTTCGCCCCATCGAGAGACGACCCCCAGGGAACTGCTTCACCATCAAAACTCCCCACGCAACGCGTCCGAACGACACCCGCCCCCAAGAGCGCAACATGGGCAACGAACACACAGACCAAAACCAGCGATGCCATATCACGGGCCGGCGGAATGAGCGAAGCGATTCAATAAAGGCCCGAAGAAGCTCCCTGACAGCCCAGAGCAGCCCCAAGACGGCCCCAGGAACGCCCCAAGATGGCCAAAGAGGGGCCCGGGCACAGCCAAGCAGGGGCCCAGGATGGCACAAGAGGGCCCGAAGACGCTCACAAGTCAGTCTCAACAGAGCTCCGAGACGGCCGAGAGGGGCCCAAGACTGCCCCAAGGCGGCCTAAGAGAGCCCCAGGCTCCCACGAGCCCCTTCCTCAGATGCCCAAGAGAGCCCCGAGATGGCCCAGGTGGCCCCCATGAGAGCCCCTTGGCCCAAAACTGGAGGTCAGATATCATCATCCCTTGACCAGACACTGCTGATCGGATACCCTCAACCCCCTGGCCCAGAGCTGCCAGCCAGATATCATCACTCCCTGGACCAAGACTGCTAGTCAGGTACCCTCACCACCTGGACCAAAATGTCCAACCAAATCTCATTACCCCATGGCCGAACATTGCCAGCCAGATACCCGCACCCCCTGGCTCAAAACTGCCAGCTAGATACCATCACTCCATTGCCCAAAACTTCCAGCCAGAGATCCTCAACCCCTGGCCGAACATTGCCAGCCAGATATCCTCACTCCCTGATTCAAAACGGAGCAAGATTCCTCAACACCAGGGACCAAGCAAGCACACAATTCGCCAGCTAGGTAGCCTCACACCCCGGCCGAAAACTGCGAGTCTGATATCTCACCCCTCCCAGGCAAACCTGCAATATGACGGTCGATACATTCAGTCTTGGAGGCTTGGAAATTGACACCATCACCAACACAGGGGGGTGCCTCCACCAGGGGAGGATGATCCTAGAATTCGGTGTTGGTGGTAATCTTTCGGCCGCCTAGGAAGCCAGAATATCACCACCATCACCGAGATTGGGATATTCTTCCCTCGGTGGGGCACAACGCCGATCTTGGTGTTGGTGTCAACCTCTAGGCCTCCGACAGTCAGCTATCAGTTACCACGTCAGTTACCAACTGTCGACCATGCTGCCAGCTGAAATTGCGAAAACAAATACGGCCTGCGCCCGAAATAGTCCTCGCCCACCCTGCCCCTCACGCCTCCTCCTCCTCCTCCTCCCCCTCCTCCTCCTCCTCCTCCTCATCCTCCTCCTCCTCCTCGCTCCTCCTCCTCCTCCTCCTCCTCCTCCTCCTCCTCCTCCTCCTCCTCCTCCGCCTCCTCCTCCTCGTCTCGGGCACGCGCCAACACGGACTACGAGCCCGTCGACCCGGCGCGCGGGCGCCAAGATCCACGGCTCGGGGAGGGCACCCCGAGCAGCGGCGCCCGCGCCGCTCCGGCCTGGCGACGCCGAGCGCGCCGACGCTGCACGGAAACGGGCCCCGCTGGCTCTCCGCGCGCCCGCGCGTCCAGGTTTGGGCGACCCCGATCCTCCTCCTCCGCCAGCCTCCCTCCGTAGCCATTTTGGCTCAAGGCTCAACCCGCTATGCCACCAAGGGAACTTCTGGGGCAGGCAGAGTCCCAGAGAGCCACCAAAGACACGCCAGGGGCCCAGGCCTAGCGCTCACGACGAAAACATCATCACCGCCAGCCTCCCCCTCGCCCTGCAGCTCCTCCTCGTCCCTGTCTCGTCCTCCCCCCTCCCTGCCTCGGCAGCCTCGCCCCTGCCCGCCCTCCGTGGCCCTGCCTGCCCCCCTCCTCCGCAGACGTGTCCACGCCGAGCCTCGCCTCCACCCCTCCTCATCACTGGGCGAGAATATCCTAAATGAAGGGGCCCTGGGACACACAAACAAATACACACAAATAAAAAGATTCCCCATGGTTTCCCATATGTTCTGGGTTTCTGTCTTCCCCCCCACTTGCCATATTTTCGCAGATCTTCTGGGAATCGACGAATAATTGTGTCTGTGTGTGTTTTTCCCCTCCTGACTAAAGGCCTCAGCTGCCGATCCCACGGAGACGGACACGCGAAATGCACACATCCGCCGTCCTACCATAGGGGCCGCCAGAATTGGGAACGGAGGGGCGTGTCTGGCCGCAGCGAGCCTCGGCCCCGAACGGGTTCCTCGACCAACTCTCAAGAACGGCCCGGAACCCAGAG